>SJYG01000970.1:156183-183629 GCA_006410535.1 Litocranius walleri | reverse complement strand
GCCAGTGGTGGCCAAAAAAAGAGAAATAACCAGACCCTGCCCTTGGGTTGCTCCTATCCGGCAGGAAAATAAAACTCCTGCCTGGAATACAGTAAAAGACAAATCTAGGACTCAGTGTGGTTAATAGTAAAATCAGGACCCACTATAGGGAGGGTTTTAGGGGACTTTCAGAAACAGACAGCATGAGGAGACAAAGCCATCTCTTTCATCTGGTGATTTTGGATCTTCCTTCTTTCTGATGATGTAGTCCAAGAATCTGAACATGGATGAGAGAGGTGATGGTAATTATAAGTGGATCTCATGGGGCCAGAGGCCTCTGCTATCCAGAGATGTGGCCATTTTGCAAGAAAGAGTAAGAATCCGATGCTGCTCAGTTTCTTCTCTTCTTCACCTGCCCTCTTCTATGTATTCTTCTAAGTTTTATGAAAATGTATTGAGATCTCCCCATGTATTCTTCTTCTCCCAGGCAAATAAGTTGGTGAAACACCTGTTGGTTAAGGACCAGACAAAGATCCCCATCAACCACTCAGGTAGAGTCATACCAACCCTCCTCCCTAAGCTGTCCTTTCTACTCCCCTCTCCTCCCTGCCATGGGAGTAACCATTTAGTTTTATGGCCTCTTCATTCTCTCACATGTCCCCCCTGCCCTTTTCACACTTTTTCACGGCTGGCATCTCCCATTAACACAGTTCAGGACTCAGACTATAATGACCCCACAAAGTGGTCTCTTCTCATCCCAACTGTTCCCTCCTCCCCCTTCCTGCAGACATGCTGAAGGATGTCATCCAAGAATATGATTAATATTTCTCAGAGATCATTGAACAAACAAGCTATGCTCTGAAGAAGGTGAAGGGGTATCCTCTGGGGAATAGGCACAAAGGGGAATTCTTGAATGGAACAAAGGTGTAGACATCCCTTTGCAGGGAACCACAGAGACTGACTAATCCAGTCCTATCCCCATGCAGATGAGCAGATGGTGGCCTAGGGAGAGGCATAGACTAGCCTGGGGTAGTAACAGGTACAGCTACGACCCAAGCCATCCAACTCAATCCTGGCTTCTGTTCACTGCTGGACCCATTCTGTAGTATATTTCAGATACTTACTTCTCCCTTTCATTTCCCATTCTCTGTCTCCCTCAGTTCACTTCAGTTCAGTTCAGTCACTCAGCCGTGTCCGACCCTTTGCGACCCCATGAATCACAGCATGCCAGGCCTCCCTGTCCATCACGAACTCCCAGAGTTCACTCAAACTCACATCCATTAAGTCAGTGATGCCATCCAGCCATCTCATCCTCTGTCATCCTATTCTCCTCCTGCCCCCAATCCCTCCCAGCATCAGAGTCTTTTCCAATGAGTCAACTCTTTGCATGAGGTGGCCAAAGTACTGGAGTTTCAGCTTTAGCATCATTCCCTCCAAATAAATCCCAGGGCTGATCTCCTTCAGAATGGACTGGTTGGATCTCCTTGCAGTTCAAGGGACTCTCAAGAGTCTTCTCCAACACCACAGTTCAAAAGCATCCATTTTTCAGCGCTCAGCTTTCTTCACAGTCCAACTCTCACATCCATACATGACCACAGGAAAAGCCATAGCCTTGACTAGATGGACCTTAGTCGCAAAGTAATGTCTCTGCTTTTTAATATGCTGTCTAGGTTGGTCGTAACTTTTCTTCCAAGGAGTAAGTGTCTTTTAATTTCATGGCTGCAGTCACCATCTGCAGTGATTTTGGAGCCCCCCAAAATAAAGTATGACACTTTTTCCATTGTTTCCTCATCTATTTCCCATGAAGTGATGGGGCCGGATGCCATGATCTTCATTTTCTGAATGTTGAGCTTTAAGCCAACTTTTTCACTCTCCTCTTTCACTTTCATCAAGAGGCTCTTTAGTTCCTCTTCACTTTCTACCATAACGGTGGTGTCTGAGGTTATTGATATTTCTCCCGACAATCTTGATTCCAACTTGTGCTTCTTCCAGCCCAGTGTTTCTCATGATGTACTCTGAATAAAAGTTAAATAAGCAGGGTGACAATATATAGTCTTGACGTACTCCTTTTCCTATTTGGAACCAGTCTGTTGTTCCATGTCCAGTTCTAACGGTTGCTTCCTGACCTGCATATAGGTTTCTCAAGAGGCAGGTCAGGTGGTCTGGTATTCCCATCTCTTTCAGAATTTTCCACAGTTTATTGTGATCCACACAATCAAAGGCTTTGGCATAATCAATAAAGCAGAAGTAGATGTTTTTCTGGAACTCTCTTGCTTTCTTGATGATCCAGGGGATGTTGGCAATTTGATCTCTGGTTCCTCTGCCTTTTCTAAAACCAGCTTGAACATCAAGAATTTCACGGTTCATGTATTTCTGAAGCCTGGCTTGGAGAACTTTGAGCTTTAGTAGCATGTAAGATGAGTTCAGTTGTGTAGTAGTTTAAGCATTCTTTGGCATTGCCTTTCTTTGGGATTGGAATGAAAACTGACCTTTCCCAGTCCTGTGGCCACTGCTGAGTCTTCCAAATTTGTTAGCATAATGAGCGCAGCACTTTCACAGCATCATCTTTCAGGATTTGTAATAGCTCTACTGGAATTCCATCACTTCCACTAGCTTTGTTCGTAGTGATGCTTTCTAAGGCCCACTTGACTTCACATTCCAGGATGTCTGGCTCTAGGTGAGTGATCACAGCATTGTGATTATTTTGGTCGTGAAGATCTTTTTTATACAGTCTTCTGTGTATTCTTGCCACCTCTTCTTAATATCTTCTGCTTCTGTTAGGTCCATAACATTTCCATCCTTTATTGAGCCCATCTTTGCATGAAATGTTTCTTTGATATCTCTAATTTTCTTGAAGAGATCTCTAGTCTTTCCCATTCTGTTGTT
The DNA here is from genome assembly GCA_006410535.1 of Litocranius walleri. Classification (NCBI taxonomy): domain Eukaryota; kingdom Metazoa; phylum Chordata; class Mammalia; order Artiodactyla; family Bovidae; genus Litocranius; species Litocranius walleri. The sequence goes on along the minus strand of SJYG01000970.1, from coordinate 180,764 downwards.
TTCCTCTATTTCTTTGCACTGATCGCTGAGGAAGGCTTTCTCATCTCTTCTTGTTATTCTTTGGAAATCTGCATTCAGATGCTTATGTCTTTCCTTTTCTTCTTTATTTTTTGCTTGTTTTCTTTTCAGAGCTATTTGTAAGGCCTCCCCAGACAGCCATTTTGCTTTTTTTGCATTTCTTTACCATAGGGATGGTCTTGATCCCTGTCTCCTGTACGATGCCATGAACCTCCATCCATAGTTTGTCAGGCACTCTATCTATCGGATCTAGTCCCTTAAATCTATTTCTCATTTCCACTGCATAATCCTAAGGGATTTGATTTAGGTCATATCTGAATGGTCTAGTGGTTTTCCCTACTTTCTTCAATTTAAGTTTGAATTTGGCAACAGGGAGTTCATGATCTGAGCCTCAGTCAGCTCCCATTCTTGTTTTTGCTGACTGTATAGAGCTTCTCCATCTTTGGCTGCAAAGAATATAATCAATCTGATTTTGGTATTGACCATTTGGTGATTTCCACGTGTAGAGTCTTTTCCTATGTTGTTGGAAGAGGCTGTTTGCTATGACCAGTGTGTTCTCTTGGCAAAACTCTATTAATCTTTGCCCTGCTTCATTCCACATTCCAAGGCCAAATTTGCCTGTTACTCGAGATGTTTCTTGACTTCCTACTTTTGCATTCCATTCCCCTATAATGAAAAATACATCTTTTTTGGGTGTTAATTCTAAAAGGTCTTGTAGGTCTTCATAGAAGCGTTCAACTTCAGCTTATTCAGCATTACCAGTTGGGGCATAGGCTTGGATTACCATGATATTGAATGATTTGCCTTGGAAACAAACAGAGATCATTCTGTTATTTTTGAGATTGCATGCAAGTACTGCATTTCAGACTCTTGTTGACCATGATGGCTACTCCTTTTCTTCTAAGGTATTCCTGCCCACATTAGTAGATATAATGGTCATCTAAGTTAAATTTACCCATTCCAGTCCATTTTAGTTCGCTGGAATGTTGATATTCACTCTTTCCATCTCCTGTTTGACTACTTTCAGTTTGCCTTGATTCATGGACCTAACGTTTCAGGTTCCTATGCAGTATTGCTCTTACAGCATCAAACCTTGCTTCTATCACCAGTCACATCCACAATTGGGTATTGTTTTTGCTTTGGCTCCATCCCTTCATTCTTTCTGGAGTTATTTCTCCACTGATCTCCAGTAGCATATTGGGCACCTACTGACCTGAGGAGTTCCCCTTTCAGTATCCTATCATTTTGCCTTTTCATACTGTTCATGGGGTTCTCAAGGCAAGAATACTGAAGTGGTTTTCCATTCCCTTCTCCAGTGGACCACATTCTGTCAGACCTCTTCACCATGACCCACCCATCTTGCGTGACCCCACATGGCATGGCTTAGTTTCACTGAGTTAGACAAGGCTGTGGTCCATGTGATTAGAATGAGTAGTTTTCTGTGATTATGGTTTGTGTGTCTGCCCTCTGATGCCTCTCACAACACCTACCGTCTTATTTCGGTTTCTCTTACCTTGAACGTGGGGTATCTCTTCACAGTTGCTCCAGCAAAGTGCAGCCACTTCTCCTTACCTTGGACGAGGGGTATCTCCTCACAGCCTCCCCTCTTGACCTTGAAGGTGGAGTAGCTCCTCTCAGCCCTCCTGCACCCATATTTATCTCATTTTTATGGATACTGCTAATGAATTGCAGCAGTCCTTCCCCTGGAGTCAAGGTACATCCATGGAATCTTTGTCCATGCAGCAGTCTTAGCAGATATCACCGATCAGCTGAGGGTGACATGCTATGAAAATAATATGTTTGCCAATTCTGCTTTTTGTGTCCTATCATATTTGGTATCATAGTTGCTTTAAATTTGCAAAATGAATTTTTAAAAGATGCTTACTCCTTGGAAGAAAAGTTCTTAGCAACCTAGATAGTATATTCAAAAGCAGAGACATTACTTTGCCGACTAAGGTCCGTCTAGTCAAGGCTATGGTTTTTCCTGTGGTCATGTATGGATGTGAGAGTTGGACTGTGAAGAAGGCTGAGCGCTGAAGAATTGATGCTTTTGAACTGTGGTGTTGGAGAAGACCCTTGAGAGTCCCTTGGACTGCAAGGAGATCCAACCAGTCCATTCTGAGGAGATCAGCCCTGGGATTTCTTTGGAAGGAATGATGCTGAAGCTGAAACTCCAGTACTTTGGCCACCTCATGTGAAGAGTTGACTCACTGGAAAAGACTCTGATGCTGGGAGGGACTGGGGTCAGNCTTTTAACGTGCTTAGGTTGATGTGGGTGACATTTTGGGTTTAGAAGAGCTAGAGATCAGCTTAGCCTTTTGGGGAAGGTGGGCTCTCACTTTAGACTAAAAGGAAAGTATGACTTCAGTGGGATAGAGTCTTGGGGAAAGCATAACAGACCAGCAGAAAATAGCTTAAGTCAAGATCTAGAAGGGGAATCCTGGAACAGAAGGCAAAAGGAGTAGGTTCTTGAGATTAAGTACAGTTTCATTTTGAGATACCTAAGAATGGAGAGATAAAGAGGGACATAACTGAAGGTGGACATGGCAACAACGGAGGATTTTCTTGGGATAGGAGAGAGACCCAAGCATGTTGCATAGACTATGAGTGTAAAAGCCAATAGAGAAGGACAGGATATAGATGTGGAATAATCAGGAACTGACTGAATCAACTTATCTTTGAGAAGGTGGGATGGATAGAATACCAGAGAATAGAGAGTGGCCCTGACTTAGAACAGAATTTAATGGTGGAAGAAGATAAATGTAGATTTGCTTCAAGCAGTGATCATCAACCCTGTAATAGATCCAGATTAAAAAAATGATGTGGATTATACAAGGTTTTGGGTCTTGCTGGTGGTTGTGATGGGAAGACAAAAAGGGGATAAAAAGGCAGGGCATGTATTAGTCTGTATCTTCACAACTGAGTTGCTGGTACCTGCCCATAGTAGCTGCATGGAGATTGGCTGGAGACAGAAAGTAGGATCCAAAATGACTAAGGATGGAAGAAAAATGAAGAGGAAGAGGACTGATGGATGGGGAGATACTGAAGGAATCAAACGACTTATACTTGATGCAGTGCAAGAGTAAATATTGTTCATTCAAGAAATACTACATACATGCCTGCTGTGTGGGAGGATGACACAGAGTTATAAGGAATAGGGGGTCAGTGGTCAGATAGTGAGATGCTTGTATTTAAGAAGTCAAACTGGGGAGAAGTCTAGATGATGCCAACCAAGGTCCATGGAGTGAATGACTGAAGGGAAGATGATCACTGAAGTTGAGGGGGCAGAGCACTAGGTGACCAGGGTATTTGGATCATTTATATGGACAGTGAAATCAATCAGGATGGCAACAAGTGTTGGAGAAGAAAGGAGAACTGTGGTCTAAGTACAGATTCTTCTTGTATAGATTCTCGGTGAGTCATGTTGCTCACCAAGGAACAAGGCCATTGGCACTCACGCGAACGCTCCACCTTCACATTTGAAGATGCTTCTCTAGAGTCCTTTTATCCAGGAAATTCTCACCAAGTCCATACCCCCACAGCACCAGAGCCATTTCGTAAGGTCAGGATCTTAAGAAAATCTTGTAGGAGAAGCCTCACAATGACCTCGTTTCTCCTTTTGTAGGCAGTAAGGGAAGTCTTTATTGATCAGGGAATAAGAATTAAGAAGGAACAAGTTTCATCTTGAGCTAGACAGTTCCTTGTTTATAACTAGAAATCAAGGCCTATTTTGGGGCTGATGAAAGTTTCTTTACTGGAAGTGGGTCTCTTCCAGTGAGGCCAAGTTCAGAGTGTTCTCAGTGTAAGAAAAGAGCAATAATATTAGCTCCTAAAGGTGAACCCAAGGAAGGACAGAGGCAGTTTGATGTCTAAGAAAGCGCTCAGTAGTGGGCAGGAACAGTGTCCAGGGCTTCTTCAGGTTCCCGGGTGATGTTCACATTCTGAGAGGAAAGAATCTAGTATTAGTAGGAAGGAACCAGTAGTCTGGAGCTCCCACCCTTCCCTGCCTCTTGTTCTCAATGCCAGGCTACCCTCTTTCAGCCAGGCCTGGATCCTGACTCTTTCCTTAGGCAAGCCTGGGGGAACCTCAGCCAGAGTCCTTTTAGGCAGGGTTGCTCTAGCCTTGCTTCTCTATGGTATCTCGAGTCTGGCGCAGTTCCTACATTTCTGGGTGCTTGTTTTTCTAAATGTTGGTGGAAACACCCAAGCTCTGTGGGACTGGGGCTGCCTTTCTGCAGGGGAGGGTGCTTTCACAACACCCCAGCTTGAGACAGAGTCCCTCACCTACCTCAGGCTTCTCTCGATGTGTATTTACAGCCTCCACATTCAGGTAGATGGACTCCACCTTGCAGCCTTGGAAAAGAACAACCCATCCATCCATAAGCCACCTGAGGTCTCCCCTGAGGTATCACTCCCTCTCCCCATAAGCACCCACACCCCCAGCTCCATGCTGTGTGTGGATTATAGCTGCCCTTTATGAAGGGGAATTTAGACCAGCTGTGTGATGTCTGCGGAAGACATCAGGCCTAAGAGGCAGGCTCTGCCCCTAATAGTCTCAGTGTTCTCTGAGCTTCCCTTGTCAATGGGAATGAGAATTGAGAAGAGATGATCTCTGTCCCACTACTCAGCTCTTTTCTGTGAGACAGAAACCTAATCTGTGTGATAAGGATGGATCTCTGTGGAGCCTCCCAGCTGTGTTGGGTGCCGAAGTGCTAAAAGAATCTTGGGGCCACTACCTTGGGGCAACCAACCCCAGGTAAACTTTATTTTGAGAACTATGTGGTTGCTGCAAGATCAGAGGTGTGGAAGGCCACAAGGTAGTTCTGGGGAGCCTCAAGAAATAAGAAGGTAGTATCATTGGGTTTTGGAGCTGGCATGGGAGGCCCAAAACCTGTGGAAATCCCCCTTTCTCTGGTCCCTGAGTACCCTCTCTTCTATAGGTTTGTGCTATATTATTGGTGCTCTTGTAGAGACAGAGAAAGCTGGGGCCACATCCCAGATTTAGAGGCTACCTAAGTCCTTCCCCCATTGTCATCTTGCTACCACCAGTCCTGCCTCTACCAAGACATATAACTATCTACCCAGGGAATTTCTCTTAGGACTTTGCTGGACAAATGGTAGGCACTGCAGGCATACTCATAGCGTCTATATACTTTTCTGTAGATGACGATGGGGGCACTCACCATAAGCCACAGGTGTAAGTTTGAGCACTGTGTGCAGAGGGCACTTGAGATAAGGCAACTCATCTGGAAAGGAGGAGAGAGCAGCTTTCAGAGGCAGGATGCTAGGGATGTCACCACCTCTCTGGGGCTCCAGGCTTAAAGCACTCTTCCCTTCCAGCCCCTTCCCCATGGATATCTTTACCTGGGTCCTGCTCCCCCACACTCTTCAAGGGGCAGTGCTGAGAGCCCAGTGGGGAGGGAGGAAGAGAGCAGAGAGGCCTCAGCAACCAATAGGATGACAGGTCCTGAGGATCAGGGACAGACCCTGGGTCCCCAGAAACCAACAGTTGGCACTGTGGAGGTGGCCGACCTCCTTAACTGCAGGGCAGACATGAGACCAAGACAAGCCTCCCTCCCACCCCCACTCAGTCCTTCCATGGGGTCACCCACCCCAAAGGTCACAACATGTCTCAGCCAGTGTTTTCTGAGGCCCTACTATGTGCTGGGGCCTTGGCTGAGGTGTGCATGCACCTTGGCAGCTCTTGCAGCTTTCTCCCCAGCCCGGTCCTGTGCCCTTTGACTCCTTGAACACTTGTTGATGGACAAACATTCACTGATTCACTTGTGTTCTGTTCCTGATGGTTCACATGTAATGACTTGTGTGGCCTTGACAGCAATCACCAGATAGCCTCAAGGGAGCGGATGACCAGGCACATTTCATGGATGAGGACCCTGAGGTTCTGAGAGGGAAGACACTTTCCCTGAGTCCCACAGCCAGAATGTGGCAGTGCTAGGACTGGAACCCAGGATGCTTTGAGCTCAAATGTGTGCTCTGACCACTGCAGTCTGCTGTCACTGCCTTTGAGGGATGCACAGTGCCTTGTGGTGACACTCCCATCTCTCATTCCTCTCTGTAAACACCCACCCTCCTGATCACCCAGGAAACATATTCAGCTTTCCATCTCCTTTCATTGAGCCAGAACCCACCCATCATGGCCTCCCTGCCCCTGAGGGTCATGCTAGGCTTTTCAGGCCCACCACGTCCCACCCAGCCTCCTGACACATAAGATTTCCTGGGCAATCAATCTGCTCCTCCTCCTTGCCTTTGTCATAATCATCTTCAGGTGCTGAGTCCAGTGCTTTTTGGTCCACTACCTCACTTCGTTCTCACTAATACTCTATGGGAGTTACTGTTCCTCACTGCATGCATGACAAAATAGATTCAGAGAAGGGAAGCAACTTGCCTGAGGTCTCTGACCCAGTTCTGCCACTGCCAAGACAAGTGATCTCGACCATGCCTTTTCTTTTTCTGGTCCTTAAAGATCTTATCTCTTAGAGCACAAGATTGGACCCAGCTGTAAGGTCTTATGGATCTGAGTTCTCAGTCACAGCATCTTCCTGAGTTTCAGTTTTCTTACCTCAGCATGTGCCCAGTCTTGCCTAGCCCAGCTCTTAGGACAGCTGTGAGAAGCTGGCATGGCCTGTTCATGAAAGCAGGTAGTATGTAGGTAAAGCAGGTAGTATGTAGGTAAAGCAGTGTGCAAATGGGAGATGCATGTGCTTCCCATGAACTCCACATGTGTCTGAGATAAGGTGTCTCTAGAATGCACCTGAGATTAGTGCCTCTCTCTGCCCCACTGAGCCCTATGATCTTGGTCAAGTCACTTCATCTCTCAGAGCCTCCATTTCCTCTTCTGCACAGTCAGGGTTACAGGGCCAGCCTCACAGTCTCAAAAATAGTACTGAGCAGTAGAGATGTGAACAGCGTCAGAAATCTAGCAGCACCACCCCATCCCCTGTCACCTTTTTTCCATTGAGGAGATTGAGGACCAACCAAAGGAAATTACTTGTCCAATGTCAAGTTCTCAAGTCCCACTGGTTCCAATTCTAGATGACTCCATATTATAAGAGCTCTTTGTTTGAAAGCTAGCATCATAGAAAAGATCCAAGTCTGCAGGACATTGTATACTTCAAATATGACTTTGCACTGTTCTCACACATCCTTACTCCAGTNTGAACAGCATCAGAAATCTAGCAGCACCAAACCATCCCCTGTCACCTTTTTTTCCACTGAGGAGATTGAGGACCAACCAAAGGAAATTACTTGTCCAATGTCAAGTTCTCAAGTCCCACTGGTTCCAATTCTAGATGACTCCATATTATAAGAGCTCTTTGTTTGAAAGCTAGCATCATAGAAAAGATCCAAGTCTGCAGGACATTGTATACTTCAAATATGACTTTGCACTGTTCTCACACATCCTTACTCCAGTATCCTGGAGATGCCAATACTTCAGCCTCCATGTCAGAAATAGACTTTCACAACTGGAGGTGACATGATAGTCCTTTGCCAGGCCAGCTGCCCTAGCTTGCAATTCGTAATCAGTGTGTAGATACTCCGTAAATTAAAATTTCCAGATTTTTTAAATAAAAATAAATTATTTAAAAATGAAAACACCACTATCTTGGAGAAATCACTCCTAGAGCAAAGACAGAAACCTATGGCCGGGAGCCAGCATGAGGAATCCCGCCCGTGGCAAAGCTCATGAGGAAGGAAGCCAGACATATGCAAAGGTATGACCTGGCTTCAGGGGTTCCCCCTGGGTTTTCCTGAACACCTACCTCCCAAAACCAGAGTCTGCCTGCCTTATTGTACCGTGCTTTCCACTCTTCTGACATAACAGGTGGCCATCCCTGATCACCTTCCTCTAAAAGGAATTAACTTAGGGCTCCAGTTAACAGTCTCCTGCTTATAAAAAGAATGTCTCAGCTTAAACCCCTCTGATAGCTTTCTAACTTACCTGATCGGTCTGCCCAGACTTTTACAACTTGTGATTGTTTACAGCCCCCCAACTGCAAGAGGCACAAAGCTTAAAGCATCTTAAAGATACAGAGCCTTTTCTAAAGAGCTAAAAATTATACTGGTGACAGGTTTCACTGTTGAGTCAATGACTGCAGCCAGGCCTCCATATTCTTTATCTTTTAGGCACCTGAAGGATATTAATCAATGTAATTGGGATATAGAAAAAAGGAATATAGAAAAAAGGAATATAGTAGTTTTGATGTTAGCAACACTAGACTTTTGAGTTAATTACTTTTCTCTTTGTTATAAATCACTGTACTTCTTTCATTGTTATAAATTGTTGTGTCCTTTCTATGTAAGAATGTAACTTTATTTAGTGCTTTCTAAGAGTGGCACCAGACTTTGGGAAGAACAACACAAATAAGTCTTCTGGTTGACAGACCCTTATCAGAAAAGGGCTGTAAAATGTTAATTGGCCTTCTGGCCTTAAGATGATGTAAATCACCTAAGACTTGTGTATACAACTAGGTATGCAAAGAGAAAGCCTGGTCTCGATAAGAGTCAGGGCTGCTGATGCTGCATAATTTCATATTATCCATTGATCTCTATGTACAATCAAAAGTATAAAAGGCCTTTCTGGACAATAGAGGAGGGGCCAGTCATTGGAAAGACTGGCTCCCCCATGTCTTTTCTTACTCTATTTTCTGGCTGAATTCCCATCTGGGGTGTGGAGGCTCACCAAGTCTACTTACTTGCCCTGGCTTCTAAGACTCACAAGAGAGGGAGCTTAAGGTGAGGCACCCTCCGTTATTTAAGAGGGCACCTGTGGCCTAATGTAGATGGTGCAAACCTCTTGTCCTGAGGTTTTATTAGTTCTCCGTGTAAACTAAGTTAATCAGCATCTTTTCTCCACTAAATTTTCCTACTATACTGTTTTTCCTAATCTCTCTTATATTTCTAATTAAATAATTCTTTCTAAGACACCACACCATCTCCCCTTCGAATTACCCTGGATCCACTGGGGCTGGACCCCAGCAACCTATAATCAAAATCAAGACACTAGGGACTTCCCTGGTGGTCCAGTGATTAAGACTCCCATGCTTCCATTGGAGGGGTGTGTTGGATCCCTGGGAAATAAGATCCTCCATGCCACATGCACGATGTGGCCAAAAAGTTTAAAAAGAAAGTCACAAGAGGTCCCATTCCACCTGATGACAGTATGCCTCTGAGAAATACTGGCTCAGCTTTCTCAGGTTGAAAAAGACTGTTAAGGTTGGCTTTGAAAATGTTAACTCATAAATGTTAACTCATAACACTGATATTAATTGTAGCAGCTAATACTTATATGGCCCATATTTTGTGTCATGAACTGTTCTAAGCTCTATAAATATGTTAATTTATTTAAACTTCATCATTCTCTCTGTTTTACAGATGAGGAAACTGAGAAGAGAGCCTGCTACCTGCTAAGTCACTTTAGTTGTGTCTGACTCTTTGCGATCCCATGGACTGTTGCCTGTCAGGCTCCTCCATCCATGGGATTCTTCAAGCAAGAATACTGGAGTGGGTTGCCTGTGTATTCCTCCAGCGGATCTTACTGGCCCAGGGATCAAGCCCATGTCTCCTGTGGCTTGTGCACTGTAGGCAGATTCTTTACCACTGAGCCACCGAGGAGAGGTTAAAGTAATTTGCCAAAGGTATCGTGAGACAGAGTAAGAAGTTGAACTCGTGCACCCTTGTTCTAAATGCTGTACTCTTAACTATTAAGATATAAACCATCAGTTTCTGGTGTCAGAGTCTCAACTTACATGCAGCTCCCATGCCAGGAACAGAGAGAAAAGTGGTACCTGAGCTCTTGTCCAGAAAGTAGGCCAGGAGGCACCGCATGATAGCCTGGTGGCAGATCACCAGTACATTTTCCTGCCGTTCTAGCTCCATTATAACTGGCTCCAGACGCTGGACCAGATCCTCATAAGACTGAAAGGGAGAGAAACATTTGGGTAAGAAGGGGAGATGAGGCACATTTGCTCTGAGGAGAAGAACTCTAGACACGGAATCAGGAAAACTTGATTTTGGTGCTAGTTCCGTTGTTGGTCAGCAGTATGACCTTGGGCAACTCACTTCCTTCCTTCCTAGAGACTTACTTTTTCAGCTATTAAATGGGGCAATCAATATAATGGAGTAGATAACAATAACAATAATAAAACTTTCCACTAAAAAAATCCGTAGAAAAGCTGGATAAAATAAATGTTTGCATTGTTGATGTTTCAAGAAAACAAAACATTATGAATATAGGGTTCCCAAATGAAAAAAAACTTGGGAAAAAGAGTGATAAATGGATATAGAGGCCATAATTCCCATGAGGGCTTTTGCCAATCAGTATCCAAGAGCTTTGAGCTTTTAAAATATAATAGAAATATGAGATGAAGCCTTAGGTGTGTATAGGGTAGGGATTTGGGACTGAGACTCTCAGATAAATCTGAGACCTTCAAAGGACTACATCCTCAATAAAATTATAAACTAAAAAGTATATCCACAGGCAAAGGGAAACAATAAGAAAATGTGTCTCTGCCTGACTCTTGGTGGAAAAAATTAGGAAAAGCCTCCACTAAGAATGTATAACCCCAAACGCATTGTTAAATAGATTTGTGGTTCTGAATTATATTACCCATGTGTTTCAGAAAATGCTAAGTTGAGAGTTTAATAAAAAGTGATTTCAAGTCATNAACCTAGAGAGCTCAAAATAAGAGAATAGAAGTAAATTTATGTGTCAGTAATTAAAATAAAAGTATACCAAACTTGTCATTCAAAAGTCAAATATTTCCAGTGTTTATTAAAACCAACAAAACCCAGCTCTATGTTGTCTATAGGAAACAAAACAAAACTACACAGAGAAGTTGAAAGTAAATAACTAACCAAATACTGAGGAGACAAAATTTTAATATCATATAAAAGAAGTATTATTGGGGGGGCGGAGAGGCTTGCTTACTCTATAATAAAATACACAATTCACTAAGGAGATATAATTGCTTTAAACGTGTATGCCTCTGATAATATAGCCTTAAAATATAAAAAGGAAAATGAGGGCACAGTCACTGACTTCATAATGTCATTTCTGAAGATGAAAATACAAATGTTAAAGTGCTTTGTAACACAGGATATCTATCATTTCATCTTCTCTAATATTCTGCTTTCTGACAATTTTCCCCAGGAACCTGTATCAGAAATGGAGTATGACTAATAAATATTCTAACATGTGAAACAGGCTAAATGGAGGCTGGGTTGAAAGCAATGAGGATTCACCACTGCATGGGAATAAGGAACTAATAATCTGGCTCATATGGTGGCAGAAGAGTTGGTTAAACCATTAGCCATTGTTACTTGGGACTCCAACCCACAGTCCAAAAAGGCTGGAACTTTAGGCAACTTGGCAATAAAGTGTCAGAAAATTAAAGTATATTAAAATATTTCAGATGCCATTAGTGAAAGTATATTAAAGACAAAGTCTAGGATAAAGTGAGCCTTCCTGAAAGAAAGAAATAAACAGGCAAATGTACAGCCTTTAAAAAGAGGAATATGACACCTGTGGCTGATTCATGTCTATGTATGGTAAAACCAATACAGTATTGTAACGTAGAATAAAGTATTAAAAAAAATAAAATAAAAAGAGGAATATGTTGCTTATAGCCAAGAATGAGAGAGCCAAGGGCCAGATAATCATGTGCTTTGTGGGATGGAAGATGCTTCAAAATTTGCTTTACCCTGTTTCTAAAGCTGCCTGGAGAAATATGGAATCCTGATAGCTGGAATAAAGATACTGGGGAGGAGTTCTAAGAGTCTGGCCACCCCTCCAAATCTTACCTCTCCCTTAGGATAGCGGTAGCGGTATTTATCTTGGTCTCGCAGTGCAAATTCTTCGGGGTAGTGTTCTTGAATTTCTTCATAGGTCATCTCCTCACAGACACCCTGAGAAAAATTATTTGGGGACAAAAGTTTTCACAAGTTGAAATCACAGCCTTTACTGTAGTTCTGAGGCCAATGATTGTGGAACATTAGCATACAAGCACCTGGGTTTCTGCTAACACACCTCTAGGTTTGGGTCTGCTGTCTGTTGTTGTTGTTCAGTCACTAGTCGAGTCCAACTATTTGCAACTCCATGAACCACAGCACACCAGGATTCCCTGTTGTCCACTATCTTCTGGAGTTTGCTCAAACTCAAGTCCACTGACTTGATGATGCTATTCAATCATCTCAGCACCCCACCAACCAACCACCTCTGTCACCTCCTGCTCCTCCTGCCCTCAATCTGTCTCTTATACACATCTAATGTTTTGGAAGACAGAGCTGAAGAAATTACTCAGAATATAGCAAAGAGATCAAAAATAAGAAGTTTGGAGACATGAAGCATAGAGGTAAAACTAACACATATCTAGTTGAATTTCTAGAAGGAGATAATAAAGAAAATATGACAGAGGACTAGCTAAAGATATAATGCCTGGGAATTTTCTAGAATTGATGAAGAATCTCAGTTCTCAGGTTCAGGAATTCCAATTAATTCTGAGCAAGATAAATTAAAAGAAATTAATAGTTAGACATATCAGAGTGAAACTTAAAAGCAATAGAGACCCAAGGACCCTAAAAGCCAGAGCAAAAAGAATTAACAATTAGACTTGTAGGAGACTTCTTAGCCATCTTAGAAACCAGAAGACAGTGGGGATGATAATTCCAGAGAAAAAACTGTCTTCCTAGTGTTTTATACCTTGCCAAAGTACCATTTAGGATTGAGGACCACCCCTCCAAAAGACATTTTTAGACAAAAGGAAAGGTGAGTCTACTACCAACAGATCCTCCTAAAGAAAATTATAAAAAAAGATAGACATTTAACTCAGAAGGAAAACCTGAGATGTAACATGAAAGAAAGATCAAAGGAATTGGTAAATATGTGGTTTAATCTAAATAAACACTGACTATATACAATATTTTTTTTAGCTAGTAAAAATTATATTTTACTTAAATAAGTGATTTTCCCCGATTTCTACTATATAAAATCCATCTAGGAGAACAGAATGGGGATGGGGTTCCTTAAACTGAAAATAGAACTATCATGTGACCCAGCAATCCCATTCCTGGGCATTTATCTGGAGAGAACCATAATTCAAAAAGATACATGCACTCCAATGTTCTTTGTAGCACTATTTACAAAAACTAAAACAGGAAGCAACAGTTAGAACTGGACATGGAACAACAGACTGGTTCCAAATAGGAAAAGGAGTACGTCAAGGCTGTATNCCTCTTGAGGAGGGTTAAAGAGGAAGGTGAAAAAGCTGGCTTGAAATTCAGCATTCAAAAACTAAGATCATGGCATCTGGTCCCATCACTTGCTGGCAAATGGATGAGAAAAAGTGGCAGGAGTGACAGACTTTATTTTCTTGGGCTTCAAAATCACTGTAGACAGTGACTGCAGCCACGAAATTAAAAGACACTTGCTCCTTGGAAGAAAAGCTATGACAAACATAGGCAGTGTATTAAAAACCAGACATCACTTTGCCAACAAAGTGCATATAGTCAAAGCTATGGTTTTTCCAGTAGTCATGTATGGATGTGAAAGAAGACTGAGTGCTGAAGAACTGATGCTTTCAAATTGTGCTGGAGATGACTCTTGAAAATCCCTTGGAAAGCAAGGAGATCTAACCAGTCAATCCTAAAAGAAATCAGTCCTGAATATTCACTGGAAGGACTGATGCTGAAGCTGAAGCTCCAATACTTTTGGCCACCTGATTTGAAGAGCTGACTCATTGGAAAAGACTCTGATGTTGGGAAGGATTGAGGGCAGGAGGAGCAGGAGGTGACAGAGGTGGTTGGTTGGTGGGGTGCTGAGATGATTGAATAGCATCATCAAGTCAGTGGACTTGAGTTTGAGCAAACTCCAGAAGATAGTGGACAACAGGGAATCCTGGTGTGCTGTGGTTCATGGAGTTGCAAATAGTTGGACTCGACTAGTGACTGAACAACAACAACAGACAGCAGACCCAAACCTAGAGGTGTGTTAGCAGAAACCCAGGTGCTTGTATGCTAATGTTCCACAATCATTGGCCTCAGAACTACAGTAAAGGCTGTGATTTCAACTTGTGAAAACTTTTGTCCCCAAATAATTTTTCTCAGGGTGTCTGTGAGGAGATGACCTATGAAGAAATTCAAGAACACTACCCCGAAGAATTTGCACTGCGAGACCAAGATAAATACCGCTACCGCTATCCTAAGGGAGAGGTAAGATTTGGAGGGGTGGCCAGACTCTTAGAACTCCTCCCCAGTATCTTTATTCCAGCTATCAGGATTCCATATTTCTCCAGGCAGCTTTAGAAACAGGGTAAAGCAAATTTTGAAGCATCTTCCATCCCACAAAGCACATGATTATCTGGCCCTTGGCTCTCTCATTCTTGGCTATAAGCAACATATTCCTCTTTTTATTTTATTTTTTTTAATACTTTATTCTACGTTACAATACTGTATTGGTTTTACCATACATAGACATGAATCAGCCACAGGTGTCATATTCCTCTTTTTAAAGGCTGTACATTTGCCTGTTTATTTCTTTCTTTCAGGAAGGCTCACTTTATCCTAGACTTTGTCTTTAATATACTTTCACTAATGGCATCTGAAATATTTTAATATACTTTAATTTTCTGACACTTTATTGCCAAGTTGCCTAAAGTTCCAGCCTTTTTGGACTGTGGGTTGGAGTCCCAAGTAACAATGGCTAATGGTTTAACCAACTCTTCTGCCACCATATGAGCCAGATTATTAGTTCCTTATTCCCATGCAGTGGTGAATCCTCATTGCTTTCAACCCAGCCTCCATTTAGCCTGTTTCACATGTTAGAATATTTATTAGTCATACTCCATTTCTGATACAGGTTCCTGGGGAAAATTGTCAGAAAGCAGAATATTAGAGAAGATGAAATGATAGATATCCTGTGTTACAAAGCACTTTAACATTTGTATTTTCATCTTCAGAAATGACATTATGAAGTCAGTGACTGTGCCCTCATTTTCCTTTTTATATTTTAAGGCTATATTATCAGAGGCATACACGTTTAAAGCAATTATATCTCCTTAGTGAATTGTGTATTTTATTATAGAGTAAGCAAGCCTCTCCGCCCCCCCAATAATACTTCTTTTATATGATATTAAAATTTTGTCTCCTCAGTATTTGGTTAGTTATTTACTTTCAACTTCTCTGTGTAGTTTTGTTTTGTTTCCTATAGACAACATAGAGCTGGGTTTTGTTGGTTTTAATAAACACTGGAAATATTTGACTTTTGAATGACAAGTTTGGTATACTTTTATTTTAATTACTGACACATAAATTTACTTCTATTCTCTTATTTTGAGCTCTCTAGGTTTGGTTATTTTTTGTCTTTTCCTCTCTTATTTAGAATTGATAAAATTTTACATCTATGTTTGAGTTATGCAATCTCTTTCTATGCTTTTAGAGTTACTCTTAACATTTTAATATGTATGACTGACAAAATCTAAAAATCAATATCTCTACCTGCCTCCTGAATCAATATAAAAACTTTACAACTCTGGTCACTCCTTCTCTTATATTGTTTGTTGTTTTTTATTTTACTTACTTCAAACTTGTGTCTTATTCCCCAAATGAATTATTATTGTTAGTATTAAATTTATTATTATAAGCACAGCTTACTCAGTGAATGTTAATTGAATGAATGCTTGCTGAAGCACTTCAGTTTATACCAGTCTATCAGAATACATCACTATTTGTCCCTATAATGCCAACATATTGTATTTTGGGGTTAAATTGACATTGAAAGTGAAAGTGAAGAAATAGACACACACAGTTATATATAAGACAGATAATCAGTAAGAGCCAGTTGAATAACACAAGGAACTCTTTAATATTATGTGATAAACTATATGAGAAAAGAGCCCAAAAAAGAATAAGTATATGTATATGTGATACAACATTGTAAATCAACTATAATCCAATAAAATTTAAAAAAAAAAATCCATCTATGTGGGTACAAAGTTTATTAATTGTTTGTAATTCTATTTTATCTAGAATTCATAATAATTTTACTTTGGTAATGTCAATTTAAGCATCTGACCGCAATGTGGGAGACCTGGGTTCGATCCCTGGATCGGGAAGATCCTCTGGAGAAGGAAATGGCAACCCATTCCAATATTCTTGCCTGGAGAACCCCATGGATGGAGGAGCCTGGTGGGCTATAGTCCACAGGGTCGCAAAGAGTCGGACACGACTGAGTGACTTCACTTTCACTTTCAATGTCAATTTAACCCCAAAATACAATATGTTGGCATTATAGGGACAAATAGTGATGCATTCTGATAGATTGGTATAAACTGAAGTGCTTCAGCAAGCATTCATTCAATTAACATTCACTGAGTAAGCTGTGCTTATAATAATAAATTTAATACTAACAATAATAATTCATTTGGGGAATAAGACACAAGTTTGAAGTAAGTAAAATAAAAAACAACAAACAATATAAGAGAAGGAGTGACCAGAGTTGTAAAGTTTTTATATTGATTCAGGAGGCAGGTAGAGATATTGATTTTTAGATTTTGTCAGTCATACATATTAAAATGTTAAGAGTAACTCTAAAAGCATAGAAAGAGATTGCATAACTCAAACATAGATGTAAAATTTTATCAATTCTAAATAAGAGAGGAAAAGACAAAAAATAACCAAACCTAGAGAGCTCAAAATAAGAGAATAGAAGTAAATTTATGTGTCAGTAATTAAAATAAAAGTATACCAAACTTGTCATTCAAAAGTCAAATATTTCCAGTGTTTATTAAAACCAACAAAACCCAGCTCTATGTTGTCTATAGGAAACAAAACAAAACTACACAGAGAAGTTGAAAGTAAATAACTAACCAAATACTGAGGAGACAAAATTTTAATATCATATAAAAGAAGTATTATTGGGGGGGCGGAGAGGCTTGCTTACTCTATAATAAAATACACAATTCACTAAGGAGATATAATTGCTTTAAACGTGTATGCCTCTGATAATATAGCCTTAAAATATAAAAAGGAAAATGAGGGCACAGTCACTGACTTCATAATGTCATTTCTGAAGATGAAAATACAAATGTTAAAGTGCTTTGTAACACAGGATATCTATCATTTCATCTTCTCTAATATTCTGCTTTCTGACAATTTTCCCCAGGAACCTGTATCAGAAATGGAGTATGACTAATAAATATTCTAACATGTGAAACAGGCTAAATGGAGGCTGGGTTGAAAGCAATGAGGATTCACCACTGCATGGGAATAAGGAACTAATAATCTGGCTCATATGGTGGCAGAAGAGTTGGTTAAACCATTAGCCATTGTTACTTGGGACTCCAACCCACAGTCCAAAAAGGCTGGAACTTTAGGCAACTTGGCAATAAAGTGTCAGAAAATTAAAGTATATTAAAATATTTCAGATGCCATTAGTGAAAGTATATTAAAGACAAAGTCTAGGATAAAGTGAGCCTTCCTGAAAGAAAGAAATAAACAGGCAAATGTACAGCCTTTAAAAAGAGGAATATGACACCTGTGGCTGATTCATGTCTATGTATGGTAAAACCAATACAGTATTGTAACGTAGAATAAAGTATTAAAAAAAATAAAATAAAAAGAGGAATATGTTGCTTATAGCCAAGAATGAGAGAGCCAAGGGCCAGATAATCATGTGCTTTGTGGGATGGAAGATGCTTCAAAATTTGCTTTACCCTGTTTCTAAAGCTGCCTGGAGAAATATGGAATCCTGATAGCTGGAATAAAGATACTGGGGAGGAGTTCTAAGAGTCTGGCCACCCCTCCAAATCTTACCTCTCCCTTAGGATAGCGGTAGCGGTATTTATCTTGGTCTCGCAGTGCAAATTCTTCGGGGTAGTGTTCTTGAATTTCTTCATAGGTCATCTCCTCACAGACACCCTGAGAAAAATTATTTGGGGACAAAAGTTTTCACAAGTTGAAATCACAGCCTTTACTGTAGTTCTGAGGCCAATGATTGTGGAACATTAGCATACAAGCACCTGGGTTTCTGCTAACACACCTCTAGGTTTGGGTCTGCTGTCTGTTGTTGTTGTTCAGTCACTAGTCGAGTCCAACTATTTGCAACTCCATGAACCACAGCACACCAGGATTCCCTGTTGTCCACTATCTTCTGGAGTTTGCTCAAACTCAAGTCCACTGACTTGATGATGCTATTCAATCATCTCAGCACCCCACCAACCAACCACCTCTGTCACCTCCTGCTCCTCCTGCCCTCAATCCTTCCCAACATCAGAGTCTTTTCCAATGAGTCAGCTCTTCAAATCAGGTGGCCAAAAGTATTGGAGCTTCAGCTTCAGCATCAGTCCTTCCAGTGAATATTCAGGACTGATTTCTTTTAGGATTGACTGGTTAGATCTCCTTGCTTTCCAAGGGATTTTCAAGAGTCATCTCCAGCACAATTTGAAAGCATCAGTTCTTCAGCACTCAGTCTTCTTTCACATCCATACATGACTACTGGAAAAACCATAGCTTTGACTATATGCACTTTGTTGGCAAAGTGATGTCTGGTTTTTAATACACTGCCTATGTTTGTCATAGCTTTTCTTCCAAGGAGCAAGTGTCTTTTAATTTCGTGGCTGCAGTCACTGTCTACAGTGATTTTGAAGCCCAAGAAAATAAAGTCTGTCACTCCTGCCACTTTTTCTCATCCATTTGCCAGCAAGTGATGGGACCAGATGCCATGATCTTAGTTTTTGAATGCTGAATTTCAAGCCAGCTTTTTCACCTTCCTCTTTAACCCTCCTCAAGAGGCTCTTTAGTTCCTCTTTGCTTTCTGCCATTAGAGTGGTGTCATCTGAATATCTGAGATTGTTGATATTTCTCCCGGCAATCTTGATTCCAGCTTGTGCTTCATCCAGCCTGGCATTTTGCATGGTGTACTCTGCATATAAGTTAAAGAAGCAGGGTAACAATATACAGCCTTGATGTACTCCTTTCCCAATTTTGAACCAGTCCATTGCTCCATGTCCAGTTCTAAGTATTGTTTCTTGACATTCATGCAGGTTTCTCAAGAGACAAGTAAGGTGGTCTGTTATTCCCATCTCTTGAAGAATTTTCCACAGTTTGTTGTGATCCACAGTCAAAGGTTTTTGCATAGTCAATGAAGCAGAAATAGATGTTTTTCTGGAATTCCCTTGCTTTTTCTACAACCTAACAGATGTTGGCAATATGATCTCTGGTTTCTCTGCCCATTCTAAACCCAGCTTGTACATCCAGAAGTTCTCGATTTACATACTGTTGAAGCCTAGCTTGAAGGATTTTGAGCATTACCCTGCTAATATGTGACATGAGCACAATTGTATGGTGGTTCCTTTGGTATTGCCCTTCCTTGAGATTGGAATGAAAACTGACATTTTCCAATCCTGTGGCTACTGCTGAATTCTCCAAATTTGCTGACATACTGGATGCAGCACTTTAACAGTATCATCTTTTAGGATTTGAAATAGCTCACCTGGAATTCCATCCCCTCCACTAGCTTTGTTGGTAGCAATGCTTCCTAAGGCCCACTTGACGTCACACTACAGGATGTCTGGCTCTAGGTGAGTGACCACATCATTGTGGTTATCTACATCATTAAGACCTTTTTTGTATAGTTCTTCTTTGTATACTTGCCACCTCTTCTTCCTGGTGGGCTATAGTCCATGAAGTTGCAAAGAGTTGGACACAACTGAGCAACTAACACTTTCACTACTTCACTTTACTGTCCCTATAGAAGGAGACAATGCATTCTATTTGTTGTCTGGTGTTTGTGTATGTGTGTGCACAAGGTATGTAGCTGTGTGGATGTGTGAATGAGTGCATGTGCATTGGTGTGTTCAGGCTGAGTGCATGGTGGGTATCTGTGGTGTTTCTTTATGATTACCCTATCAGGTTTATAGGTGTACATTGTACATATATGTGTATTTTTATAAATTTGTGGGTTTAAGAATTTGTGACTGTGTTTGTGTGTGTGTGTAGCTTGCTCATGATGTGTATTTTTGGTATGTTTAAGGTCCTATGCTATTGGTTGTACATTTGTGTCAGCATATATATGTAGTATATATATATAAGTATGAGTATGTGTATGTATATAAAAAATGTCTCATCATCTAAGAATGTGCGTGCATAGGTGTCTCTGTGGTCTGTCTCTTCATGTGGGTCTCAGTGTGTCTGTAGTGTGTGTGTCTCTGAAATGTGTATATCTATAAATATATGTGTGAGTATCTGTGTACCTATGTCTGAGGTCTGTGTGAATCTTTGGTAATATGGTTGAGGCTGTATGTCTGTACTGTTAGTGTGTCCATGGTATGCCTCTATGTGTCTATATGATGTAAATACATGCGAAGATTACATGTGTATCTACGGTGAATGTGATATGTACCTCTAGGTGTGTCTGTCTGTAAGTGTGTGTGTGCATGAATGGTGCACATATGATTGGTAGATGTGTCTGAGGGGAAACCTGTGTCTGACTAGTTGGTCCATGTGTCTGTGAAATGCATATCTGTGAGTGTAAGCATACCTGTGGTGGATGTCTGTGACTGTGTACACAAGTGCATATGTATGTACATATCCACAACAGGGCTTTTCAATATTATCGCATTTCCCATCCCTCCTGCCAGTACTTCTTCTCCAGGACCTCTGGCAGATAAAGAAATAGGTATCCTCAGACCTCTCTCAGAAGGCAAGAATTAGCAGATTCCTCAGTTTCAGAGTGGTCCTTGGGGATACACACTCTCCTGACCCAAAGAAGGAATTAATGGCTCTTAAAGAATGAGTTTTCACTAAGAAATCCACAGAAGTGAGGTGTCTGTTGGTAGAGGTGGGATCGATGTTTGGTTATAAGATTCCCTTCTAGTTTGGTAGATTTCAATTAGACCTTCCTGTAGTGAAGCAATGGGCTCTGGTTGTCTTTCGAGCCACCAATCAGGCTTTCCTTAGGAGTTAGGTTCACCCCTGCCTCAACCTATAAGAAGATAGGCAGTGTCAAACCTGCATCTGACACTGCCCATGGGAGAAAGTGCACTCTGTATATTTACAAAGTCCTTCCAGTTTGGCTTTGACTTTCTATTTTGAGACATGCTGGGAATCTGTTGCCTGTGGAAGTGACCACTGATTCCTTACTGACTTAAAGAAAATCGCCTAACTTCTTTGAATTTTATTTTCCTCATCTGCAAAATGAGGGTAATTATAACTATTTCACAACAGTATTTTGAATATTAGAGATAACATATGTAAAAAAGACTAGTACAGAATGTAAAAGACACATTTAAAAAGCAATCAGTGGAATATATTACTCTATAATTAATATTGCTTAGATTATATAGTAATTTAAATAGATCAGTTTAATCTGTTATTAGATTAATAATATAATTATTAATATAGTATTGGTAATGGAAATAAATCAGAAACTTAGATATCATTCTAAATTCTTCCTCCTTCTTGACCCATCTCTCATAGCTAATTTCTGAGATTTTAATCCTTAAATTTCTCTCAAATTTATTCCTCTTTATTCTCTCTCCATCTCCACTGCTATAACCTTAGTAGATCTATATACATACACAATTCCCTCTTTGCTTATGCTGCTTTCTCTGCATGATTCCCGATCCTCTCTACTTGGCTCACTGTTACTCAACTCTCAGGTTTTAAGTAGGCTCACTTCCTCCAGGCAGATCATGGCCGTGTCAGATGCCTTGCCCCAGCATCTGTGTGCCCACATTCTAGCCTATTAGAGTCTGCATTACACATGCTGTTTTGTGTTCCTCTAACTACCCTATTTTTTTCTGAAACTTCAATGAAGACAGAAACCAATCTCTCTCTAGCACCATTATAGAGTCTGAAATAGAGTAGGGATCCAATAAATGCTTACACCACATGTGTGCCAGAAACAAACAATAACTGAACTATTATGATGGAAAGTTGTCTCACATGTATTTTATAATAATATATATGATATGTATAACAATGTTGTATATCCCTTTTCTAAATGTATGTGTCTCTATACATCTATAGTTGAGTATATGTGTTATTATGCATGCACACACATACTTCCTGTATTTATCTAGCAGGCGATTAGGTTAACCTACCTACATCTGTGGTGAAGCTTTTACTTTAGTATTTAACAATCATAATCTGTGGGCTGCTACCTGATGTAAATGTGCCTATAGTGCAGGTGAGACAATGGAGAGGAAATATTTTCTTAAAGAGCTCATAGAAAAACCTAACTCTGAAGAGAGACTGCCATGTCATGAGGGTCAGATGAAATATTCACTAAGTTTTTCCTTCTTCATTTCATCTCCAGTACACATCTGGTCCATCACACCCTCACTTCTTGCCTAGACTAATGCAGTCATCTCCATACTGGTATGCATTCTCATTCTGGCCCTCTTCCCACCTAGTCTCCAGACATGATCATGATGGAGTCATGGGTGGAGTCTTCACAGCATGGTCTTTAAGAAAATGTGAATCACATTCAGCCCACTCCTCCTTTTGGCGAGGGAGGTAAATTTTTTTAAAAAATAATTTTTAATTGGAAGATAATTGTTTTACAATTTGCATTGATTTCTGCTATACAAAAAAGTGAGTCAGCTTTAAGTATACATATATCCCCTCCCTCTTGAGCCTCCTTCCCATCTCCCACCCCCCTCCTCTAGGTTATCACATGGGACCAATCTGAGTTCCCTGAACTATACAGCAGCTTCCCACTAGTTATCTATTTTGCACATGGTAGCCCACTCCTCCTTGACTTAGACCATATCAATGTTTTCCCATTTTTAGGGTAGCATCCAAATCCCTCACTATGGACTATAAAGTCCTATAAGCTCTCTTCTTTTCCAACCTCATCTCCCTTCTCTCCAGACCTTACAATCACTATCTCGGACTCTCTGCTATTTTCCCTCAGCTCCTTGAACATGCCATGCTCTATTATCACTTCTGGGCTTTCACATGAACTGTTTCCTATTCCTTGAACTAAAATTATTCCCTTACCCCAGTCCATTTTGCCTGCTTCTAGGAAACTTTCCTTCTAAATCTTCTACCACTGTCTTGTCAAGAATATCCTCACCTTCTGGGACTCTATAGATCCTTGTATTTCCCCTCTCACAAACTTTTGTTGCATGCAACGCAATGTCTTATTCACTGTCTAACTTCAGGCTCCATGAGAGTGAAGACCTTGTCTGTTCTGGACTTCACTGGATCTCCAAGGCACAGAACAGTGTTTAGCACAAGAAAAGTTTGTTGAATTAATTAGGTTCTGCATATGAGCCAGAGCAAAGGCAACCCAGGGGATATGTCTAGAGTCACCACCCACCAGGGAATCCGTCCCGCTCCATCTCACCGCATCAATCTCATTCAGGGCCTTCCATTGCTCATAGGGAACACCTAAGGCTTCAGCTGTCTGGATAGTCCTCTTCATGTGGCTGGTCCACACCTTCAGTGAGCTGATACCCTGGGACTGAATGAAACTGGCCAGGGCGTAGGCATACTGAGGAGTGGGGGTGCAAAGGAGGAGAGGATAAGAGAAAGAGAGATGAAAGAAGACAAAGTGGCCGTGAGAATAAATTTAGATCTACCACAAATAATGGAGTGATAATGAGCAAGGAGGAGTAGAGTTTAAATGTTTCCAATTTACAAAAAGTCATATTCTTGCCCACATGACTCAGGACCAAGGGAATAGAAAAGAGTATGTGTATTCATGTGTGTATATGTGCATATATGTGTGTGTGTGCTTACTGAAGCTTGTTCACAGAACCTCCTACTTGGTTATTCATTCATTCAAACAGCTCACTTCTAACATTTGTGGGCCTGGGACAAAAGTACAAATGGAAATACTCCACTTATAGCTCACCTCTCTTCTTTTCCCATTTCTGCTCCATCCTGTACACCTAGGCATCTTAAGTACATGCTTATGGATAATCCAGTCTCAGGAACAAATTCTGTCTATACCCTATCTCCACCAATCCCCAAGACATACAAACAGTGACCCCTTGGCCATTCCTTTTCCTAGTTGTGAAAAATTTTGTGACATGTCCTGTTTTCACGTGAAACAGGCTCCATATAGCTACTGGAAGCAGACTCTGGGCAGGAAATTCTAGGATTCTGGGTATTCTGAGTGTGGTCTGGAAGTGTATGTGGGTGGGATGTGGGGGACATTTCTCTTTGACCTTGTGAAAGGTTATTGCTTAAGCAGGGGACCTGGTACTAAGATTCTAAGGGAATTCAAATATTTACTGAGTATGTGTGGCCATGTGCTGGGTGCTGGGGTGGCAAGTTCTCAAGACACAGCCTGGTGCACTGGGATGACCCAGAGGGATGGTATGGGGAGGGAGATGGGAGGGGGATTTAGGATGGGAAACACATGTACACCCATGGCAGATTCATGTTAATGTATGGCAAAACCAATACAATATTGTAAAGTAATTAGCCTCCAATTAAAATAAGTATATAGATATAGATAGATATAGATATAGATATAGATATATAAAGACACAGCCTATCCAGTGAGGGAAACAGTGACAGCACCGAAAAGAACCACT
>SJYG01000970.1:143906-156033 GCA_006410535.1 Litocranius walleri | reverse complement strand
TGCATATGAGCAACTGATTCACTCTTCTTCTGCAGATAAGCATGTTTTTAATCACAGATGATGTGTGTGGGGAACATCTGCACAAATGTACAGATATAGGCACACATTTTTATGTACAAATACAGGCATTGTGTCCACACATTCTAATTATGGATTATGAGTCAACAGTCAATGTGCTCTGGTGGGAGACAAGTGATGGGGTTTAATCTACCCCACTTCCCTCACAGGGTCCCTTGTGGCCTGGGACATATCTTGGGCCCACCCTGGCTTTGTATCTCCTGACTGTAACATGCAAACAGCATTAGCTCACTCAGCCTAGTCTCTGTGTCACATTACATAGTAGACAGGGAGCCACCAGAGTGCTCTCTGTTACATAATGAGAGCTATGGTGCTTGACTGTGGATGACAGTTGATGGGAAAATACTTTGGAAACCATACATGTTGCACTGTGCTCTTTGGCATGAACATTGGAGCCAGGCATGTACATGTACACATTTCTGTTTAAGGAGGCATGTTGAATGGAGATGGCCATGTGTCAAATTGGGTGCTTAGTTGTGTGGGCAAGGCCATGGACAGCCCCAATCAAGAGACTTCTGGCTGTAGGTAGTGCCACAGACTTGGGTGGCATCTCTATGGCCTCTGACTCTGCTCTGAGGAGTGAGAGAGGTAATAGTCAGAAGTCAGAGTCCACATTCGGAGAAGGCAATGGCACCCCACTCCAGTACTTTTGCCTGAAAAATCCCATGGACGGAGGAGCCTAGTGGGCTGCAATCCATGGGGTCGCTAGGAGTCGGACACAACTGAGCGACTTCACTTTCACTTTTCACTTTCATGCATTGGAGAAGGAAATGGCAACCCACTCCAGTGTTTTTGCCTGGAGAATCCCAGGGATGGGGGAGCCTGGTGGGCTGCCGTCTATGGGGTCGCACAGAGTCGGACATGACTGAAGCGACTTAGAAGCAGCAGCAGTAGAGTCCACCTTGAGAGGATACTGCCAGTCTGAAAGTAACAGAAAAGGAGCCAGGAGGACTGAGGCTTCTGGCATGATGACTTGCCTGCAACGCTGCCAGCTCTGCAGTGGAGGAGGCTGAGGGGCAAGCAGGAAGGCCTGGTTTTCAGTCCTGGCTCTGTCCTTTACTGAAAGTGTGACCAGAGGCCACTTTCTTTTCCTGTCTGGACCTCAGCCTCCTCTTCTGTAAATCAGTGATGGTAATGCCAATCCCACAGAGTCGTGAAGATTAAATGAGGCTACACATGTGGAAGTAGATGGTGCCATGAATGTGCAGAGGTGTCCAATAGAAGAGGGGGCTCCTTCTCTCCTGCACCTCATTTCCCTCTTATCCCACCCCAAGTCATCCTCTTGGCAAGAACAATACCTATGTTAACAAGCCTAGTGAAAGTGAAAATGTTAGTCACTCAGTCATGTCCATCTCTGTGACTCCATGGACTGTAGGCAGCCAGGCTTCTCTGTCCATGGAATTCTCCAGGCCAGAATACTGGAGTGGGTTGCCATTCCTTTCTCCAGGGGATCTTCCCAACCCAGGGAGTGAACCCAGGTCTCCTGCACTGCAGACAGATTCTTTATCATCTGAGCCACCTGGGAAGCCCCTTTAACAAGCCCAGGGAGAGGGCTAAACACAGGAAAATGTGGCTCTTTATTTGGACAGCATGTATAACATGCAGGTCATTATTCTTGACTAGAAAGAGACTCCCACCATTGGCTTCCCTGATAGCTCAGTTTGTAAAGAATCTGCCTGCAATGCAGGAGACCCCAGTTCAATACCTAGGTCAAGAAGATCCTCTGGAGAAGGGATAGGGTACCCACTCCAGTATTCTGGTCTGGAGAATTCCAGGGACTGTATAGTCCATGGGGTCTCAAAGACTCAGACATGACTGAGTGACTTTCATTCACTCACTCAGAAAAGAGACTCCCACCATGAAGGTCAGAGATGGGCCAGAACTTGGGGCTATGGAGCCCAAGTGACCTGCCTGGGAGGGCAAGAGAGGACAGGAGAGGGCTTCCTGGATCAGCCCGTGGAGCAGGAGATGGGTCCTGGAAAGTGTGGAGAAGGGAGAGCAAGAAAGAAGTGGTGACTGGTGGGGGACAAGAGTCAACTCTATGATGACCTGCAGTGGGGGTTTGGGAGCATAGCATCAGCCTTGAGTAATGAAGGAAAAGATGAATTCAAGTGTAGGGCTCTTCAGAGTAGCTGTCTGTGCAAACGATGGTCACCAGCTGACAGAAAGGACAGAGGAGGGCAGCCTCCATGGTGGAAACTGCACAAATGAAGACACGGAGTTATAAGAAAAATGAGGGGACCAGTTAGGCAGGAGAGACAGTGCTTATTTTAATGGGGTTGGAGGAGCAAGTGGTCTGGGAAGGCCCAGTGTGCCAGGACCAAAGCATCAGAGTTGTTGGTGGCACATGGAAGCCATGCAAAGATGGGTCAAGACTGAGTGGCTAATGGGGTGGAAGAGCAGGAGTGGCCAGAACCTGCTTTTACCTTGTCACTGAGTCCCTCCACCCTCAGGACCCAGTCAGCAGCCACCCCACCAACTTGTGGCCCGCTTGAATCAGCCCAGTCAATATTTCAGAATGCATGGGGCCTTCCCTACCTGTTTGCCCCGAGCTGAGAGGCCAGAGTCACCTCCAATGCGGCCTCTGAGGTTGAGTTCACTCTCACCATGCCGGCATAGGTAGATGGAGCGGGGTGTGACGTGAATGTTCATGAGATAGTAGACTGTGCGGCTCTGGATATGGTCCTGCACACGATTCACCATGTAGCGTGTGCCCACGTCGAAGATCTTGATGTAGGACAGGTGGCTGGGCCAGTCCAAGCAGGAGCTGATGTTGGAGAGGCTGATCCCAAGAGAAAGCCCCAACCACACAGCCTGCCTTCAAGCCTACTCCATAACACAGCTCTCACTTACCTTTCCTCTAGTTTTGCCTTGTTCTGCATACCTGTTTTAGAAACTTGGTTCCTGGCCACCCTGAAGAGCTCACTGCTTGCTACCATCTCCCTTTGTCTCCTTTCCTCAGTCTCAGTTTCATCCAGACTGTTTTTTTACTTTCACTCATTACACTTCATGCATCTAGTATTCTCTCTTCTGTGTTTCACACTGCTGACGTACTGAGAGAGAAACAGTAATCCTCCAACAGTCAAGCAGGAAGCAAATGCAAGTGGCCTATGAGATGCTGGAAGCAGTCAGGGACAGGCAGTCAGGTACAGGGTATGATCACTGTTCTTTCAGGTCTGAGGGTCAGAGCATCTTCTGTCATGCTTACAAATATGCTTTAAAAATATCTGAAATAGCTGGAGATCTCTTCATGTCACTAAAGAACTCTGGCAAGGGTGGGCCTTTTAAATTATCCAGCTCCTCTAATATATTTTAAAATAGAACTCACCTAATATTCTGATATAAACATCTATTGCATAAAGCAAAAAAAAAAAAAAGCAGCTGCAACTGTGCCTGACTGCCTGTCCCTGACTGCCTCCATCTCATAGGCCATTTACATTTACTGAGCATTTCATGTGTGTGTGTGTGTGTGTGTGTGTGTGTGTGTGTGCACGCACATCTGGCAGGGGTGGGAGGTTTCAAACTGCATAAATCCTCATAGCCATCCTAGGAAGTGGAGACTATAATCTCTGTTTTATAGGTGAGGAAACTGAAACACAGAAAGAGGAAGTGATTTGCCTGATGTCAAACTCTTCAATCTATGACTCTTAGAGTCTAGGTGGAAAATGTCTGATGTCATTTTGTTGTCTTGTTCCTGACACTAGGTTCTGAGTGGCACTAGGATAAATTCCAAATTCCTTAGCTTATTCTGACATTCTAGGTGTCTTCATACCTTGGCTGTGCTTGGCCTCACCTCAGTGTCCCATGTCCATGATCATAACTTTGTTTCCTTTCAGCCTTAATGCTTTTGCTGAAATATTCTCCTCTTTTTATTCAGACTTAACTAGACCTTTACAAGGTACTGTTATCTTTCCCTGAAAAGATGTTCTTTCCATGGTTTCCAAAGCTGAGCTCCTATGCATCTATCCTCCAAGAGTCAGTATATTCACTCTCTCTACGAAGATTTTTTTAAGCCCAGGATCATGTGAATCATTTAGAGGTAGTTCACATCAAAACTATGACATTTTCTATTTCTTCTTGGCATACCTTCATCATTTATAATTTAAAATAAAAATTATCAGTTCAGTTCAGTTGCTAAGTCTTGTCGGGCTCTTTGCAACAACATGGCATGCAGCATACCAGGCCTCCTTGTCCATCACCAACTCCCAGAGTTTACCCAAACTCATGTCCATTGAGTCGGTGATGCCATCCAACCATCTCATCCTCTTCGTCCCCTTCTCCTCCTGCCTTCAATCTTTCCCAGGATCAGGGTCTTTTCCAATGAATGCATTCTTCACATCAGGTGACCAAAGTATTGGAGCTTCAGCTTCAGCATCAATGAACATTCAGGACTGATTTCCTTCAGGATTGACTGGTTGGATCTCCTTGCAGTCCAAGGGACTCTCAAGGGTCTTCTTCAGCACCACAACTCAGAAACATCAATTCTTTGGTGCACAGTTTTCTTTATAGTCCAATTCTCACATCCATACATGACTACTGGAAAAACTATAGCTTTGACTAGATGGACCTTTGTCAGCAAAGTAATGTCTCTGCTTTTTAATATGCTGTCTAGGTTGGGCATAGCTTTTCTTTCAAGGAACAAGTGTCTTTTAATGTCATGGCTGCAGTCACCATCTGCAGTGATTTTGGAGCCCAATAAAGTCTGTCACTGTTTCCATTGTTTTCCCATCTATTTACCATGAAGTGATGGGAGTGGATGCCATGATCTTAGTTCTCTGAATGCTGAGCTTTAAGTCAACTTTTCACGCTCCTCTTTCACTTTCATCAAGAGGTTCTTTAGTTCTTCTTTGCTTTCTGCTGTAAGGGTGGTGTTTTCTGAATATCTGAGGTTATTGATATTTCTCCCAACAATCTTGATTCCAGCTTGTGCTTCACCCAGCCTGGCATTTCGCATAATGTACTCTGTATATAAGTTAAATAAGCAAGGTGACAATATACAACCTTGATTTACTCCTTTTCCGAAATGGAACCAGTCCATTGTTCCATGTCTGGTTCTAACTGTTGTTTCTTGACCTGCATACAGATTTCTGAGGAGGCAGGTAAGGTGGCTTGGTATTCCGAATTCTTTAAGCATTTTCCAGAGTTTATTGTAATCCACATGGTCAAAGGCTTTGATGTAGTCAATAAAGCAAGAGTAGATGCTTTTCTAGAACTCTTGATTTTTCTATGATCCAAGAGATGTTGGCAATTTGATCTCTGGTTCTGCTGCCTTTTCTAAATCCAGCTTGAACATCTGGAAGTTCATGGTTCACATGCTGTTGAAGCCTCACTTGGAGAATTTTGAGCATTACTTTGCTAGTGTGTGAGATGAGTGGAATTATGTGGTAGTTTTTGACACTGCCTTTCTTTGTAATTGGAGTGAAAACTGACCTTTTCCACTCCTGTGGTCACCGCTGAGTTTTCCAAATTTGCTGGCATATTGAGTGCAGCACGTTAACAACACCATCTTTTAGGAATTGAAATTGCTCAGCTGAAATTCTAGCACCTCCACTAGCTTTGTTCATAGTGATGCTTCCTAAGGTCTGCTTGACATCAGAATTCAGGATATCTAGCTCTAGGAGTGATCACACCATCGTTATCTGGGTCATTAGGATCTTTTTTGTATGGTTCTGCTTTGTATTCTTGCCACCTCTTCTTAATATCTTCTGCTTCTGTTAGGTCCATAACATTTCTGTCTTTTATTGCGCTCATCTTTGCATGAAATGTTCCCTTGGTATCTCTAATTTTCTTGAAGAGATCTCTAGTCTTTCCCATTCTATTGTTTTCCTCTATTTCTTTGCATTTATCGCTGAGGAAGGCTTACTTATCTCTCCTGGCTATTCTTTGGAACTCTGCATTAAGATGGGCATATCTTTCCTTTTCTCTTTTGCCTTTAGCTTCTCTTCTTTTCTCAGCTATTTGTAAGGTCTCCTCAGACAATCATTTTGCCTTTTTGCATTTCTTTTTGTTGGGGATGGTCTTAATCACTGCCTCCTGTACAATGTCACGAACCTCCATCCATATTTCTTCAGACACTCTATCAGATCTAACCCCTTGTATATGTTTGTCGCGTCCACTGTACAATTGTAAGGGATTTGATTTAGGTCATACCTGAATAGTCTAGTGGTTTTCCCTACTTTCTTCGATTTAGGTCTCAATTTGGCAATAAGGAGTTCATGATCTTAGCCACAGTCAGCTCTGGTCTTGTTTTTGCTGACTGTGTAGAGCTTTTCCATCTTTGGCTGCAAAGAATATAATCAATCTGACTTTGGTGTTGACAATCTGGTGATGTCCATGTGTAGCATTGTCTCTTGTTTTGTTGGAAAAATGTGTTTGCTATGACCAGTGCGTTCTCTTGGCAAAACTTTGTTAGCCTTTTCCCTGCTTCATTTTGTACTCCAATGCCAAACTTGCCTGTTACTCCAGGTATCTCTTGACTTCCTACTTTTGCATTCCAGTCCCCTATGATGAAAAGGACATCTCTTTTTGGTGTTAATTCTAGAAGGTCTTGTAGGTCATCATAGAACCACTCAACTTCAGCTTCTTCAGCATTAGTGGATGGGGCACAGACTTGGATTACTGCGATGTTGAATGATTTGCCTTGGAAATGAACAGAGATCATTCTGTCATTTTTGAGATTGCACCCAAGTACTGAATTTTGGACTCTTTTGTTGACTTTGAGGGCTATTTTATTTCTTCTAAGGGATTGTTGCACCTAGTAGTAGAAATAATGGTCATCTGAATTGGCCCATTCTGATCTATTCATATTCACTGATTCCTAAAATGTCGATGTTCACTCTTGCTGTCTCCTATTTGACCACTTCCAATTTACCTTTATTCATGACATAATATTTCAGATTCCTGTGCAATATTGTTCTTTATAGCATCAGACTTTACTTCCATCACCAGTCACATCCACATCTGGGCATTGTTTCTGCTTTGGTCCATCTCTTCATTCTTTCTGGGGTTATTTCTCCATTCTTCTCCAGTAGCATATTGGGCACCTACCAACCTGGTGAGTTTATCTTTCAGTGTCATGTTTTTTGCTTTTTCATACTGTTCATGGGGTTCTCAAAGCAGGAATACTGAAGTGTTTTGTCATTTCCTTCTCCTGTGGACCACGTTTTGTCTGTATTCTTTGCCATGACCTGTCCGTCTTGGGTGGCCCTACATGGCATAGCTCATATTTTCATTGAGCTAGACAAGGCTGTGGTCCCTGCGATCAGTTTTTTTAGTTTTCTGTGCTTGTGGTTTTCATTCTGTCTGCCCTCTGATGGATAAGGATAAGAGGCTTATGGAAGCTTCCTGATGAGAGAGATATCTTTATACTAAAAATTATAAGCTATATTATAATATGAGGAGATTCTACTGAGTTCTGGTTAGATCTTTTATGTTTTCACTACCTTGATGTTATTTTTGAAATATTGTGTTGGCCAGAAAATTCGTTCAAAAAAACCCAAACAAACTTGCTGGCCAACCCAATACAAAGTATAAAAAGCTTTCAAGATTGTCTTTTTTTAATTTCTAATTTTTGGTAGTCTCTACTTTGCTGGTGCTCTAAATACTTGGTAAACATGCTCTTCCATATCTTTTCCTCCAAGTTGGACTGAATCCCCTCTTCTGTGTTCCCCCACCCCACTTGCTTTACCATCCCCCAATTCTGGCCAGCTGCATATTCATTGTCTTCTTCAACCAAGTGGTCATTCTATCAGAGCAGATAGCCTATCACTCTTTGGATTCTTAGTGCATAACTAGGTTTGGGCCTTGATGCATGAATTGTAAATGTCTGTTGATGGAAAAATGATTAGATAAAGTCAACTTTCAGAATCAGTTATCTTCAGACCTGAAAACTGACCTGAACTGATTCATGAAACACTGAGCACCTGCAGAAGTGTAGGCCAAATGCTAGAGCTTTCTAAATGCTGTTCTTTCACTTTAGCACTCCTCCTTCAAACTTCTCATATAGTGCCTTTGAGGAAATTGGAAAAGTTTCCCTGACTCCAGCACAGATGCCTTGATGAGAAAAGCAATTGTACCCTTGACCTGACACAGTGAACAATATTCACAATCATACATAAGGTCATGCCCCTTGCACTGAGTATCATGTGACACTTTTTATGATATAGGTATATGGGAGGGGATAACCATGATGGAAGTTTGAAGATAGGAATTTGAGTACATATTCTGCTGCTGAATCATTGTGTGGCCTCAGGTAAGCCCTTGCCCTGCTGTATGTCTGTTTCCCCATCTAAGAAGTGAAGCAGTAACAATGTTCACCTTGGGGATTTTGGTTGGACAAAGCTGGAAGGATGTTCTTTAAACTTCTTAGAATGGTGATGACTATTAGCAGCCTCCTCATACTTTTTACTTGAGGCCCAGAGGGTCTGAGTGACCAGGGTCTCTTCTCATCACAATCTATTTTGAAAGAAAATGAGCTTCTGGGAACACCTTATGTCTAAAGCTAACAATTTCCCTGTACTTCCAGCTAACACCTCTCCAAGTTTTAGTTGGTATTATGAATGAAGTTTCATATTTTTCATATATCTTCTCATATATCAAAGCACTATAGAAGCTACCTGAGGATACAGCCTACTTTTCTTGCCCTTATTTGCACCCCCTATATACACCACAGCCCAAAGAAGTCAAATATATAGTGACTGAAAAAGGTACATGTGCACTGTGAAAAAAGACATGATTAAGAGACAGAATGTGTGATTAAAATCCTAGCTTGATGTGGTAGAAGATTGAGCATGCTCAAGCTCCCTAAGATGCAATTTCCTCTTCTTGAAAATTTGTGATCATTAGACCTATTTTAGCCTCCTTAACTGGAGTGCCAAGGGCATTCAATGAAACGACAACAAAAAAAAAGGTGAACTTTTTTGGAAACTGAAGTGTCATCCATATGTGAAGAATACTTTTGAGAACACAATAGTAACAACCATAGGGGAGAGGCATTTTACTCCAGAGACCAGGGTCCTAATATGTCCATATTGTTCAGTAAAACATTACTGAACATCTTACACATCTTGTGAACATCTTACACATCAAAGAATCACCATGTCGTGGATAATTAGAGCTCGAAGGGCCCTTGAAGACAGATCAAGGGTAGCTCCCTGATGTTACAAATAAACTTGAGGCCTAGAGAGGGAAGGCATTTCTTCAGGTCCTATAAGACATCAAAACCAGGCTAAGAATCCAGACCTATACTTTGTGGTGCTAGGTTCTTACCTATCCAGTTCATCATCCAAGGGTTGGTAGTTGACCTCATAGCACTCTATTCTCTTTAGAAAATCTTCCAGAACCTTTTCACGATCACAGTCTATATAATCAGGACTGCCAAGTTTCACTTGCTGGAAGAAGGGAGAAAGAACCATGGGAGAGAGAAATTCTGACAGTGCCCTTGGGAAGAGCTCTTAGAGTTCACTGAGTACAATATCCCTCATCATAAAGATGAAGAGATTGAGACTTAGAGAGGGGCCTTGCTCAAGCTTACAAAATCAGACAGTTGAAGAGAATTTGAACAGTATAACCCCTCATTCTTTATCTGTGTGCTCAAACAAGGTCTGTTATATTCAGTTCTAGAGTACACAGTTTAAGATAATGATTTATAAATGGACTGGAAATTGTGGTGTGAGAAATGGTTGAAGAAGAGGAACAGGAGATCTTGACCAGGGGTCATAATGGCTTACATGTATCAAGTGTTTATTGGGATAACTTAGCATATGTTGGCTTTAGATTTCTGAAGGGCTGGCATCTTCTAATCCCTTAGGATCTAAATTCTTTACCCATATTCTACATCCCAGTGAAAGGCATTATCATCTACTTAAGTCAGTTTAGTTCAGTTCAGTCACACAGTCATGTCTGACTGTTTGCAACCCTATGGATTGCAGTACGCCAGGCCTCCCTGTCCATCACCAACTTCCAGAGTTTACTCAAACTCATGTCCTCTGAGTCGGTGATGCCATCCAGCCATCTCATCCTCTGTCATTCCCTTCTCCTCCTGCCTTCAGTCTTTTCTAGCATCGGGGTCTTTTCAAATGACTCAGTTCTTCACATAAGTATTGAAGTTTCAGCTTCAGCATCAGTCCTTCCAATGAATTTTCAGGACTGATTTCCTCTAGGATGGACTGATTGAATATCCTTGCTGTCCCAGGGATTCTCAAGCGTCTTCGCCAACGCCACAGTTCAAAAGCATAAATTCTTCGGTGCTCAGCATTCTTTATAGTCCAACTCTCACATCCACACATGACTACTGGAAAAACCATAGCTTTGACTAGATGGACCTTTGTCAGCAAAGTAATGTCTCTACTTTTTAATATGCTCTCTAGGTTGGGCATAGTTTTTCTTCCAAGGAGCAAGTGTTTTTTAATGTCATGGCTGCAGTCACCATCTGCAGTGATCTTGGAGGCCAAGAAAATAAAGTCTGTCACTGTTTCCATTGTTTTCCCATCTATTTGCCATGAAGTGATGGGAGTGGATGCCATGATCTTAGTTTTCTGAATGTTGAGTTTTAACCCAAGTTTTTCACTTTCCTCTTTCACTTTCATCAAGAGGCTCTTTAGTTCTTCTTTGCTTTCTGCCACAAGCATGGTGTCATCTGCATATCTGCGGTTATTGATATTTCTCTCAGCAATCTTGATTCCAGCTTGTGCTTCATCCAGCCCAGCATTTCTCATGATGTACTCTGCATAGAAGTTAAATAAGCAGGGTGACAATATACAGCCTTGACCTACTCCTTTCCTGATTCCATCAACTCCACTAGCTTTGTTCATAGTGATGCTTCCTAAGGCCCGCTTGACTTCACATTCCAGGATGTCTGGCTCTAGGTGAGTGGTCACACCATCGTGGGTATCTGGGTCAGAAAGATCTTTTTTGTATAGTTCTTCTGTGTATTCTTTTTTTCTTCTTCTTCTGTGTATTCTTGCCACCTCTTCTTAATATCTTCTGCTTCTGTTAGGTCCATACCATTTCTGTCCTTTATCAAGCCCATCTTTGTATGAAATGTTCCCTTGGTATCCCTAATTTCTTGAAGAAATCTCTAGTCTTTCCCATTCTGTTGTTTTCCTCTATTTCTTTGCATTGATTGCTGAGGAAGGCTTTCTTATCTCTCCTTGCTCTTCTTTGGAACTCTTCATACAATTGGATATATCTTTCCTTTTCTCATTTGCCTTTCACTTCTGAGCCTTAAATGAATCTGAGAGTCATACTAGATGTGTCTCTTTCTATCACCCTCACCTCTTAGAAGGTATATACCTTCTATATACCTCACTATATCTTCTAAATATTTTCCCAAATGACCTCCATTCACTCTTCCTTGGATGCTCACTCTAGCTTTGTGACAAGTTACTCTGTTTACAGTTTCCTTTCCCTTACTAGTAGCAAGAAGTATAGTTCTAATGTGCATATCTGAATATGGAATTCCTCTACATGAAACCCTTCACTATTTCCTCATATGTTTTAGGATAAAGTATTAAATATTTTGGGTTTGCAGGTGGCGCTAGTGTAAAAACCCACCTGCCCATGCAGGAGATATAAGAGGCACAGTTTTGATCCCTGGATCAGGAAGATACCCTGGAGAAGGACATGGCAACTCACCCCAGTATTCTTGCCTGGAGATTCCCCATAGACACAAGAGACTGGTGAGCTATAGTCCATAGGGTTGCAAAAAATTGAACATGACTAAAGCAATTTAGCTTTATGTATGAAATATTTTAGCAGGTGACACGTGGCTTGTTATGATTATGCCCTGAATGATTTCTTCATCCTCATCTCCCATTGCTCTTCTAGTCCTCCACACACTTTGCTTTAGCCAATCTAAGCTATTTCTAGTTCCCCCAAGAAGCCATACTTAGTATATGCCATTCCCTTATTTTCCATTCTTTACCTGCCAAGTGCCTATTCATTCTTCAAGATGCAGGTCAGCTGTTATCTTGAAGAAGCCTTCTTATGCAAGATTAGTTCCTCAACAGCCTTCCACAGCCTCCTTTGTTCATTTATCTCAGCACTGATC
>SJYG01000970.1:120117-132528 GCA_006410535.1 Litocranius walleri | reverse complement strand
ACTTTGGAGTTCTTTGAAGCCCTTTTAGAATTTCCAAATCCTATGTCAGAGGTTTATGAGATTAAATTGACTAGGTGTTTAGGTAAATATCTTGAACTTAAAAATGTTTGTATTGTAGTCAAATTCTAGTGTAGTCATGTTGAATTCTTGGGGATAGAGTTGTAGGCTCAATTGATTAGGAGTATAGATTCTGGAGCTATACAACCTGTACTCCAGTTTTGGCCTACCCTTTGGGAAAATATTTAACTATTTGGTCTTTCTGCATTACGTTTTTCTGGGGTATAAAATGGAGTATAGTAAAAAATACTTATCTTGTGGGGGAGGGTAGAATTAAATTAATACATGCAAAGTGCTTAGAATAATGTATAGAACATAATAAACACTCAGTATATATTAGCTCTTCTCCATCCCAACAGAAACCCAAGAGAAAATGCAAATTTCCTTACTGCAACACGACCTTCCTCATGGCTGAGATAGCTATGAACATCTTTCAGGGCTGCTAGGACACACTGCCTGAAAAAGATGAAGAAAGAAACAGAGACAACTACTATACCAAAGATGGGTTCCTCTCTATTCTTCACTATCTTTTGCACTATATCTCAAATGTCATACATTAAATTATTCATCTTTTGAATATCTACAAAGGGTGTTCTATGTTCTAAGAACTATAACAAGCACAGAGAAATCATACAGTTGAAAGTGGCTCTGTGTAGACATCTTAGGGGCATAACATACCCAGGAAAAGTAGACTAATGAATGAGCCATACTATCAAGGGCTCCAAACCTTGAACTAATAGTGCTTAAACTGAACTGGGTCTTGAACCCAAGAAGAGCCTGGATACATAGTCTGTGAAGTAGAAGGCATTCCTGGCACATATAACAGGGCAAACACAGGTAACATGATGGAAATGTATTTAAACTTTTGACAAAAATCTGTTGAGTGATTACTCTTTGTTGGATTCCATTATGAGGATGTAGATCAATAAATGAGACTCAGGTTCTGTTCTGAAAGTGTTTGGGGTCTTGTAGAGGACAAACACCTTGAGGTTGAATGGATGAGATCAGAGTGGGCCAAATTACTGAGACACTTATTTTAAATGCTAGGCTAAATTTTCACTCTTTCCTGTCAGAAGTAGGAAACTGTTAAAAGTTCTTAAGCAGGAGATGGATATGACCAGAAATAGGTTTCAGTTAAGATAGTGTAAGGATTGTCTTAACTAGTCTCCTTACTAACCCAAATTGCTCTGCTGTACTCCGCTCTCATCTGAATAGAGGCCTCCCTCAGCCAAATGGCAATCCACTCCGGTCCTCTTGCCTGGAAAATCCCATGGACAGAGGAGCCTGGCGGGCTACAGTCCATGGGGTCGCAGAGTCGGACACGACTAAGCGACTTTACTTCAGCCAGGGGGCAGCAAAGGTCTTTAAAATATTAGGTACTCACTTCCTGATAAGTAGGGCCTCCATGTTGTCGGGAAGAAAGAATTCGTAGTTCTTGTAGCTCACTGCCTCTCGTCGATATTGACCTAAATTAAACACTGAAAGCAGGAAGCCCTGGTGAAGTGGTTGGGAAGATCTCAGTGGCAAAAAAAAAAAAAAAAAGTCCTTTCTGGAAGGGATCCCAAAGGTAAAAGAAGGTAAAGTTTCTAATTATATAATATGTATACAAAGCCTCAAATTATGGCGTCCAGCTCACTTACTCCTCACAACAACCTTAAAAAGTAGGAATTGCTATTCCCATTTTATAAATGAGAAAATGAAATTTCAAAGAAAGGAAGAAACTCTCATTGTAAGTGGAGAGCTGGGATTCAAACAAAGGTCTGCTTGGTTCCAAGCTGGTGATCTTTCCACTATTCTGTTTTATCATAAACTACAAAACTTTTAATGTCCCACTCCATTGGAAAGATAAAGAAACTGGGATCCCGGGAGTAAACCAAGGATCAAACATTGAGCAAGCTGGGGGCATAACTAGACTTGGCTTCCTGATACCTAGTCCAGTGCTATCATACTTATGCATCAGTATAGAGAACCTAGATTTGTTGGACTTTTTAGGCCACACTTTCTCATTTGTAGTGGTGAAAAACCAGAGAGGAAAGAGGGAAAGGTGGGGACAGGGGGATAATAGGCAAAGAGGTAATGTACAATTTCATTCATTCATCCAACAATACTTTCTTATGTCTACTTTGTAAATCAGGACATGAGTTCTGGGGTCTCAGAGATGAACTGGATCTGCATGATGGATCCACAAGAAGCTCACCATCCAGAAGGCAAGACGTAGAATAAACCAGTAAACAGAGAGCTCTCACTCAGTTTATTAAGTGCTATGACAGAGTCATGCAAAAGAGTAAGGGGGAAGGAAAGACTGACTAAACTTAGAGTAGTCTCAGACGCTTATTTTGGAGAAAGCAGCATTTGTACCAGTCTTTACAGGAAGGCAGACCTTTTATAGGCAGGCATGGTGTGTGAGAGAGGGGAACGAAGATATTCCAGGTAGAGGAACAGTTTGAACAAGGGTGTGGCATTGGCAGAATGCAGAACATGAGTCATCCAATTGTGACTGAGGCATGTGAGCTTGGCAGAGGCCAATCATGGAGGGCCTTAAACAAATGATAGGCTAAGGAGCTTGGATTTAAACCTGCCAGTCAAGGGAACCCTTGGTAGCTACAGATATGGGCAGCTATGTGTTTGAAACATGACTCTGAGGGTCTCTGTGTGAGTGGAGCAGATGGGCAGCAGGTGCATAGGAGCAGAGACCCATCTGCCACCACCACATGTGCCCTTACACTCAGCAGAGGCTCTTCAGAGCCTGCAGTCCTACAAGAACTATTCCTTCTCCCCTTCTCTTCTGCCAATGTCCTATTCCTCCCACAGGAGGAATATATCATACCTCCCAGCTCAAATATACCATATATGGAAGATTTCACTGCCTTCCAGGTGGTGATTTCCTCTGTGAGACCCTCAGTACTCTGCTCTGGGATTCTTCAGTGACATGTTGTATTCTTATGCACCCCAGTCAAATGGAGAAATCTTCAAGGACGGGGTGTGAATCTCATCTAGATTTGCATGTCCAGTGCATAGTGTGGGTTTTGGCACATGGCGGACCAGTGGGAAACTCACCAGTGAATGAGAGAAACAGAAAGTAAATGAAGGGAAAGAAGAAATGGGAGAAGGAGAGAAGACTGGAGAGAGGGAGGGAAGAGGGCAGATAGATAGGGTGTTGGGATGGTCAAGAGAAATGAGAGGAAGAACATGGAGGGGAGTACAGGGCCAATGTGGGTTCTCTCCTCTTTCCATCAGTAGTGCCAAGTATCAGAGAGTGAGTGTCAGTGTCAGACACAGTGAGTGTTAGGCTTTGGAATCAGCCAGATGTGGGTTCATATCTTGGTTCCATCATCTTGTGTTTCATCACCTTGGTTGATGTTACATACATGTGATGTGTTCCATCGCATGGTGACCACGTGCCTTCAGACAAGTTGCATCAACTCTTGGGCATTAGTTTCATCAACTGTGAGATGATGATACTACTCGTCCCTCCCACATGGGTATTTTAGAACTTAAGAATAGATGTGAGTCCTTTGAGGGCAGGGGTCCTATCTTACTTGTTTTTCTTTGCCCAACATCCAACAAGGGCCTTGACACAACTGTGCTCAACAAATAATTAGTGACTGAGCAAATGAATGCCTGAGAAGAACTTTTTCTGCACTGGTGAGCAGTGCTCCATTCCACTCAGAGGCTCTTCAGAGCCTGCAGTCCTACAAGAACTATTCCTTCTCCCCTTCTCTTCTGCCAATGTCTTATTCCTCCCACAGGAGGAATATATCATACCTCCCAGCTCAAATATACCATATATGGAAGATTTCACTGCCTTCCAGGTGGTGATTTCCTCTGTGAGACCCTCAGTACTCTGCTCTGGGATTCTTCAGTGACATGTTGTATTCTTATGCACCCCAGTCAAATGGAGAAATCTTCAAGGACGGGGTGTGAATCTCATCTAGATTTGCATGTCCAGTGCATAGTGTGGGTTTTGGCACATGGCGGACCAGTGGGAAACTCACCAGTGAATGAGAGAAACAGAAAGTAAATGAAGGGAAAGAAGAAATGGGAGAAGGAGAGAAGACTGGAGAGAGGGAGGGAAGAGGGCAGATAGATAGGGTGTTGGGATGGTCAAGAGAAATGAGAGGAAGAACATGGAGGGGAGTACAGGGCCAATGTGGGTTCTCTCCTCTTTCCATCAGTAGTGCCAAGTATCAGAGAGTGAGTGTCAGTGTCAGACACAGTGAGTGTTAGGCTTTGGAATCAGCCAGATGTGGGTTCATATCTTGGTTCCATCATCTTGTGTTTCATCACCTTGGTTGATGTTACATACATGTGATGTGTTCCATCGCATGGTGACCACGTGCCTTCAGACAAGTTGCATCAACTCTTGGGCATTAGTTTCATCAACTGTGAGATGATGATACTACTCGTCCCTCCCACATGGGTATTTTAGAACTTAAGAATAGATGTGAGTCCTTTGAGGGCAGGGGTCCTATCTTACTTGTTTTTCTTTGCCCAACATCCAACAAGGGCCTTGACACAACTGTGCTCAACAAATAATTAGTGACTGAGCAAATGAATGCCTGAGAAGAACTTTTTCTGCACTGGTGAGCAGTGCTCCATTCCACCAGAGAGACAGGCTAAGCACTTGCTTAGTGTACCAGTAAAGACCCAGCCCCAGTAAAAGTTTTCAGCCAAGTGGATATGCATTAAAAGCATTAATATAGTCATTAGGGGATTAAAAAAAAAAAAGGTAGACGTTGTTACATTTACCGTTTTTATTCTGAATTACATATGATGCAGAGGCACCCTAATTCTTAGCGTTTAGAGCCTCTAAATGTCTTAATTTTTTCCTACTTGAGCAACTGAAATGAATAAGCTCTAATCTCTTACCCCAGAGCGGCTCCTGGGGCGAGAGACCCAGATACACCACACACTATGTAATTAGTGTTGGCATGGAGGCGGCTGTAGAAAGCATTGATGTGGGAGCCCAGAGAGGCATGTTCCTAGGGAGAACAGAAGAGTCAAATAGGAATGGGGATACGGGGTGGGGATAGAGAAACCAAAAGGAGAATAGAAGAGAATGACTGCTGAATAAGAGGTAGTAAGCAGAAAAGAGATCACATGGGGAGAAAGGAAAGCTGGAAGCAGGGAGTGTGGGAGGAGGCTGACAAGCTGTGAAGGAGATCGGGTCACTTCCGATTGGGGATGGGGAGAAACAAGGCACGGACCTAAGGAGAGGCTTGGAGACAGGATGATTTCTGGACTGGAGAGGTGAGCTAAAGTGCCTGCTATACTGGAGAGCTTGTGGGGGCCTCCAGGCTGGGGTTTCAACGTGCTTGACTCCATACATCCTTACGTTCTGAAGGGAAACCCTAAGGTTGTAAAGAAATGGTAATGCTAATAAAATAGTATTATTGATGTAATATCAATAAAAATGGTAATAAGAATAATATGTTATTGATAGGGTGATTTTGAGGTCTTACAAAATAGACCTTCTCTGAAACAGATGTTTAATCTTATTGATTTTCCTATACTTAGCCCCTAGCATAAGATTTAGCACTGGGTATGTACTTAAGAATTGGTAAAATATATGAAGGTAGTAGTAGCAGT
This sequence comes from Litocranius walleri, assembly GCA_006410535.1. Lineage (NCBI taxonomy): Eukaryota > Metazoa > Chordata > Mammalia > Artiodactyla > Bovidae > Litocranius > Litocranius walleri. Next base: position 126,882 of record SJYG01000970.1, on the reverse strand, counting down.
AGTAGAAATAGTAGTAGCAGTCATAGTAGTAGCTGTAGTATCAGCAGCAGCAGTAATAATATTAGGAATAGTCTTAGTACTGTTAATAGTGGTTTGAGACATTCCTGTACTAGTGGCTTTGCTCTCTTGAAGTTAGCTACCTTACTCTATACTCCATCAGTGTTCTATAGAGGGTTGTAGAACAAAGGGTTTCAGAGACATACCTTTAGTTGGTGTTCCTATCCAGTTGAGATAGCGTGTGAGCTTTGTTGAGATGTAGGTCTTTCCTCGAGCTGGTAAACCCACCATGATCACCATTGTGGGGGAATTTGTAAACTGTGGTACGGATGCTGGAAGACAAACAGAGCTACAAATCTTATCCTCAGATTCACATATTAAATTATCATCACAGAGATGTAAAATTTAACAGGGCTTCTCTCCAAGTATTATATAACAAGGAAAAAAAAAAACCCTAGAAAATGGAAACTTATCTTCATTGAATCCATGAGCAAACTGAGTTGCAGTGCAAAATGCTAACCCCAAATATGTAGATGCAGGCATCTGCAGGGAGAAACAGGGCCCAGGAATTTGCTTATCTTTTACAGATACTGCTGAATAACATATAAACAAGAAGTTACAGCTAGATTCCTGAGGACTTTCAAAGTGGTGGAGGAGTTAGGGAGATCAACTTCCTCCCAACAAATGTATTAAAAATGCATCTGCATATGGGATAACTCCTACAGAATACCTTCTGAACACTGACAGAAGACCCTACACTTCCAAAAAGGGAAGTTAGTCTCCTCAGAATGAGTGTGTGAATTTCTTTGAGTGTTCTGGGCTGTTTGTGTTGCTTTCACCATTAGTCTTGGGGTTTTGTCTTCTATGCTGTGTAGCCTGTGAAATCTTCCTGCTACAGTAAGGGGTTGGGGCCAAACCCTTGAGGTGGGAGATCCAAGTCCAGGACTTTGGATCACCAGAGAACTCCCAAACCATGAAACATTAATCATAGAGAGCTCTCCCCAAAGCCTCCATCTCAGCACTAAGACCAAGACACACTCAAAGGCCAGCAATCTCCAGTGCTAGACACTTCATGCCAAACCTTCAACAAAATAGGAACTCAACCCTGCCCATTAGCAGACAGGTTACCCAAAGTCATGCCAAGCCCACTAACATCCCAGAACACTTTACTGGACATGGCGCTGTCCTTCAGAAAGTCAAGATCCAGCTCCATTCACCAGAACACAGACACAAGCTCCCCAACAGGAAACCTTCATAAGGCACTGTTCCAAACCCACCCGAGTGGGGGCAGACTTGACAATGAATAGCAACTAAGACCTTCTAGCCTGTAGAAAGCTGACTCCAAGCACAGTAAATTAAACAAAATGAAAAGACAGAGAAACATGCAACAGTTGAAGGAACATGGTAAAAACACACAAGACAAAACAAATGAAGTGGAAGTAAGCAGTCTATGTGAAAAAGAATTCAGAGTAATGATTGTAGAGATGATCCAAAACTTTGGAAATAAAATGGAGGCACAGATAAATAGACTGGAGGCATGGATCAAAAAGATAGAAGAAACATTTAACCACAATTTAGAAGAAATAAAGATTAGAAAATAAGCAGTGAACTACACAATAACAGATTAATAATACACTAGAGGGAAACAATAGCAGAATAACTGAGAGTGAATGAGCTGGAAGATAGAGTGGTGAAAATAAGTGAAGCAGAGCAGGATAAAGAAAAAAGGATCAAAAGAAATAAGAACAGTCTCAGAGAACTCTGGGACAACATTAAGTGAACCAACACTGGAATTATAGGGGTCCCAGAAGAAGAGTAAAAGAAAGGGTATGGGAAAATATTTGAGGAGATTATAGTAAAAAACTTCCCTAACATGGGAAAAGAAATAGCCACTCAAGTCAAGGAAGCCCAAAGAGTTCCATAAGGGTAAACCCAAGTAGAAACATGCCAAGACATATATTAATCAAGCCAATGAAAATTAAGAAGAACAAATATTAAAAGTAGCAAGGGAAAAGCAACAAATAACATATAACAGGATTTCCATAAAGCTAACAGCTCATCTTTTAACAGAAATTCTGCAGGCCAGAAGAGAGTGGCAGGGTATACTTAAAGTGATGAAAGGAGGAAAACCTACAACCAAGATTACTCCATCCAGCAAGGATCTCATTGAGATGTGAAGGAGAAATCAAAAATTTTCCAGACAAGCAGAAGTTAAGAAACTAAAGAACCACTTTTACAGCAAATGCTAAAGGAACTTCCATAGACAGGAAACACAAGAGAAAGAAAAAAAACCTGTAAAAGCAAATCCAAAACAACAAAGCAAATGGTAATAGGATCATACATATCAATAATTACCTTTTGTAAATGGACTAAATGCTCCAACCAAAAGACATAAATTGGCCAAATGGATACAAAAGCAAGACTCCTGTATATTCTATCTACAAGAGATCCATGAAAATGGAAATCAAAAGAAAGTGGGAGTAGAAATATTCATATCAGATAAAATAGATTTTAAAATAAAGACTGCTCTAAGAGACAAGAAAGGACACTGTATAATGATCAAGGGATTAATCCAAGAGGAAGATAAAACAATTATACATTTATATACACTAAACATAGGAGCATCTCAATACATAAGGCAAATATCAGCAACTATTAAGAAAACAACAGTAACACAATAATAATGGGGGACTTTAACACTCTACTCACACCAATGGACAGATGATCCAGACAGAAAATTAATAAGAAAACACAAACTTTAAATGATACATTGGACCAGTTAGATTTAATTGATATCTACAGGGCATTTCTTCCAAAAACAACAGATTTCACTTTTTCTAATGTACACATGGAAAATTCTTCAGTGTATATCACATATTGGGTCATAAATCAAGCTGCAATATATTTTTAAAAGTTGAAATCATTTCAAGCATCTTTTTTGACCACAGCATTATAAGATTAGACATCAACTACAGGAAAAACTATTAAAAACACAAATACTAGGAGGTTAAACAATGCACTTCTGAATAAGTGAGAGGTCACTGAACAAATTAAAGAAGAAATAAAAAATGCTTGGAGGCAAATGATGATGAAAACACAAGTCAAAACCTATAGGATGAAGGAAAAGCAGTGCTAAGAGGGAAGTTTATAGCAATACAAGCCTACTTCAAGAAACAAGAGAAACATCAAATAAACAACCTAACCCTACACCTAAAGCAACCTGAAAAAGAAGAAAAAAGCCAAAGTTAGGTGAAGTAAAGAAACTGTAAAGATCAAAGCAAAAATAAATGAAAAAGAAATGTAGACAATAGCAAAGATAAATAAAACTACAAGCTAGTTCTTTGAGATGATAAACAAAGTTGAATACCATTAGCCAGACTCATCAAAAAAAAAAAAAAAAAAAGGAGAAGCTCAAATCAATAAAATCAGAAATGAAAAGGAAGTTATGACAATGTAGAAATACAAAAGATCATAAGAGACTACTATGAGCAACTATATGCCAATAAAATGGACAGACTCGAAGAAATGGACAAATTCTTATAAAAATTTGACCCCAAAACTGAACCAGGAAGAAATAGAAAATGTAGACTAATCACAAGCACAGAAATAAAAATGGCAATAAAAAATCTTCTAACAAACAAAAGCCCAGGGCCAGATGGCTTCACAGGCTAATTCTACCAAAATTTCAGAGAAGAGCTAACATGTGTCTTCCTCAAATTTTTCAGAAAATTGTAAAGATAACTCTTGAACTCATTCTATGAGGCCACTATCACCCTGATATCAAAACCAGATAAAAATGCTACCAAAAAAAAAAAAAAAAAAGAAAATAAGAGGCCAATATCACTGATGAACATAGATGGAAAAGTCTTCAACAAAATTCTAGCAAAGAGAATCCAACAGCACATTAAAAAGATCATACATCATGATTAAGTGGGCTTTATCCCAGGGATGCAAGGATTCTTCAGTATATGCAAATTAATTAATCTGATACGCCATATTAACAAATTGAAAGATAAAAACCATATGATCATCTCAATAGATGCAGAGAAAGCTCTTGCAAAATTCAAAATCCATTTATGATTAAAAACACTCTCTAGAAAATAGGCATTGAAGGAACATATCTCAATATCATAAAGGCCATATGTGACAAACCCACAGCAAACATTATTCCTAATAGTGAAAAACTGAAAACATTTCCTCTAAGATCAGGAGCAAGACAAGGGTGTCCATTCTTGCCACTACAATTCAACATGTTTTTGAAAGTACTAGTCACAGAAATCAAAGCAAAAAAAAAAAGGAATGTAGGTTTAAAAAAAGAAACAAAATTGTCACCACTAGCAGATGACATGACATGTGTGTTATGTGTTAAGTTGTTTCAGTCATATCTGACTCTTTGTGATCCTATGGACTGTAGTTCACCAGGCTCTTCTGCCCATGGGATTCTCCAGGCAAAAATACCAGAGTGAATTGTCATATCCTCCTCTAAGGGATCTTCCAGACTCAGGGATCAAACCTGCATCTCTTACGTCTCCTGCACAGGTAAGGCAGGTTCTTTACCACTAATGCCACCTGGGAAGTCCCCCCAAAATAAAGATAGGCTAGAAGTAAAAGGCTGGTAAAAGATACACCATGCAAAGATGCCACCAGAAAATTACTAAATCTAATCAATGAGTATAGGAAAGTTGTAAGATATAAAATTATTACACAGAAATCCATAGCATTCTTTACACTAACAATGAAAAATAAGAAAGAGAAATTAAGGAAACAGTCACATTCACCATTGCAAAAAAAAGAACAAAATACTTAGGAATAAACCTACCTGAGGATATGAAAGACCTGTATGCAGAAAACTATAAGACACTGATGAAAGAAATCAAAGATGACACAAACAGATGGAAAGATATACCATGTTCCTGGATTGGAAGAATCAATATTGTGAAAATGACTATATTACCTAAAGCAATCTACAGAATCAGTGCAATCCTTATCAAACTACTGATGGTATATTTTTACAGAACTAGAACAAAAAATTTCACAATTTGTATGGAAACATATAGACCATGAATAGCAAAAGCAATCTTAAAAGTGAAAAATGGAGCTGGATGCATCAACTTTTCTGACTGAAGACTATACAACAAAGCTATAGTCATCAAAACAACGTGGAGCTGGCACAAAAGCAGAAATGTAGACCAATGGAACAAGATAGAAAGCCCAGAGATAAACCCATGAACATATGAACACCTTATCTCTGACAAGGGAGGCAAGAATACACAATGGAGAAAATGTATTCTCTTCAACAAGTGGTGATGGACAGCTACATGTAAAAGAATCAACTTATACCAAATTTCAACACTACAGGCAAAGATAAACTCAAAATGGATTAAAGACCTAAATGTAAAACCAGGAACTATAAAACTCTCAGAGGAAATCATAGGCAGAACACTCTTTAAAATAAATCACATCAAGTTCCTCAGTGACCCACCTCCTAGAGTAATGGAAATGAAAGCAAAAATAAACAAATGGGACATAACTAAACTTAAAAGCTTTTGCACAACAAAGGAACCATAAACAAGATGAAAAGACAACCCTCAGAACTGGCAAAATATAATAGCAAATGAAACAACCAAGAAAGGATTAATCTCCAAAATATACAAGCAGCTCATTCAGCTCAATGCCAGAAAAATAAAAAATAAAAAAAGTGAGCAGAAGACCTAAACAGATATTTCTCTAAAGAAGACATGAAAAGATACTCAATATTGCTCATTATTAGAAAAATGCAAATCAAAACTACAATGAGGTATCACTTCACATCAGTCAGAATGGCCATTATCAAAAAATTTATAAACAATAAATGCTGGAAAGGGTGTGGAGAAAAGGGAACTTCTTGAATTTGTTGTTGGGGATGCAAATTGATAAAGCCACTGTGGGAACAGTGTGGAGATTTCTTAAAAAAAAAAAAAAAACTAAAAATAAACTACCATATGACCCAACAATCCCACTACTGGGCATATATCCTGAAGAAACCATAATTGAAAAAGGCACATGTACCCCAATGTTCATTGCAGCACTATTTACAATAGCTAGAACATGGAAGCAACCTAGATGTCCACTGAAAGAAGAATGGATAAAGAAACTGTGCTACGTGTACACAATGAAATATTACTTAGCCATAAAATGGAACACACTGGACTTACTTCTAATAAGATGGATGAATCTAGAGCCAATAGGTTCATACAGAGTGATATGCCAGAAAGAGAAGAAAAAAAAATCATATACTAATGTATGTATATGGAATCTAGAAAAATTGTCTTGATGAACCTATCTGAAGGGCAGCAATGAGTATGCAGGCCTAGAGAACAGAATTATGGACACAGTAAGAGAGGAGAGTGTAGGACAAATTGAAAGGGTAGCACTGAAACATATACATTACCATTTGTAAAACTAGATAGCCAGTGGAAATTCTCTGTGTGAGGTAGGGAGCTCAAACCCAGTTCTCTGTGGCAACCTAGAGGAGTGGGATGGGAGGGAGGTTCAAGAGGGAAGGGGCATACCTATGACTGATTCATCTTGATGTATGGCAGAAAGCAACACAATATTGTGAAGCAATTATCCTTCAATTAAAAATAAATAAATTTAAATTTAAAAAGTAAACTATAAGACACTAATGAAAGAAATGAAAGACACCATAAACAGAAGAAGATAGTCCAGGTTCCTAGATTAGAAGAATCAATATTTTGAAAACGACTATACTATCCAAAGCAATGTACA
>SJYG01000970.1:58718-81300 GCA_006410535.1 Litocranius walleri | reverse complement strand
AGAATGTCAAGCTCCAGCCCAGAAACAGAGATCCACATCAGAAATACAAGATTCCCAAATACAAACACACAAACACAATGTCTCTACTGGAAAAAATGTTTTGAGCTAGCAATCATTGTCCCGAACCGGAAGTGGAAGGTTTACCACCTCAATGCCCTCCCAAAGGCACTACAAACCTTTTCTTCCCCTGAATGCAGCTATCTTTCCTATTGAGGGTCCTGCTTTCCTAAAATGTGAAAGTGTGCTGCCTGGGACCCTCTCAGAGAGATGGGCACTCTTTGACCATCTTTATGCTCTCTCCAGCCAAGGCTAAATAAATCAAAGTAAACCTGACACCTTGGGAAGAGATGTGCATGCCTCCATTGCTAGGGAGAGTGACAGTATGATTGCCAACTATCATCAGGTCCTCTAAGGAGAAAGGAATTGTGATCTGACCCAGAACTTGACTAAAGTTCTTCATGTCAAGCCATGAGGATGGAGGCCTGGGGGGAGGCTGCAGCAAGCAGACTGTGGAATAGGGAGCAATGGCCTCAAAGTAGAACAAATCCATAGACCAGAGCCATGCTACTCAGAATTATCTTCTTTACCCTCCCCCTGATTGTTTTGAAACTTTTATGTGTAAAACTCATCTAACAGCATAGCTTACATGGAAGATGTTCAAGTGTGCTCTTACTTCATTCTTTTGCAACCTTCCCACCCCTTGATAAACCTCCAGTGATTGGCTACATGGAAGCTCAGTTTCTTCCTCTGAGCTGGGCAACACTGGGCTGGTCTCTTGGGGATAAATCTCCAATTCCTGACATCCAGTGCTCTCAGCTCCACTTTGCCTTTTAAGAAGTTCCCTAAAATACATTCTCAGCATCCCAGTCTACCTAAGGGTTAGATTCCCTCCAGTTTCTGTGTATAGATCATACCAAACTTTCAATATATTTCAGAGCCTTCCCTTCTAAATGAATATCTTGAGGCAGTGGATCACAGTGGTTAAAAGCATTGGGATCTGGAGCCATGCTACCTGAATGGAATCCCACCTCTTCCTCCTTGCTAGGAGACCCTGGGCAGAACACAACTTTGTAGTGCCCTGGTGAAACACTTTGTGTTTTCATCTCATAAGAGTATCTTAGTGTAGTTGAAGATTTGGTATGTTAACACATATAAAGTAATCTGGGAAATGTTCAATATATATTATGTAACATAGTGATTCCCTCTGTGAAGTAAAATATCAATCACCTCTTTGGCTAATCTACAATTTCCAATGTGATGGTGAGAATTCAGGAAACAGCAAACGAAACTTNCATCTCATAAGAGTATCTTAGTGTAGTTGAAGATTTGGTATGTTAACACATATAAAGTAATCTGGGAAATGTTCAATATATATTATGTAACATAGTGATTCCCTCTGTGAAGTAAAATATCAATCACCTCTTTGGCTAATCTACAATTTCTAATGTGATGGTGAGAATTCAGGGAACAGCAAAAGAAACTTACAAAATTATGACAAAGGGTTAACATTTGTAATAAAGAACTCATGCCAATCAATTAGAAAGATGAATTCATTTTTATTTTTTTGGTTTTATGATACAGAAGACCCCTAGAAATCATTTAATTCAACTCTTTCAGGTAAGAAAATAGAGGCCTAAGAGGGGAAGTATTTTCTTAAGGTCCTATAGCAAATTAAATCTCCAAGTCAAGAATAAAACACTGGGGATTTAATTTTTCCAGTCCAGGGTTTTTTGTTGGTTTAACTGATAAAAACAGCTTGATTTAAGAATGTGGTCCTCCAGATTATCTCATAACATTTAGAGTCCTAGACCTAGACTTTGGAAGAGATACAATTCTCTTAATTCTAATTAGTCTCCTAACTGTATAACTCTGCTAATGCTAATAATCTTAATAATAATGCTTTACAAGTATGTTTTCCAAGGCCCACAAAGAAACATATTCTTTTTCATAGTTGCTCCTTCCAAACATTCTCACTAGCCTCACAGGGAAACTGAGGTCTCGGGAGGGGAAGTGACTTGTCTGATGTAATCAATCTAGTCATATGAACCCCTTTACTATGTTTACAATTTTGTCTTCATGACTATGCATGAAAGATAATTTTAGCAGCAAGAAATCTGAGATAGGAGCTTAGCTGACTTTTGACAAAGTCTGAAAGGCAAACTTGGGGTCCAGGCTTGAAAATGCAAATTAAAATTGTCTGGAACTAGCTCTGTGTGTGTGTGTGTGTGTGTGTGTGTTTGTGTGTGTGTCTGTGTGTTTAACCACTGTTATCCCCAAAAGTAGGAAAACTCAACAAGCTTTATGGAAAGGCCTCAGCCCTGGCTTTTCTCAATCAAACCTACTTCTCCAGTCATTTATCTCTTTAAACTCTCATAGCTAAATTGTACCAGCTGATTCACTAGGCCCCCAAACTTACTGTGTACTTTTTTGCCTCTGGGTGTTTGCTTAGCCTGGAATGCCTTCCCTTCCTTTCCATTTCAGTGAAATATGACTCAATTTTCTAGGCTGGGCTCAATTCTCACCTCCTCTGAGAAGCCTTGGCTTTGATTCTCACATTGCTTATATGCTTCTGTTTATCTGAGCAAGTATCAACCTGTGTTTTACCAGTCTACTTTCCTACTAGACTGTGAGCTCCCTAAGGACAGGTACTGGATCTCAGTTATCTGTGATCTGTTTCCAGATGTCCAGCTCAGGCCTTGGAACAGAAGATACTTGCTTAATCTACATCTCTACATCTCTCTGCCTGGATGAGATGAACATGTGTACAAATAATCCCCATTCAACAAGATAAATTTTTATAAAAAGGGAGCTATTCAGGGAACTGGAAGTGGGGGAAATAAACTGGTCTGAAGGTAAGGAATCCCTCAGAAGAAATGGAGTAGCCATCATGGTCAACAAAAGAGTCTGAAATGCAAAACTTGGATGCAACCTCAAAAATGACAGAATGATCTCTGTTCATCTCCAAGGCCAACCATTCAATATCACAGTTATCCAAGTCTATGCCCCAGTCAGTAACGCTGAAGAAGCTGAAGTTGAATGGTTCTATGAAGACCTACAAGACCTTTTAGAACTAACACCCAAAAAAGATGTCCTTTCCATTATAGGGGACTGGAATACAAAAGTAGGAAGTCAAGAAATACCAGGAGTAACAGGCAAATTTAGCCTTGGAATGCGGAATGAAGCAGGGCAAAGACTAATAGAGTTTTGCCAAGAAATGCACTGGTCATAGCAAACACCTTCTTCCAACAACACAAGAGAAGACTACACATAGACATCACCAGATGGTCAACACCGAAATCAGACTGATTATATTCTTTGCAGCCAAAGCTGGAGAAGCTGCATACAGTCAATGAAAACAAGACCAGGAGCTGACTGTGGCTTAGATCATGGACTCCTTATTACTAAATTCAGACTCAAATTGAAGAAAGTAGGGAAAATCGCTAGGCCATTCAGGTATGACTTAAATCAAATCCCTTATGATTATACAGTGGAAGTGAGAAATAGATTTAAGGGCCAAGATCTGAGTGCCTGATGAACTATGGACGGAGGTTCGTGACATTGTACAGGAGACAGGGATCAAGACCATCTCCATGGAAAAGAAATGCAAAAAAGCAAAATGGCTGTCTGGGGAGGCCTTACAAATAGCTGTGAAAAGAAGAGAGGCAAAAAGCAAAGGAGAAAAGGAAAGATAGAAGCATCTGAATGCAGAGTTCCAGAGACTAGCAAGAAGAGATAAGGAAGCCTTCTTCAGCGATCCATGCAAAGAAATAGAGGAAAAGAACAGAATGGGAAAGACTAGAGATCTCTTCAAGAAAATTAGAGATACCAAGGTAACATTTCATGCAAAGATGGGCTCCATAAAGGACAGAAATGGTATGGACCTAGCAAATTTGGAAAACTCAGCAGTGGCCACAGGACTAGAAAAGGTCAGTTTTCATTCCAACTCCAAAGAAAGGCAATGCCAAAGAATGCTCAAACTACCACACAATTGCACTCATCTCACATGCTAGTAAAGTAATGCTCAAAATTCTCCAAGCAGGCTTCAGCAATACATGAACCGTGAACGCCCTGATGTTCAAGCTGGTTTTAGAAAAGGCAGAGGAACCAGAGATCAGATTGCCAACATCCGTTGGATCATGGAAAAAGCAAGAGAGTTCCAGAAAAACATCTACTTCTGCTTTATTGACTATGCCAAAGCCTTTGACTGTGTGGATCACAATCAACTGTGGAAAATTCTGAAAGAGATGGGAATACCAGACCACCTGACCTGCCTCTTGAGAAANACCAGAGATCAGATTGCCAACATCCGTTGGATCATGGAAAAAGCAAGAGAGTTCCAGAAAAACATCTACTTCTGCTTTATTGACTATGCCAAAGCCTTTGACTGTGTGGATCACAATAAACTGTGGAAAATTCTAAAAGAGATGGGAATACCAGACTACCTAACTTGCCTTTTGAGAAATCTGTATGCAGGTCAGGAAGCAACAGTTAGAACTGGACATGGAACAACAGATTGGTTCCAAAAAGGAAAAAGAGTACATCAAGGCTGTATATTGTCACCCTGCTTATTTAACTTATATGCAGAGTACATCATGAGAAACGCTGGACTGGAAGAATCACAAGCTGGAATCAAGATTTCCGGGAGAAATATCAATCACCTCAGATATGCAGGTGACACCACTGTTATGGCAGAAAGTGAAGAGGAACTAAAAAGCCTCTTGATGAAAGTGAAAGAGGAGAGTGAAAAAGTTGGCTTAAAGCTCAACATTCAGAAAAAGAAGATCATGGCATGCGGTCCCATCACTTGATGGCAAATAGATGGAAACAGTGGAAACAGTAACTGACTTTATTTTTCTGGGCTCCAAAATCACTGCAGATGGTGACTGCAGCCATGAAATTAAAATATGCTTACCTCTTGGAAGGAAAGTTATGACCAACCCAGACAGCATATTAAAAAGCAGAGACATTACTTTGCCAACCAAGGTCTGTCTAGTCAAGGCTATGGTTTTTCCTGTGGTCATGTATGGATGTGAGAGTTGGGCTATAAAAAAAAGCTGAACACTGAAGAATTGATGCTTTTGAACTGTGGTGTTGTAGAAGACTCTTGAGAGTCCCTTGGACTGCAAGAAGATCCACCCAGTCCATCCTAAAGGAGATCAGTCCTTGGTGTTCATTGGAAGGACTGACGCTGAAGCTGAAACTCCAATACTTTGACCACCTGATGCAAAGAGCTGACTCATTTGAAAAGACCCTGATGCTGGGAGGGATTGGGGGCAGGAGGAGAAGGGGATGACAGAGGATGAGATGGTTGGATGGCATCACTGATTCACTGGACATGGGTTTGGGTGGACTCTGGGAGTTGGTGATGGACAGGGAGGCCTGCCATCCTGCAGTTCATGGGGTCGCAAAGAGTTGGACATGACTGAGTGTTGAACTGAACTGAAGGCAGAAGGTGGTAGGAGGATCTAGAGAGTTTCTCAACTTTGAATGGGGCAAAACAAAAAGAACTAAAGAATGAAGTCCCTTCACTCGCCAAAATGATCCAAATAACTGGTTTCGGAAAAAGAAAATTTCACTCAGTATCAGAAACTCACTTACCCTAACTCAAGACTAAGAGTTGAACCACAAATTCTAATTTGGGATTAACTGTATGGAGAAAAGTATAAAGTGTGACTTCCTGAGGCATGCAGATTCTGATCATCCTCCCAAAGTATGGAATTCATGGAAGAATTTCATTAAAAGCAATATCAAGACAGTACTGAAGGGTATCAAAATCAGAAATAGAGTCACTTTACTGGTAATTCTTGGAGTGTATGGATGTTAATGCATTCGTGTTAGAGTGAGGAGGGGAGATTGTATGCTTATATATCAGATGTCTATATGTGTATATTAGGCCTTTTGTGGCAGCAGCCTAGGAGCCATTTCCTTCTTAGCCACTTCCCTGTCCTACTATCCCCTCACTACTTTCAGTGCCATGCCTGGAGCCCAAGGTTTGCACTCCACAGACCACATTCACTCAGAGAGAAGAGAGTTGTGGGTGGTATTGCCTGTGGAGGCTACAGAAAAGGTAAGATCACTAACAGAGCACAGAAATCCTGAAATATTTCCAAAGAGCTTTGGTTCTTCTCATCCTACTCTTCTTCACCTTGTTACAGCCTTCTGAGGGAAATAGGATAGGGACTTTAATTTCCATTTTAGTGAGGAGGCTGCTGAAGCCCAAAGAAGCTAAAAGCTTGTTCAAAGTGCCACAGCAAACCAGTCCTATTTTATACACCAGTTGGCAGTTAAGAAATATAATATCTATCAGACCAAGTTAGAGAGACTTCTAAAAGTGCTAGGGAACTGCCCTTTGGGCCAGTGTTCCACAAAGACAGGTCAGAATGGATGATAGATAATGAGATATAGAAATTATATTAATCCCAAACTTCCCATACACTTTAGTGAACAGTTCAAGTGACTGCCTACACTAAGAAAAATTTCCAGAGAGCCTAAAGAATGGATTTATATTTGTATTAACTCCTATCTATTTTTCTTCTGTCTCACCTACCTGTTCTCCTAGAGGTTTTTTCTTCCATCACTAATTATCCGACACACGACTCTTGCATTTAGACCCCCAAAGCAGGTCCAGAAGGTGGCATCAAACAGGGAGTCTGGAAGTGCTTGTTGGTTCTCTGGGGAGGCTGGGAAGTTCCCTTGGTAAGAAGGGCAGTGTACCCGCTGTTGAAATATCAGCTGTTGTAGTTGCCAAAGAAGTTCCTGAGTCATCCAGAGCCTTTTCTTTTCAGGCCAACCCCGAAGGTCAGAACTAATATTAACAAGCTACTGCAGAATGGGGAAATGAAAACCAGCAATAGAAAGAGGCAAGATCTGGATTTCCTTAGGGCTGTTTCATATTGGTCTTCAGTGCAAACTGACATGATCCCTGACTGGAAAGTGATTTAGCAATAGGAAGTTAAGAGCAATACAAATGTTCATTTCCTTTGTCCTAATTATTCCACTCTTGGGACTCAGTTCTAAACTTATAACCACCAAAACATGAAAAAGTTTAAAGCACCAGCATTTTAATTTTAATTGCAAGGGTATTTTCTGATGGCAACAACCTTTAAGGCCATCAGAGGGAATGTAACCTTTAAGTCTTCCAAGGAGAAAAGCAGCTCTTTAGGTATTTTTTGCAGACATTGAGAATGATGGTTGGAATTCTGGGGGGAAAGTAATTATATTGCAATTCTGGGTGAGGAGCCTAAGGATGCATAGTTATACTTTCCCCTGGATATTGGGCAGGTCTATTATATGTTCTCAGGAAACAAGTCACTAACCTGCTGATGCTCTTGCTTGTTCATTCATTCAGCAAACATTTATTAACTCCTAACATGTGTTGTGTGCTATATTAGGAGATGGGACTAATGATGAATCAGACATAGTCATTGCTCTCAAGCTGCTGGCAGTCTAGTGATGGAAACAGAAATCAGTGGTAGCTGTGCATTGTAAGTGCTGTGACAGAATGGACAATAGAGTGGTGTGGGGGCCCAGAGAAAAAGTGGTGCATGGGTGATTGTTTAAAAAAAAAAAAACTTACTAAGGAAAGTATTCCTTGAGCTGATTAAGATATGGATTGAATCTTGGCTCTACTACTTCTGTGATACTGATTCAAATTCACTGAATCTCTCTTGTTTAGCCTTAATGACCTTTACAAAGTTGCTCTGACAAGGAAGTGAGATAAATGCATATGGAAGAGCCTTGGGTTATATTGGGAGACAGTGCTGCTCTGGAACATGGATAATCCTCTTAGATTCTCTGGGTCTTGATTTTAATCATCTGAGAAATGAAGAGAAAGTACTTGTCAGGTCGCATCCTAGGAATGCTATAAAGCCAAAGAAAAATAATGGCTACAGTGTGGGCTGGATGAAACTTCCCCATCTCCCTCTCCCAGCCCAATAAAGCCAGAGGCCCTCTTCTAAGTCTTACTCCATTAGAGTGCTTCCCCCCCCTTCATTTTCCCCATGGTTTATTCAAAAGGTTCAATATTATTTTGCAGCCTGCCCCCAATATACTTTGCTATCTTCCCATATAAATACACATAGAACATTTCATTATCCTCTCCTTTTCTTAAAAAAAAATTTATATTGGAGTATAGTTGATTTATAATATTGTGTTAGCTTCAGGTGTATAACAAAGTACAGCATATACATACATCTATTCTTTTTCAGATTCTTTTCTCATATAGGTTATAACAGAGTATTGAGTAGAGTTCCTTGTGCTGTACAGTAGGTCCTTGTTGATTCTCTATTTTATATATTATAGTGTGTATATGTTTTTTAAAAATTGAGGTAAAATTTGAGTGCTCAGTCATGACTCTTTGTGACCCCTTGATCTGTAGCTTGCCAGGCTCCCCTTTCTATGGGATTGTCCCAGCAAGAATACTGGAGTGGGTTGCCACTCTCTCCTCTAGGAGATCTTCCCAACCTAGGATCAAACACGTGTCTCCTATGCCTCCTGCACTGCAGGTAAATTCTTTACTGCTGAGTTACTGGGGAAGCCCAAGGTAACATTTGCACAACATAAAGTTAACAATTTTAAAGTATATGATTCAGTGGGATTTAGTACATTTTGCAATGATTTAATTTATGTGAAAAATCAAAAATAGATAAACACACATGGAGAGAAAGCAAATTGATGGCATCCGGTGCTTATGGTGAAGGGCATAGGGACTAACTGCTTAATGGGTATGTGTTTCCCTTTGGGTGATGTTTTGGAACTAGGAAGAGGTGATGGCTCCTCATTCCTTTTATTATTATTTTTCATTATGGTAAAATATACATTGCATAGACTTCCCTGGCGGCTCAGATGGTAAAGCATCTGCCTACAATGTCGGAGACCCAGGTTAGATCCCTGGGCCTGGAAGATCCTCTGGAAAAGGAAATAGCAACCCACTCCAGTACTCTTGCCTGGAAAATCCCATGGATGGAGGAGCCTGGCGGGCTACAGTCCATGGGGTCACAAAGAGTTGGACACAACTGAGCACACATGTGCTCACATGCCCACCGAACCTCCCACCAAACACACACATATTTCCCTGTATATATGTAACACAATTTCTTTATCTGTTGATGGATATCTACATTGCTTCCATGTCTTAGCTATTGTAAATAGTGCAGCAGTGAACACTGGGATACATGTGTCTTTAAAAATTGTGGTTTTCTCAGGGTATATGCCCTGTACCAGGATTGCTGGGTCATATGGTAGCTTTATTCCTAGTTTTTAAATAAATCTCCAGTGTTCTCCACAGAGGCTGTATCAACTTACATTTCCACTAACAGTGCAGGAGGATTCCCCTTTCTCACACCCTCTCTAGTATTTATTGTTTGTAGATTTTTTTTTTTATGCTGGCCATTCTG
The DNA here is from genome assembly GCA_006410535.1 of Litocranius walleri. Lineage (NCBI taxonomy): Eukaryota > Metazoa > Chordata > Mammalia > Artiodactyla > Bovidae > Litocranius > Litocranius walleri. Next base: position 71,905 of record SJYG01000970.1, on the reverse strand, counting down.
GCCAGTATGAGGTGACACCTCATTCTAGTTTTGATTTGCATTTCTCTAATAATAAGAGATGTTGCGCATTTTCTCATGTGTTTATTAACCGTCTATATGTCTTTGAAAAACTGTTTAGGTTTTCTGTGCATTTTTGATTGTGTTGTTTGTTTTTCTGATATTGAACTGCATGAGCCACTTGCTTATTTTGGAGATTAATCCTTTGTCAGTTGTTTCATTTGCTATTATTTTCTCCCACTCTGAGGGTTGTCTTTTCATCTTGTTTATGGTTTGCTGTGCAAAAGCTTTTAAGTTTAATTAGGTTCCATTTGTTTATTTTTGCTTTTATTTCCATTACTCTAGGAGCTGGGTCATTACTCTAGGGGCCACTCTGGTGGCTCAGACAGTAAAGCATCTGCCTGCAATGTGGGAGCAGGCTTACCTGGTGGCTCAGAGGTTAAAGCGTCTGCCTCTAATGAGGGAAGCCTGGGTTCGATCCTTGGGTTGGGAAGATCCCCTGGAGAAGGAAATGGCAATCCACTCCAGCACTCTTGCCTGGAAAATCCCATGGACGGAGGAGCCTGATAGGCTACAGTCCATGGGTCACAAAGAGTCAGACACAACTGAGTGATAATTAATTAAATTAAGGGAGCTGGGTCATAGAGGATCTTGCTGTGATTTATGTCCAAAAGAGTTCTGCCTATGTTTTCCTTAAGAGTTTTACAGTTTCAGGCCTTACATTTAGGTCTTTAATCCATTTTAAGTTTATTTTTGTGATGGTGTTAGGAAGTGTTCTAATTTCATTCTTTTACAGTTAGCTGTCCACTTTTCCAGCACCACTTATTGAAGAGACTGCCTTTACTCCATTGTGTATTCTTGCCTCATTTGTCAAAGATAAGGTGCTCATAGGTGTATGGGTTTATCTCTGGGCTTTCTACCTTGCTCCACTGGTCTATATTTCTGTCTTAACACGCTTAGTTTCAATTACTTTTGGACAAAGAGGGCAAGACCATACAGTGGAAAAAAGACAGTCTATTTAGCAAGTGGTGCTGGGAAAGCTGGACAACCTCATGTAAATAAATGAAGTTAGGACACTCCCTTATATCATATACAAAAATAAATTCAAAATGGCTTACAGAGTTAAATATAAGACATGACACAATAAAACTCCTAGAAAAGAACACAGGCAAAACATTCTCTGCCATAAATCCTGATAATTTATTCTTAGATCAGTCTTCGAAGGCAAAAGCAATAAAGCAAATAAATGGGACCTAATCCAACTTAAATGCTTTTGCACAACAAAGGAAACCATAAACAAAAGGAAAAGACAACCTATAGACTGGGAGAAAGTAATTGCAAACAATTACCAACAAGTGCTTAATTTCCAAAATCTACAGCCTCTCTTACTGCTCAGGCCTTCAGCCACAAAGCTCCCTTTGTTCAGTCTGGCTTCCGCGTTTACACGCTGGGTTATTCCAGACACTCCCAGCTCCCCAGCTCAAAGGCTTCCGGGTACCAAGGGGTGCGGTCTGAACACTAGGGGCGGGGGTTTTGGTCTCTGCGTGGTTCCGCTGGCTACGCGGTTCCGCTTAAGGCTCTGCCACTTGAATAGTGGTGAAATCTCGTTTGTAAGCAATCAAAAGCACCAAAGGGACTTTTGAGCAGAGTAGAAACGCAATCAGACTCAGGCACACGAGCCAGTGTCGGGTAGTAGGAGAAGCCCAACCCGTGACCTTTCTCTCGCTATTCATTTCCCCTAGGGGAGACAGACCCCACCTTCCCCATCAGCTTCCGCTCCTCCTACCAATGGAAACTGAAGAGCTTGAAGCCCCGCCCCACGTACGTCCGACCGTTTAGGGTGGCACTCACTAGAAAGCCTGCGCAAATGCGCGCGCGCGCGCGGGGGAGGCCCAGGCCTGCTGGACTTGGGAGTTTGCAGTGTTTCCCCTAGCGCCTGCGTTGGGCGCGGGCTTAAAGACATTGTAATTAGTTGTCGACATGTTGCGCTTGGTGAGCTGGAATATCAATGGGATCCGGAGCCCCTTGCAAGGGGTGAAATACGAGGAGCCCAGCAGCTGCAGCGCCATGGACATAGGGCGCATTTTGGACAAGCTGGATGCAGACATCGTCTGTCTTCAGGAGACCAAAGTAACCAGTGAGCACTCAAGAATTTAGGACCCCCTACCATACTTCCCCCTTTCTGCTAATTTTTGCCCCCTGCTCCATATACTTCACTGTCCCATATCTCTTTTCTTAGAATCCTCCCCTTAGAGCCGATTCGGAATCCCGATCTCCCCTCTCTGTTTCACGATCTAGCTAGATCTCCTAATTCCCACACAATCTCCTGGCTTTGGCGAAATCATAGTTCTCTCCCCTTTGCAATTTCCATCTTGTTTCACATCCCGATTCCTACTCATAGTCCTACCCCAGCTAAGTCCCCCGAATTTCCTTCCCCTACACACTTTCCATCTCCCACTCACAAGTCAGATTCCCCCAATTTCCTTTTTCTGCCGCCAGTCCATATCCTTTAATTCCCACCCTTTGTCCCAAGTTTAGACTCCCTAATTTCCTCCTTTTTAAACCTCTATCTAAAGTCACTATATCCCCTTATCTCTACCCCCTGTCTGCTCCCCAGCTGAGTGCTCAGTTGCTAAGTCGTGTCTGACTCTCTGCAACCCCATGGACTGTAGCCCCAGGCTCCTCTGTCCAAGGGATTCTGCAGACTGGAATACTTGAGTGGGTTGCCATTTCCTTCTCCAGAGAGCCTTTCATTCCTACTTCATGTCCACCCCCAAGCTTAGACTCTGGTAATTCCCTGCACACACACCTCCACCCCCCTGCCCCACAGCTCAATCCCCTGATTCTTTCCCTCTCCCACCCACCCACCTTTAAGACCAGTTACCTACTTTCCCTGCATCCTCTGTTCAGATCTTCCAATTCCCTCTCTCTCCTACCTCCTGCTCAGATTCCCAGTCTTCTCTCCCATATAACCATTTCTCACCCCCAACTTCCTCCAGTCACCTAGCCTTTTCCCACCTAATTCTTCACCTCTCATTAGGTAGTCTTCCCCTTTCTTGTAATTCTGTTATCAGTTTCCTCTATTGTCCCCACCTTTCTAATTTCTCTAATCATAGATACTTAATTTTCCCTTCCCACCCTGGCTCTGATGTGTGCAAGGAATTAGCCTACAGCTATAATTCCAGGCCTTTCTAGTTTTATCTCTGATGTAATCTTACATATTTTTTCCCCCAGGGGATGTGCTGACAGAGCCCTTGGCTATTATTGAGGGCTACAACTCCTATTTCAGCTTCAGCCGCAACCGCAGTGGCTATTCTGGTAAATGGGTCTTTCTGGGAACTTTAAAGTGATGAGGGCAGGTGGAAAAGGGTGTTCAATATTTAATGAGAAGGCAGTAAGAAATGTAGGCTTTTTGTCTACAGAGATAAAGCCACATAAGATTATATGAAGGATATTTTTTTGTATAATATTGTATTGCAAAAGCACAATAGTGGTGTTTAGTTATGTGAGCTCTGGAGCCTGCCTGAGTTTGAATCCTAGCTCACTTCTAGCTGTGTACCCTTTGGCTAGCTATTTAACTTTTTTATGCTTAAAGTTCCTCACTTTGAAAAGGGGGATAATGGGTACTTCTTAGGGCTGTTGCAAGAACTGAACTTATTAGTTCATATGATAATAGCTAGCATTTTCTGAGCAGCTACCATGTAAAGCACTTAGACTATTAGCTGTTATTAATCTGTATCTTTTCAAGATGAAGGAACTGAGACCCAGGGTTTGAGTAGTCTTGCCCCAGGTATCCATGGCCCTTGAGTTGGGAGAGTCATCAAGAGAGCTATGCTTGATGAAGATGAGCATGTGACCTGTGCAGGGGCAATAGGCTGTGCAACAGGCTGTTGACTGCCAGGCCTTCTCAGTCTCCAGTACCCTCTCTGTCTCCAGGTGTAGCCACTTTCTGTAAGGACAGTGCCACCCCAGTGGCTGCTGAAGAAGGCTTGAGTGGCCTGCTTTCCACTCAGAATGGGGATGTGGGTTGCTATGGAAACATGGATGACTTCACCCAAGAGGAGCTTCGAGCTCTGGATAGTGAGGGCCGGGCCCTCCTCACACAACACAAAATCTGGTAATAGTCCACATCCCCCTGTCACCCATCGTTGCTTATTCAACTCTGTGAATGTGGTGGTTCTAAGGCTTGCCTTATAAACATACATCCACCATTGGAAAACTTCCTAAACTTGCCATTCCTGGACTTTAGTCCTGGCTAAGCTACCTAGTTTGTGACCCTAAACAAATTGTATTCTTCTCTGAGTTTTGAGTTCTCTATCTCTGCTTGGGGCTGAGGTGGGAGGGAGCCTGGTGGGGAGTCCTAACTCTTATTACCACAGGTGCCTCAAAAGCAAGTTAGTCAACCTTGACCTTACTGCCCCAGATTGCTCTCCTTCTGTGGCCTATCATTGTGAATGGCAGCACTGTTACTTGGTTTACCTGTGTGTCATCGTAGGTATAGTCAATCCTAAAGTCCTGTGTATGCCAGCTCATTCATGTTTCACTATCCCTTTCCTTTACTTTCGTCCCATAGACCACCTTGAGTGGAAGTCACATGGGGTGGGAAGGGGAAGGGTGGCTTGCAAGTGATCCCTTTTTGATGGGCTGGTTCTCTTCTTCCCAGCACATGGGAAGGGAAGGAGAAGACCTTGACCCTAATCAACGTTTACTGCCCCCATGCGGACCCTGGGAAGCCTGAGCGACTCACCTTTAAGATGCGCTTCTATCGCTTGCTGCAGATCCGAGCAGAAGCTCTCCTGGCAGCTGGCAGGTACTGTAAACCTGTGCAGCAAGGCTTCCTTGAGCTTGTCCTGGGTGCCCAGTCCTGTGTCAGGACCCATTGGGAGGGATGTGGGATCTTTGTATTTTGAATTCATTCACAGCCTAGTTGTAGACATCAGCATGCCCAAGGGAATAGGCTCTGCTGTTTAAGAGCTTGTGAGGACCAAGTAAAGTGATACAGATTTGTACTCAGATACCTCTGGTCACATATCCTGGCTTCTCCTTTTACTCACTATGAGCCCAAAAGCTAGTCCTGCCTCTGTTTTCTCTTTTGTAAAATAAGTATATGAAACCCTGAAAGTGAAAGTCACTCAATCATGTCATTCTCTTTGCTACCCTATGGACTATACAGTCCATGGAATTCTCCAGGTCAGAATACTGGAGTGGGTGGCTGTTCCCTTCTCTAGGGGATCTTCCCAACCCAGGGATTGAACTCAGGTCTCCCGCATTGCAGACAGATTCTTTACCACCTGAGCCACCAGGGAAGCCCAAGAATATTGGAGTGGGTAGCCTATCCCTTCTCCAGCGGATCTTCTTGACCCAGGAATCGAACCGGGGTCTCCTGCGTTGCAGGTGGATTATTTACCAGCTGAGCTACCAGAGAAGCTCTATATGAACCCCTACCTCAGTAAAGTTTTAAGGGTAAAATAAGAGGAAGGCAACATACTTAGAACAAATGAAAAGTCTTATTCCAGAGAAGGACAGGAAAGTGAGGTTGGGTTGGAATAATAAAGAGATGCTTCCTAGAGGGAATGATACCTGAGCTCATCTTTGAAGGATCAGAAAGATGCCATTTGGTAGAGATCAGTGAGACAATCACGTCAAAAAAGAAACCAGTTTTACCTTTGGAGATCAGAATTGGGTTGGTCATTTGTAAAAGGCATCAAGGTTATAGTGGAATTGGAGAGGTGGACTACTGTGAGTTGCTGTTGGATCCCATCTTCATGTCTATGTGGCAGGTGGCAGATCTTGGGCCCAGGAGACAGTAGATGGGCCAGGACTGCTGCTTCCTTTTCTTGACATTTATTTTATGTTTTTCAGCCATGTTATCATTCTGGGTGATCTGAATACAGCCCACCGCCCCATTGATCATTGGGATGCAGTCAACATGGTAAGGTTCCCATTAGGCCTTTGATCTCACTCCTGACTGATTCTGTTCAGCCAATCAGTGCTGTTTTTTTTTGGCCCAGTGGCAAATATCCTTCATGGATAGCTTAGTTTGCAAACATGCAGAGCGTAGTTTGAAATTCTATTCTCAAAGCACTGAGGATTATGCTGTGGACTCATTTATCAGTCAGTTCTGACTGTTGGTCCCCCAGAGCTCTCAGCATGGTGGTTGGTTATGGACACATGATGAGTCAATTATAGAATAGTGTCTGGACTTCAGGGGAGATATCTTAAAATGGCTGAGTCTTAAAAGATGAGTAGAAAAAAACTTGGGGGTGGAGTTGGAGAGCAAATCATTCTGGTATGATGAGCAAAGACTGCAAGGTGAGAATTTGGCTGGTGTGCATTAGGAACTACAAGTCCCCTTCTTATTAGGAGATGACAAGAAAGGAAGGTGAGTAGCAGAGGATGGGGCTAGAGAGTTCCAGTCAGATTTTGAGGGCCTCGAACTCCACATTATCTGGATCATTTCCCTACTAGAGTATGTTTCCTGCTCACAAGTCTTTAATACCTCCCAGTTACCTTGCAGACACGCAGAGAAAACACCCAGGCTTGGCATTCAAGGCTCTTCCTTGTCTGTGCTTAGTCTTTTATTCCCATCCTCAGCACCCCTTCACACTCCATCCACTCCACCTAGGTTTTTCTCCTCTCTGCCCATTGCAAAAGTTGTTCTCATTTTGGCTTTTCTCACTGTCCTCTGAATTGGTGGGCATCCTCTCCCTCTGTCTTCTTTTCTTGTATGAACCCCTCATCTCTGAGTCCCTCTAGGCCAATGATTCTCAACCTCTGAAAGCACATTAGAATAAGTAGCATTACAAAAATATCAATACCTTGATACAACCCTAGACCAATTAAGTCAGAATCTATTGGGTGTGAGGCCAGGGTAGCAGTATGTTTTAAAAACTCCCAGGCTGATTTTATTGTATATTCAGTCTTGAGAACCACTGTGCTAGAATCTTCAAGTCAGTTCTCATCATATCTTGCCTCAAAGAAGAGGCTGTAGGAAGATTCCTTGATTTGTTTGCAGAAGAGTCACAGGACATAGATGTGTCTTCCAATGGGGAAAATGAGCAGAAATGAGATATTAGAGAGTGGTGATGGTCATGGTGGGGAAGGAAGTATACACTACAAACTGAAAGCCATCAGTCCTCCCTACCTTATTCCTCATCGGGTATTTACTTAATCTGTGCTTCCTGCTTCCTGTGATAGTGTCATACACCTTTATGTGTTCTCTTCTTAGTTTAGAAATATCCTAGATCTCTACTCTGGTCCACAGTCTCATTGCCCCTCCAGTCTTCTGGGTACACTGTTCCTTCCTCCACAGGCCCATTGCATAAGTTGTTCTCTCAATTTGTAACACCTTCTGCCTGGGTTATTCTTGCTCAATCTTCACTTCTCAGCTCCAGATCACTTGCTATAAAAGAAAGACTTGTTGGTCCCCAAGACTAGATCAGGGTCCCACTTTGTCACTCATATCATACCTGGCACATAATCAGTGTTCTTTGAACATTTGTTGCATTGAATGGATGAGTAAGTGGATTGGGTGGATGATGAATTAGGAATCAAAGCCAAAGGAAATATTCAGTAAATCCCTTGAGCCCCTCAAATACCAAAATAGTACTAAAGAGTTTACATGAAAAGGCAACAGTCTTAACTCCTAACTGTGCCCAACTTCTAGAGGTAACCATTCTACACATCTTATTTTCCATTCTCTTGGTGAGCAATTCTCAGAATTGCTTTGATTAACCAATAGGAAGCTTTCAGGCCTGGGATTTATGGCCCAGTGCAAGGTAGATGTAGCTTGATGCAGAAGTAAAAAAAACCATGAGCTTTTAAATTAGTAAGGATGCAAAGTGAATCCCAGCTCTGCCAGTTCCAGACTGTATGACCTTGAGCACTCTTCTTTGGAACAGCCACATTTTCTTGTCTGTAAAATGAAGCAGTTAGTCCCTTACAGTTCTAGGCATCTAGTTCTGCCTCTTTCTTTGTCTTCTTCCCTTTTCCCCAGGAATGCTTTGAAGAGGACCCAGGGCGCAAGTGGATGGATGGTTTGCTCAGTAACCTGGGGTGCGAGAGTGGCTCCCACATGGGACCCTTCATCGATAGCTACCGCTGCTTCCAGCCAAAGCAGAAGGGGGCCTTCACCTGTTGGTCGACAGTCAGTGGTGCCCGCCATTTGAACTATGGCTCCCGGCTTGACTACGTGTTGGGGGATAGGACCCTGGTCATAGATACCTTTCAGGCCTCCTTCTTGCTGCCTGAGGTGATGGGCTCTGATCACTGCCCTGTGGGTGCAGTCTTAAGCGTGTCCACTGTGCCAGCGAAACAGTGCCCACCTCTGTGCACCTGCTTCCTCCCTGAGTTTGCAGGTACCCAACTCAAGATCCTACGATTCCTGGTTCACCTCAAACAAGATCCTGTGTTCAAGCAGTCAGCACTACAGTCCAGCAATCAAACACAGGTACACACGCACCAAAACAAAGCCCGTGTGCGCTCAACTAGGTCCCGGCCAAGTAAAACTGTCTCCAGTAGAGGCCAAAAAAACCTGATGAGCTACTTCCAGCCATCCTCCAGTCGCCCCAAAACTTCTAACTTGGATCTTCCTAGCCTGGGCACCCTTATGACCCCAAAGACCTCAGAAGAGGACGTGATGGCCAATGTGGAGGGGCAGGCCAAGGCTTCAGAGGCCAAGGATGAAAAGGAGATAAGGACCTCATTCTGGAAGTCTCTGCTGGGAGGACCCTCACCCATGCCCCTCTGTGGGGGACACAGGGAGCCATGTGTAATGCGAACTGTAAAGAAGCCAGGACCCAACCTGGGCCGCCACTTCTACATGTGTGCCAGGCCCCAGGGTCCTCCCACTGACCCCTCTTCCCGCTGCAGTTTCTTCCTCTGGAGCAGGCCCAGCTGAACCAACCCAGGCCTAGAGATGTCTGACATAGTCAACCTTGTATGGTCTGAGGCCAACTTCCTCCTAAGCTTCCTCCTCCTTCCTCAAGACATCCTTTCTTCCTCCTCTTTCTCCTCCTCCTCTTCCACTTTCCTCAAGGACCCTTCCCCTTTCCTCTTTTTCTTCTTCCTCCAAAGCCTCCTTTTTTCTCATTTCTTCCTGCTTAGTTCCTCCTCATTGGTGAGCTTCTTGTGCTTAATGCTTGTGACCCAGTCCCCCACCCCACTTCCCACCTTCCTCTCAGCAGTACACCAGAAGCAGTTGCCCCAGGAAGTTGAAATTTTAAACCCCTTCCTACCTTGCCAGAAAATGTATCTGTGCCTAAATAAAGTCCATGTCTTTGTTGTGCACCATGTCATATGGACATTTTGGCTCTACCCCATAAACTTGAGTTAGAGATGTTATCTCAGTCCCGGGTTTGAACTCCTAAGAAGGGATGAAGGAGGAGTGGTGCTCACCATAAAGGTGCTCTGTTTAGTTGAGGTTTCCTGTACTGCTGAGGTTGGGTCATCAAGGGAGATGGGTATGGTGGGACAGAAAGCTCAGGTGGGCTGTGTGAAAGTGTTAATCTCTCAGTCATGTCCAACTCTTTGTGACCCCATGGAGTGTAGCCTGCCAGGCTCTTCTGTCCATGGGATTCTCCAAACAGAATACTATAGTGGGTTGCTGTTCTCTTCTCCAGGGGATCTTCCTGACCCAATGATTGAAGTTGGATCTCCTGCATTGACAGGTGGATTCTTTGCAGTCATGAGTCATCAGGAAAGCCCCAGGCTGTGTAGCTTTAAACCAATGTTTCCCAACTGATGTGTCTCACAGCTGCCACAGATGTGTTAAAGGGTGGAAAGAAATGGATCCCTCAAACCTAGAGTTGCCAGAGAGGACCAGGAATTAATTGCACAAGTATTAGGAAAGATTGCCTCCTAGGCAGGAAATATTAATTCACCCAAGTGTTCCATGCACATGTTTTCAGTGTGTTATGACCTAGAGAGGTTCGGAGCCTTGCCTTGAACAAGTTGCTTGCTATAGCCAAGCCTCTTTCCTACCTTGGGAAATAGAACTGATAAGTACTGTTCTGTAAGGTACTGTGGGAAAGAAAGAGGATAATGGATTGAGGAGAATATCCATTCTCCTTGTTGGAAAATACCTTCAAGCTTTTGGGGAACCACTTCTTTCCTCCAGGAAGATTGATTTTGGCTGATTCCATCTCCTTGCTTCAGGGACTACCTGGGCCAAAGTTTTCAGGTCTACAAATGAAGAGTCAATCCCTGGATTTTTGGTGAAACCATGGGGAAAGAGCCATTTAATATAAATCTTCCAAGTGTCCTGGCTCTTTGTGCAACTCACTGTGTAGTTTTTGGCCTCTCCCTCTCTCTGAATCTCAGTTTCCCTCTCAGTAAAATGGGACGGTCAGATCAACAGGTGATTGGTGGTTTCCTCATGGCTCTGCCACTTGTCTGAGGGAGATAGGTATAATGCAATTATCTGTTCTCTGTCAAACAAAGAGAGCNGATCTCCTGCATTGACAGGTGGATTCTTTGCAGTCATGAGTCATCAGGAAAGCCCCAGGCTGTGTAGCTTTAAACCAATGTTTCCCAACTGATGTGTCTCACAGCTGCCACAGATGTGTTAAAGGGTGGAAAGAAATGGATCCCTCAAACCTAGAGTTGCCAGAGAGGACCAGGAATTAATTGCACAAGTATTAGGAAAGATTGCCTCCTAGGCAGGAAATATTAATTCACCCAAGTGTTCCATGCACATGTTTTCAGTGTGTTATGACCTAGAGAGGTTCGGAGCCTTGCCTTGAACAAGTTGCTTGCTATAGCCAAGCCTCTTTCCTACCTTGGGAAATAGAACTGATAAGTACTGTTCTGTAAGGTACTGTGGGAAAGAAAGAGGATAATGGATTGAGGAGAATATCCATTCTCCTTGTTGGAAAATACCTTCAAGCTTTTGGGGAACCACTTCTTTCCTCCAGGAAGATTGATTTTGGCTGATTCCATCTCCTTGCTTCAGGGACTACCTGGGCCAAAGTTTTCAGGTCTACAAATGAAGAGTCAATCCCTGGATTTTTGGTGAAACCATGGGGAAAGAGCCATTTAATATAAATCTTCCAAGTGTCCTGGCTCTTTGTGCAACTCACTGTGTAGTTTTTGGCCTCTCCCTCTCTCTGAATCTCAGTTTCCCTCTCAGTAAAATGGGACGGTCAGATCAACAGGTGATTGGTGGTTTCCTCATGGCTCTGCCACTTGTCTGAGGGAGATAGGTATAATGCAATTATCTGTTCTCTGTCAAACAAAGAGAGCTACAAATGCTACATTTTGCTCTTTATTTTCAGACTCAAGTCAGCTAAAGGCACACAAAGCAGAGGACAGGAGGCGGCCCAGCTTCAAGTGAAGTGCAGGTGGAGTGGGGATCCAAAGCAGCTGGTTTCTTAGGCATAAGTGGTGACATACTGGGGCCCCATGTTCCCAAAGTAGGAGCGTTCCCACTCACTCATGAGCTCGAAGTGTACAGGACGGCGGCAGAAATTGCAGGCAGCTATAGATATATCCTGGAGGGGGAGTCCCACCTCAGTCCAGGCTTCTAGCAGCTTCTCTGAAGGTGATGAGGGGAAGGGAGGGAAATAATTGGTTAGAGTATGTCTTAATACCTGTGCCACATTACAGATGTGCCAAGATATTGATTCCCCTCAACCCTCTGAGATATCTCAGAACTAGAAATAGCCTCATTAGTTTGCTCCTTTGTGTGATGTGAATATTGCCATTTGTGTATGGGTGCTGTGATGTGTAAAAGTTTGAGAAGCACTCATGTGACATAATTTGAAGCTGTACCGGCCTGGCCTGAACCGCTTCCTAAGTACATGACATGGTGTAACTCAAGAAGTGAATCCATCTACTTGGAAACTCAGCCTGGTGAGGAAGATGACGCTGACAGTAAACACACAATGTCGTCAGTATTGTGACCTGGGAGCCTGGGGCAGTGGTTTTTCCTAGAGGGAGGCCAGAGGACAGAACCTGACCTCTCTGTCAGAAGTACCTCTGTTGTGTCCCAGGGCTCTGTCTCTGGCTTTTTTTTCAGGCTTACTTCCTGTGTGACCTCATCTAGTTTCATGGCTTTAAACACCATGTATATGCTGGTGATTCTGAAATTTTCATATCTAGCCCAAAGCTCTTTCCTGAATTATAGACTTGTATATCCAATTGCCTTTCTGTGTCTTCACCTGAGTATCTAATAGGCATCTGTAACTTAACATGAGCACAACTAAGCTACTGATCTCCCTACCCTCCACCAAATCTACCTTATTTTCAGCGTTAACCATTTCATCTGATGGCAATGCCAGTTACTCAGTACAAAGATATTTGAGGTATCCTTTATTTTTCTTTCTCTCCTATGACACATCTAGTCTATTAGCAAAAACCATTAGTTCTACCTTCAAAATCTGACCACTTCTTACCACCAATGCTATCCTCAGGTCTGAGCCACCATTTGTTTTTCATTTTTTAATTCTGAAGATTTTTTATTAAAAGGCAAATTCTTTGCTATGTGACATCCAATGGCTTGGAAATTTTAATCCCTTCTTTTGTCACCATTATTTCTTAACCTGGAATATCACAGTAGCCCCCTAATGGATCTCCCTGTTCCCACTCTTTCAGTCTATTCTCAACATAAAAGTCAGAGAAACTCTTGAAACTTGAATCAGATTCAGATATGTTACTCATCTGCTTAAATCCTTCAGAAGGCTTTCTATTTCAGAGTTCCTGGTGGCTCAGACAGTAAAGCATCTGCCTACAATGTGGGAGACCCAGGTTTGATCCCTGGGTCAGGAAGATCCTCTGGAGAAGGAAATCGCAACCTGCTCCAGTACTCTTGCCTGGAAAATCCCATGGACGGAGGAGCGTGGTAGGCTACAGTCCATGGGTTCGCAAAGAGTTGGACACGACCAAGCGACTTCACTTTTCTTTCACTTTCACAGTTAAAGCCATACCCCTTCCGGTGGCCTGTTGTACCTTACACCATCTGGTCCATATTGCTCCTCCTCAGTTTTCTCTCTCTTTACCTCTTATTCACACCATTCCATCCATACTCATCTACTTATTGTTATTCAAATACAAGAGGAATACTGCTGTGTTAGGGTCTTAGCTGTTTTAGGCTGTTCTTTCTGCCTAGGATGCTCTTCTCTTAGATTTCTTCCCAGCTGACTCCTTCACTTCCTTTATATCTTTGCTCAAGTGTCACTTTGGTGGTCTCTATC
>SJYG01000970.1:12530-23098 GCA_006410535.1 Litocranius walleri | reverse complement strand
AGATAGCTGCCTTCCCTACTGGGAATCAGACAGTCTCCACAACAGAGTTAGACTGGGACTATAACACAACTAAAGGAAAATGGGGACCAGAGTTACTTTTTCAGATGTGTTCTTTTCAGGTCTCAAGTGAGCTCACACTAAGACTTTATGCCAAACTGACAAGCATAGAACAGGGAGACAAGGAAGCTTCTGGTAAATTCCTAGATAGACTAACAGGAAGCCCTTCACAGATTCACTGAGATTGATCCTAAAAGTACAGAGGGAGAAATGATTTTAAAAGATAGATTTCTCACTCAGTTGGCTCTAGATATTCACTGTAAGCTATGAAAACAGGTGTATGGACCAAATCATCCTTAGATAACCTGTTGCAAGTGGCTCAGACAGTTTATTATGACAGGTAGGAAGAGGAGAAGAGACAAAAAAATACCAGGGAAAGACTGAAGCCCTAACAACAACTTTCAGATTAGCTCTGAAACAGTTGGAGAAAGATGCCCAGAGGGACCCAGGTGAAAAGGGATGGACATGATGTTACTGTGGAAAAGAGTGGCACCGCAAGTCAGATTGCTCTGGCTCCATGTCCAGTCTGCAAAGGACCACATTAGAAAGGAGACTGCCCTCCGAGCTGTAGGCCTCAGGGGTCAGACTCAAGACAATCAGGACTGAAGATGCCTGGGGGTCCCCACATAAGTTCCTGTCCTAGTTACACCAGAGGAACCCCAGGTATTGACAATTATAGGGGCCAATCAGTCAGTTTCCTTTTAGACACTGGGGAAACTTACTCTATGCTTACTGAAGCCCCTGGTCCACTTTCTCCCTGATCCATTTCCATAATGGGACTGTCTATATGAGCCAAACGTTATTGTTTCAGCTCAGTTGTTCTCTGAGCTGCAATTGGGACTCTGCCATTTTCACACGAGTTTCTGATCCTGCCAGAGTCTCCTTCACCTCTTTGGGGAAGGATATACTGAGCAAGGTCCAGGCCTCTGTTTTCATGAATTTGGAGCCTGTTCTTTCTCTCCTACTAATTGAACAAAATGTAAATCTTAGAGTGTGGGCTGATGGAAAAGCTGTTGGTAGGGCACAAAACGCTATCCTTGTCATTGTCAGGCTCAAAGACCCTCACCTATTAGCATATCAAAAGCAGTATAAGAAAGGGTTAAAACCTACTACTGAGAATTTAAAGGAGCAGGGGCTGTTAATTCCTTGTAACAGTCCATGCAACACTCCTATTTTGCATGTAAAAAAGCTAAATAATAAATGGAGATTAGTTCAAGATTTACAAATAATAAATGGAGCTGTGGTTCCTTTACACTCTGTGGTGCTTTATCCTTATACTTTACTGTCTGAAATTCTTGAACAAGCCAAATAGTTTTCAGTCACTGGTTTGAAAGATATTTACTTTTCTAGAAGGGATGAGGGGCATAGGCCCTGAGAGAATTAAGCCTATACTAAATCATCCTCTACCTATGATTTTAACACAATTGAGAGGATTTGGGGAGCATCACAAGCTATTGCTGGATTTGGATTCCACGTTATGGGGAATTTGTCCAGCCTTTATATAAACTTATAACTGAAACTCAACAAGCCTAAAGAACAAGCTGGTTTGGTCTCCAGATACTCAAAGCTTTTAACCTCTTCAAACTTCCCTCCAGTAGGCTCTTGCTTTGACCTTGCCTACAGGATGAGAGTTTAGTTTGTTACTGGAAAAAAAAAATCTGCCACTTGCACTTTTATTTCTTCCTGCCACTTGGGACCTCTGGCCTGCCTATGGAGGCTAAGACTCTCAGTCAAAAGAATCTGACTTAACTTAGCAACAACACGTAAGCAAGAGGTTTTCCAGAGCTGTCTTTACTCATGGATAGCTGTTCAATCATTGAAAAATTTTTTTTGTGGGGGGCAGCTTGGGGAAGCAGGATCCTTTTGTATTTTAATTTTTCCCAAAAACTAACAGCTGATTTCTCATCAAAAATCATGGAGGCCAGAAGGCATATTTAAAATGTGAAAAGAAAAGAAAAGATAACTAAGAATTCTATATCTGCAGAAGTATTCATCAGAATTGAAGGATAACTCTAGTCCCAAACAAACAAAGTAGAATTTGTCACAGTAGAATTTTTCTACAAGAAATGCAAAAGGGAATCAGGCTAAAAGGAAAGGACGCTAGATAGCCAAACAAATAAATAAAGAACACTGGTAAAGCTTATTAAACAGGTAAATGTAAAATTCAGTATTATTTTATCATTGTTTGTAACTTTTCTATTGTATGAGTTGAAAGACAAATTCATAAAACAATAATTATAAGTCAGTGCTAGTGGAGGCACATTGAATAAAGACATAAGCTATGGCAATAATATCATAACGAGGGAAGAACAAAGGTATCTAGGAGTATAAGAGCAGAGTTTTGCCTGCTATTGAAGCTGCTATTATTAATTAAAACTAAAATGTTATGAATTCAATACGGTTCTTGTAATTCCCAGGATAAACACTAAGAAAATAACTCAAAAACATACAAAGAGGAAAATGAGAAGGGTCAGTACACAATGATAAAAGATCAATTAAACACAAATGAAGGCAATAGTGGAGGTAACGGGAAGGAAAAGCTATAAGATACAGGAAAAAAATAGCAAAATGTTTGAGCAAACTTTTCATTATCAGTAATAAGTTTAAATGTAAGTAGAGTAAACTCTCTAATCAAAAGGAATAGATTGGCAGAAGGGGTGAAATTATATGATCAAACTATATGCTGCTTACAAAATACTCATTTTGATCAAAAGAAACTGGTAGGTTGAGAGTGAAATTATGTAAGGAATACTCCACACAAATAGTAACCAAAAGAGAACTTGGGTAGTTATATAAATATCATATAAAACAGACTTTAAGTCAAAATGTGTTTTAAGGCACAAAGAAGGATATTTCACATTGATTAAAGGGTCAATTCGCCAAGAAGCTATAATTATAAACATACACACAACTAACAAGACTGTCACAATATATGTGAAGCAAAATCAGACAGAATAGAAGAGAGAAACAGACAGTTCTACAATAATAGAGAAAGGTTGCTGTTGTAAGCCGACTGGGATTCTTGGCCTCCAGAGGAGAGGAATTCGATCTAGGGCCAGTGATGAGACTTGATTGCTCAGAGTTTTTGTGTAATAAAGTTTTATTAAAGTATAAAAGAAATAGAGAAAGCTTCTGAAATAGGCATCAGAAGGAGAAAGAAAGAGTGTCCCCTTGCTAGTTTATAGCAAGGAGTTTTTGCAGATGGTGACTGCAGCCATGAAATTAAAAGACGCTTACTCCTTGGAAGAAAAGTTATGACCAACCTAGATAGTATAAGGTCTGTCTAGTCAAGGCTATGGTTTTTCCTGTGGTCATGTATGGATGTGAGAGTTGGACTGTGAAGAAGGCTGAGCGCCAAAGAATTGATGCTTTTGAACTGTGGTGTTAGAGAAGAATCTTGAGAGTCCCTTGGACTGCAAGAAGATCTAACCAGTCCATTCTGAAGGAGATCAACCCTGGGATTTCTTTGGAAGGACTGATGCTAAAGCTGAAACTCCAGTACTTTGGCCACCTCATGAGAAGAGTTGACTCACTGGAAAAGACTCTGATGCTGGAAGGGATTGGGGGCAGAAGGAGAAGGGGACGGCAGAGGATGAGATGGCTGGATGGCATCACTGACTCGATGGATGTGAGTCTGAGTGAACTCTGGGAGATGGTGATGAACAGGGAGGCCTGGCGTGCTGTGATTCATGGGGTCTCAAAGAGTTGGACATGATTGAGTGATTGAACTGAACTGAACTTATACCTATTAGCAAGCTGCTAATTAGAGAAAGGATTTCCTTTAGGATTGACTGGTTTCCTTTAGGACTGAATGATTTGATATTATGATTGACAGGTTTGATTTCCTTTAGGACTGACTGATTTCCTTTAGGATTGAATAGTTTGAGCTCATTGCAAACCAAGGGACTCTCAAGAGTGTCCTCCAACACCACAGTTCGAAACAATACCTTGAGACTAGATGGACATTTGTGAGTAATATATTGTCTCTGCTATTTAATATGCTGTCTAGGTTGGTCATAGCTTTTCTTTTGAGGTGCAAGTGTTTTTTAATTTCATGGCTGCAGTCACCATCTGCAGTGATTTTGGAGCCCAAGAAAATAAAGTCTGTCATTGTTTCCATTGTTTCTCCAACTATTTGCCCTGAAGTGATGGGGCCAGATGCCATGATCTTCATTTCTTGAACGTTGAGTTTTAAGCCATTTTTTTCACTCTCCTCTTTTGCTTTTATCAAATGACTCTTTAGTTCTTCATTTTCTACCATAAGGGTGGTGCCATCTGCATATCTGACATTATTGATATTCTCCCCGCAATCTTGATTCCAGCTTCTGCTTCATCCAGCCTGGCATTTTGAATGATGTACTCAGCATAGAAGTTAAATAAGCAGGGTGAGAATATATAGCCTTGACACACTCCTTTCCCAATTTGGAACCAGTCTATTGTTCCATGTCTGGTTCTAACTGTTGCTTCTTGAACTGCATACAGGTTTCTCAGGAGGCAGGTAAGGTGGTCTGGTATTGCTATCTCTTGAAGAATTTTCCACAGTTTGTTGTCATCCACACAGTCAAAGGCTTTGGCATAGTCAGTAAGGCAGAAGTAGATGTTTTTCTGGAACTCTCTTGTTTTTTCTATGATCCAATGGATGTTGGCAATTTGATCTCTGCTTCCTTTGCCTTTTCTAAATCCAGCTTGAACATCTGGAAGTTCATGGTTCATGTACTGTTGAAGCCTGGCTTGGAGAATTTTGAGCATTACTTTGCTAGCCTGTGAGATGAGCCAACTGTGTGGTAGTCTTAACATTCTTTGGCATTGTCTTTCTTTGGGATTGGAATGAAAACAGACCTTTTTCCAGTTCCATGGCCACTGCTGAGTTTTCCAAATTTGTTGAATTTGGAATGCATACTGAATGCAGCACATTAACAGCATCATCTTGTAGGATTTGAAATAGCTCAACTGGAATTCCATCATTTCCACTGACTTTGTTCATAATGATGCTTCCTAAGGCCCACTTGACTTCACAATCCAGGATATCAGGTTCTAGGTGAATGATCACACCATTGTGGTTATCTGGGTCATGAAGATCTTTTTTGTATAGTTCTTCTGTGTATTCTTGCCATCTTTTCCTTTTCTCCTTCACCTCTAGCTTCTCTTCTTTTCTCAGCTATTTGTAAGGCCTCCTCAGACAATCATTTTGCCTTTTTTAATTTCCTTTTCTTGGAGATGGCCTTGATCACTGCCTCCTGTATAGTGTCACAAACCTCCGTCCATAGTTCTTCAGGGACTCTGTTTACCAGATCTAATCCCTTGAATCTATTTGTCCCTTCCACTGTATAATCATAAAGGATTTGATGCACGGGTGCAGGAGGGCCGAGAGGAGGTACTCCACATTCATGGTCAAGAGGGGCGGCCATGAGGAGATACCGCTTATCCAAAGTAAGGAGCAGCGGCTGTCTTTTGCTGGAGTAGCCATGAAGAGATACCCCATGTACAAGGTAAGAAAAATCCAAGTAAGATGGTAGGTGTTGTGAGAGGGCATCAGAGGGCAGACACACTGAAACCATAATCATAGAAAACTAGTCAATCTGATCACACGGACCACAGCCTTGTCTAACTCAATGAAACTAAGCCATGCTGTGTGGGGCCACCCAAGAAGGGAAGGTCATGGTGGAGAGGTTTGACAGAATGTGGTCCACTAGAGAAGGGAATGGCAAACCACTTCAGTATTCTTGCCTAGAGAACTCCATGAACAGTATGAAAAGACAAAATGATAGGATACTGAAAGGGGAACTCCCTGGGTAGGTAGATGCCCAAAATGCTACTGGAGATCAGTGGAGAAATAACTCCAGAAAGAATGAAGGGATTGAGCCAAAGCAAAAACAATACCAAGTTGTGGATGTGTCTGGTGATAGAAGCAAGGTCCGATGCTATAAAGAGCAATATTGCATAGGAATCTGGAATGTGAGGTCCATGAATCAAGGCAATTTGGAAGTGATCAAACAGGAGATGGCAAGAGTGAATGTTGACATTCTAGGAATTGATGAACTAAAATGGACTGGAATGGTTGAATTTAACTCAGATGACCATTATATCTACTACTGCAGGCAGAAATCCCTTAGAAGAAATGGAGTCACCATCACGGTCAACAAAGGAGTCCGAAATGCAGTACTTGGATGCAATATCAAAAACGACAGAATGAACTCTGTTCATTACCAAGGCAAACCATTCAATATTAGAGTAACCAAAGTCTATGCCCCAACCAGTAACACTGAAGAAGCTGAAGTTGAACGGTTCTATGAAGACCTACAAGACCTTTTAGAACTAACATCCAAAAAAGATGTCCTTTTCATTATAGAGAACTGGAATGCAAAAGTAGGAAGTCAAGAAACACCTGGAGTAACAGGCAAATTTGGCCTTGGAATATGGAATGAAGCAAGGCAAAGGCTAATAGAGTTTTGCCAAGAGAATGAACTGGTCATAGCAAACACGCTCTTCCAACAATACAGGAGAAGACTCTACACATGGACATCATCAGATGGTCAACACCAAAATCAGATTGATTATATACTTTGCAGCTAACGATGGAGAAGCTCTTTACAGTCAGCGAAAACAAGACCAGGAGCTGACTGTGGCTCAGATCATGAACTCCTTATGGCCAAATTCAGACTTAAATTTAAGAAAGTGGGGAAAACTACTAGACCATTCAGGTATGACCTAAATCAAATCCCTTATGATTACACAATGGAAGTGAGAAATAGATTTAAGGGACCAGATCTGATAGACAGAGTGCCTGATGAACTATGGATGGAGGTTTGTGATAATGAACAGGAGACAGGGATCAAGACCATCCCCAGGGAAAATAAATGCAAAAAAGCAAAATGGCTGTCTGAGGAGGCCTTACAAGTATCTGTGCAAAGAAGAAAAGGGAAAAGCAAGGGAGAAAAGGAAAGATATAAGCATCTGAATGCAGAGTTCCAAAGAATAGCAAGGAGAGATAAAAAAAAGCCTTCTCCAGCAATCAATGCAAAGAAATAGAGGAAAACAACAGAATGGGAAGGACTAGATATCTCTTCAAGAAAATTAGAGAAACCAAGGGAACATTTCATGCAAAGATGGGCTCGATAAAGGACAGAAATGGTATGGCCCTAACAGAAGCATAAGATATTAAGAAGAGGTGGCAAGAATACACAGAACTGTACAAAAAGACCTTCATGATTCAGATAATCACGATGGTGGGATCACTCACCTAGAGCCAGACATCCTGGAATGTGAAGTCAAGTGGGCCTTAGGAAGCATCACTAAAAAGTTAGAGGAGGTGATGGAATTCCCATTGAGCTATTTTAAATTCTGAAAGATGATGGTGTGAAAGTGCTGCACTCAATATGCCAGCAAATTTGGAAAACTCAGCCGTGGCCACAGGACTGGAAAAAGTCCGTTTTCATTCTAATCCCAAAGAAAGGCAATGCCAAAGAATACTCACATTACCACACAATTACACTCTTCTCACA
Organism: Litocranius walleri; assembly: GCA_006410535.1. Lineage (NCBI taxonomy): Eukaryota > Metazoa > Chordata > Mammalia > Artiodactyla > Bovidae > Litocranius > Litocranius walleri. The sequence goes on along the minus strand of SJYG01000970.1, from coordinate 15,539 downwards.
CACTAGTGAAATAATGCTCAAAATTCTCCAAGCCAGGCTTCAGCAATACGTGAACCATGAAGTTCCTGATGTTCAAACTGGTTTTAGAAAAGGCAAAAGAAAAACAAACAAAAATATAATAAAATTTTTTAAAAAAGGAAAAAAGAAAAGGCAGAGGAACCAAAGATCAAATTGCCAACATCTGCTGGATCATTAAAAAAGCAAGAGAGTTCCAGAAAAACATCTATTTCTGCTTTATTGACTAGGCTTTGTGTGGATCACAATAAACTGGAAAATTCTGAAAGAGATGGGAATACCAGACCACCTGACCTGACTCTTGAGAAACCTATATGCAGGTCAGGAAGCAACAGTTAGAACTGGACATAAAACAACAGACTGGTTCCAAATAGTAAAAGGAGTATGTCAAGGCTGCATATGGTCACCCTGCTTATTTAACTTATATGCAGAGTACATCATGAGAAACTCTGGGCTGTAAGAAGCACAAGCTGGAATCAAGATTGCCAGGAGGAATATCAATAACCTCAGATATGCAGATGACACCACCCTTATGGCAGAAAGTGGAGAGGAACTAAAGAGCATCTTGATGAAAATGAAAGATGAAAGAGTGAAAAAGTTGGCTTAAAGCTCAACATTCAGAAAACTAAGTTCATGGCACCTGGTCTCATCACTTCATGGGAAATAGCTGGGGAAACGGTGGAAACAGTGTCAGAGTTAGTTTTTTTGGGCTCCAAAATCACTGCAGATAGTGATTGCAGCCATGAAATTAAAAGACACTTGCTCCTTGGAAGGAAAGTTTTGACCAACCTAGATAACATATCAAAAAGCAGAGATATACTTTGCCAACAAAGGTCCATCTTGTCAAGGCTATGCTTTTTCCAGTGGTCATGTAGGGATGTGAGAGTTGGACTGTGAAGAAAGCTGAGCACCGAAGAATTGATGCTTTTGAACTGTGGTGTTAGAAGACTCTTGAGAGTCCCTTGGACTGCAAGGAGATCCAATCAGTCCTTCCTAAAGAAGATCAGTCTTGGGTGTTCATTGGAAGGACTGATGCTAAAGTTGAAACTCTAGTACTTGGCCACTTCATGTGAAGAGTTGACTCATTGGAAAAGAATCTGATGCTGGGAGGGATTGGGGGCAGGAGGAGAAGGGGACGACAGAGGATGAGATGACTGGATGGCATCACTAACTCGATGGACATGAGTTTGAGTGAACTCCAAGATTTGGTGATGGAAAGGGAGGCCTGGCATGCTGATTCACAGGGTCGTAAAGAGTTGGACATGACTGGGAGACTGAACTGAACTGAATGTAGATGAGAAATGAAGAAACAAACTGCCCATATCTGCAGATGACATTGTCTACATAGAAAATACTAAGAAATCTACAAAGACAAAAAAACAAAAACAAAAACAAAAACCTATACAAATCCCTTAGCACCCATAAACTCCCAAAACAAAAAGCAAAAAAACAAAATTGAGTTAAATCATGTCTGTGGATACTAAATCAGCACTCAAAAGTCAATTGTGACTCGGACCCTAGGCCTGAACCTTTTGGTCAAAAGCACTCAGAACCTGGACAAGACTGCAGCTGGTTCCAGTTGTCCTGCTCCCTGCCCCTACTTTTCACTCTGCTCAGTGGGAGTGCACAGAGTGGGCAGTGCAGAGCCAAGAGGATATGAGGATTTCCTGCCCCTCCCTGGCGCAGTTTCCTGAGCCCAGGTCTATATGCCCTCATGGCATATCTGATCAGGCCCCTAGTGCATGGGAAGCCCAGCACCAGCCAGAGCAGCCATGTCTGGGGTGGTGTCCAGAGGTGGCTGCAGAGCCATTCCTCTGCATTCAGGTGGATGCCACCAGGTGGAACTGGCCTGCTAGGAAAAATATAGCTAAGAGGAAATACACTACCTTCCCCAACACTTGTGCAAGTGACTCAGAACTTATTTACTAGGCATTGTGGTATAGCAAAATGAAATACAAGAAATCCAAAGTAAGATAATTTAAGGCAGTAAAACTGAAATAAAACATAAACATTGTCAGAAAGAAGCACTGGAGACAGCAAAGGATGGGAAATAAAATGAAACTGTTTTATCGTATGAATTTCAGCAGGCTTTTTGAAACTTAAAACATGACTACTTTTTCTTTAGAGGACTGCTCTTTTCAGTGCCAGTACCATCAAACCATCAAGCCCCTAGATATCAGCTGTTTTATATTCTTTTTTTTTTTTTTTTTACTCGGGAACATAAGATTAAATTCCTCCAGCTAGGAATGAGAAGACAAAAACACCTATCAGACTTTTATAGTTTTTTTTTTTTTTTTTTTTTTTATTTCACTAACATTTGTCTTTTGTTTTTGGTAAACATTTCCATTATATCCTACTTTACAGACTCTTGTAACTTTAGGCACTAGGTTTACTAAATATCACATCTGCCTATTTACTCAAGTAATTTCCTTTATGGTTTTTTCTACTATACAGTTTTCCCGATTGTTATTTTAGCTGCTAAGTTGTGTCTGATACTTTTTTTGTGACCCTGTCTTCTCTGTCCATCAGATTTCCCAGGCAAGAATATTGGAATGGGTTGTCATTTCCTTCTCCAGGGGATCTTCCCAACCCAGGCATAGAACCTGGGTCTGTGCAATGCAGGCAGATTCTTTACCATACCATCTGAGCCACTAGGAGTCCAGCTATCTACCAAAGCCTGAAGGCCTAAATGTTTATTTTTTTCCATGTCCCTTCTACTTAAGTGTTCATAGTTACTCTCTGTCATTTTCTATGGAGATGGTGATGATTCTATCTCTTGGTCAGAAGTCATTACCTTGGTACTGGCTCTTAGGACAACTTCTTATATGAACGAGACTGTCCTATATTTTGTCTTTCATTCTGATAGTTACACTATGAATTCTAAAAAAAGTATTCCTGACCAAGATAGCATCTGTTTTCTTGATACCTGGTTGCCATTTGTACTACCTTAAGTAACCATTCTTTTACTTAAAGTACACATTCCAGTCTATATTG
>SJYG01000969.1:641933-668203 GCA_006410535.1 Litocranius walleri | reverse complement strand
AGCCGCTGCGCGGATGCCGCGCGCTCCCGCAGCCCTCCCTGGGCGCCCGCCACGCCGGGCACCTGCGCCCGCGAGCGGCTCAGGGCGGCGGGTGAGGGAGCTGGGCCCCGGCCCGCAGCCCCCCGGGCCCACGCTCCCCCGCGGCCGCAGCACGGGGCAGGGAGCCGGGCACCGCAGGCGGCCTGCCGCCGGCCCGCCCTGCAGCAGAGCCGCTGTGACAGCGGGAGCCCAGCTGCCTTCCGCGAGCTCAGCCTGCCCTCCAGCGCGGCGCTCCACGGCGACAGCGCCCAGCTAAGCTCTAATTGCCCCGGTGAGGCCCCCCAGGTATGACTCACGTGCCAATTAGATCTGAGCGACGGCCAGGCAAAACACGGCCCAATCCCATCTCCGTAAAGGTTCAGAATAAATTAAAAAGCCTTTAGAAATAGTCTCCACGGTTATCAAGGGTGAACTTCTCTGGAGGCCTCGGCAAGGTGGGGTGGAGGCCCAGCACTCTGGCCTGCCCCCCGTTCACAGACAGGGGCTCTGACCTGGGAGCTGAAGCTACAGCCGGCCCCACCCCACGCGAGCGCGCTCCGGCAGGCCTCGCTGGCTGCTTTCTCTCAGTGAATGCAGAAGCTCTCCTTCCATAAATGTGGTAGGAGCTAGCAGCAGAACGCGGTGAGGGCAAGCCAGGAAAGGCAGGAAGGCCCCGTCACAGGCGGAGCCACCTCCCCGCCCGGCTCCTCTCAGGCGCAGCCTCTGGTGACAGACCCTTAAACCCGCGAGGAGCGTGGAGGAGCAAGCTCTGGCTCCATGTTTTCCTGGACGTGCCAGGGTGAGGCCCAGCCTGTGGACAGCCCAGGAAGCCAGTCTGGAGGAGGAGGTATCATGTCCAGACCAGGTCTGACGGACTCCACGTCCAGTGGCAACTGCAGGCCAGGCCGCTGGGCGGGCACTCTTAGAGGAGCCGGACACACGTCTTCTCAAATGTGGCTGAAGGCCTGAGGGCTCAGGATGTGCCAGGATCAGGACCCAGAGGATGAAACCAGGAGGCAGGAGCTGGCTTCAGAGGGAGACTTCTCACCCAAGGTAGATGAAGAGAACCTGGAACCCACAGGAGAGGTCCCAGGGTCTCAGAGGACATCGCTCTCATCTCAGACCAGGGACACCAGAAACAGTCTGGGCCTCGCTGTGGGATCCGTGTCTGCATGTCTCATCCTGGAGGCAAGGAAACGCAGGAAATGGAGAAAGCCCCTAGTCATTCTGTTCCCTGACTGTGTTCAAGTCCTCGGTCCCTTCAGACTGAGGGTGTCAGGAGCAAGTCTGTGAAGTCTCAGCCAGAACCTCAGATTATCTCTGAGATGATTCATAAAATCCAGGAGAACAAGAGGTCAGACCCACAGGGAATCCGGGTTGGGATTATCAGACGTGGGCCGAGAGCACGGAAGCGGAGAGCCTGGGCAGGAAGCCTGCCGCCGTGGTGCGGGAGGCCCCTGGGCTGAGGCCGGGAGTGGGGAGGGTGATCCCGGTGCAGGCTCCGAGTGATGGAGCTTTGGGGTCTGACGCCCAGCATGCGGGCTGCAGCAAACAGCAGCGCTCTGTGCACCTGGAGTTCACGAGGGAATGAGTCTCACCACACCAACGAGAGAGCAGAGAGCAGCGCTGGCCACCTGAGGCGGCAGGCGTGTTGGTCAGCCAGATAGTGCCGATCGCCCAAGATGTGTGTGGGAACCAACGCAGCGCTCTGCGCGCCTCGGAAAGGCACCATTCTTGTCGGCTGCACCTCAGCGAGGCTGGAAAAGGCAGACCCACAAAGAGGTGGCGTACGAACCCTCAGTGCACTGTCTGGCTTAAAAAGACATCGTCAGTAACTAACAGAAAAGGCACGCAAGGAGTCGGTAAGGAATGAAGCTATGGGTCACACTCTTGTAACCCGCCACGTGAAAGGGCCAAGAGGAATTACACCAGCTGACTCAGGAAAAAGCGCTTCATGAAAGACCATATATACATAAATATTAAAGCATTTGATGCTTTTGCTATGTGTATCTATCATACACACACAATCAACAGCATCAACGAAAAGGACGAGGCAAACAAGGAGCCAAAGGACACGTGAAAAACCTACAGCAAAGGCGCGGCCGGCTTTACGTCTCTTTCAGGCTCAGGAAGGAGACCAGAAAGTCACCATCACTACAGACATTTAACCAGCGGAGGGCAGGGGGGGGCAAGATTAAGAAATAATACATGAGAACTGGAAAGGAAAAACACAGCTACCCTTCTATGTAGATAACCTGATTATGGATGCAGAAAATCCAATAAAGTACACAGATACACTTGAAAATTGATAACTAAATTCAGCAAGACACTGGATAAAGATCAACAAACAAACATTTCACCTCTCAGTTCAGTTCAGTCGCTCAGTCGTGTCTGATTCTTTGCGATCCCATGGACTGCAGCATGCCAGGCCTCCTTGCCCATCACCAACTCCCAGGGTTTACTGAAACTCGTGTCCATTGAGTCAGTGATGCCATCCAGCCATCTCATTCATCCTCTGGCGTTCCCCTCTCCTCCTGCCCTCAATCTTTCTCAGCATCAGGGTCTTTTCCAGTGAGTCAGTTCTCCCATCAGGTGGCCAAAGTATTGAAGTTTCAGCTACAGCATCAGTCCTTGCAATGAATATTCAGGACTGATCTCCTCTAGGATGGACTGGTTGGATCTTCTTGCAGTCCAAGGGACTCTCAAGAGTCTTCTCCAACACCACAGTTCAAAAGCATCAATTCTTTGGTGCTCAGCTTTCTTTATAGTCCAAGTTTCACATCCATACATGACCACTGGAAAAACCATAGCCTTGACTAGATGGACCTTTGTGGGCAAAATAATGTCTCTGCTTTTTAATATGCTGTATAGGTTGGTCATAACTTTCCTTCCAAGCAGTAAGCGTCTTTTTATTTCATTTACCTCTACATATCAGCAATAAATGATTAGAAAACACAATTTAAAAGATACCTTTTTAGGGACACAAAGAGTCAAATATTGGCAACACATCCAACAAAAGCTGTGTAAGACCTTCATGACAAAACCCAGAAAGCACCACAGAGCGAACTAAGAAAGACCTGATTGAACTGAAAGCCTCAATCATTTTAAATATGTCACTTTCTGCAGTGTTTTATAGGTTTAATATAAAATCTTAGTATAATCTATTAGTTCAGTTCGGTCGCTCAGTCATGTCCAACTCTTTGCAACCCCATGAATCACAGCATGCCAGGCCTCCCTGTCCATCACCATCTCCTGGAGTTCACTCAGATTCATGTCCATCAAGTCCATGATGCCATCCAGCCATCTCATCCTTGGTCTATAAGGCTAAGAAAATCTTGTGGAGGAACAAATTTAGAATAACTGTAGACTTACAAAGCTATAATAATTAAAAGCTGAGGAATTGTCACAGCATGGATGATAGACCCAGGAACAGAATGGACAGAGAAGCCCACAGCAGCTGGACACTGAGCTGAGGGCCGTGGACACCCCAGAGAAGTAGTAAAGCGCAGCCTTCCCAGTGAACAGGTCATTCTGAAGAATTATAACGTGGCCCTAGCTCTCAGCATCAGCAAAACCCTCCCAGCGGAAAGCAGATATGAACGTGGAGGCAAACAAGGGCCCCTGGAAGGTGACAGTCAGGCATCTGAGCTACCGCGAGGAGGAACCCTCTATTAACAAACAGAAAAAGAGCCAGCCATCAAGGGAAGGAGTGACAGAGGGGCCACGTGAAATTAACAAACAGAAAAAGAGCCAGCCATCGAGGGAAGGAGTGATGGAGGGGCCACGTGAAATTAATGAAAGTCTGTCCACAAAAATACTGTCAGAAAAGATAGGCAAGACAGTGTAGGGACAGATATCTGCAAAACTCCTGTTCGTATCCTAGCGAGTACTCTCGTGCGACAGGAAGAAAAGACAGGCTCTCCACGGGCACAGTGTGACGGCGCTGGCCTGGCCGCCGAGATGGACCTTTGCTGAGCGGAGCACGGAGCGTGGGTTCAGCAAGGACACGGCCACTGCGCCTCGGCAGGCGGCCCTTCTCCCAGCGCCCTGCCCCCCCGGCACAGCTGAGCCCAGATGACCACATCACGAGTGTGTGATTCATCTTTACAAGGTTCAAAAATACACAAAACTAACCCACGATGATGACGACGGAGGCCAAGATGATGGTTTAGGGAGGCAGGCGCGTCATGATGCGAGAGATTTGGGCTCTGGTAATAGTTCGTTTAAACATGCCTTGAGCAGGGCTTCCGTCATCACTCAGCTGTCTGTTGGACACTGTCCTGAATGCACGAATTGAATAGCACTTAATAGCACATGAATTCATGAGAAAAATCAGGAAGCCAAGAAGGAGAAGTATCATCCCATGTGGAGACAGAGATGAGGGCCTAAGGGGGCCTGACGGGGTTAGGACCTTCCCCTAAAGCCCTCAAGGTCACTGGGACCAGGGCAATGGCTGAGTGGGCCTCAGTGTAGACAGGCTGGGCTGGACGGAGGTGGGCATTGGGCTAGGAGCCGGCCACAGGGAGAACTTTGTTTTCTCTTTGATGGGAGCGGGCTGCAATCTCCTTCAGTCTAACTTTTGACTTTAAGAGTTTGTGCCACAGAATCATTGTATTTATTTCCATAATAATTCAAGACCTTAGAACTGCTGTGAGCTGACATGGCGTATATATTTTTGTCTGAAACAAAGGAACTAAGATTTTGCAAATTGCTAGAGACTTCAAAAAATGCATTTCATTTTCAGATGTATTGTCAAGGGCAGTGACTCACGGCTCAGGCTGGTTCAGAAGCGATCTCTAAAGAGAGGCACGATTTTTCCTGAATTTCATTTGCAAGGAGGCGGTGGCTGGCTCTGGGCCCCCACCCAGAAGGCCAGGTCTGACTCCAAGAGCCCTGAGTCAACTGGCCCAGGAAGGGTACCATTGCTCACCCAGGGACTCAGGCCGGCTCGGGTCAGAGGGCCAGGGGGCACAGTGCTGGCCCTTCTTCTGCTGAAAATCGTGATTGGGTTTGAGAGTCACCCTTTGGCCACTGAGCAAATTGCCTCACCTATATTGCATTAAAGTACAATTTCCAACTTTCGCTTGAAGTCAACAGATGAGTCAGCCCAGTGATTCACTGTGCCTCCTCACCTTCTTAATTCTGTTATATCCTGGAAGAATCTTGCTTGAATATTGATGGAAGCCCTTTGAAGTCCTGAGACGTCGTGCTTTCTAAAATAAGGTCACTTCTTTTTGCTAATATCTGACCTATGAAAAGTCTCTCCTCAAAATCTGTACAAACGGAGATGACAGGGCCGTTCGTCAGCTTCTTGGGCAGGTGTGGGCTGGTTCCGGGCAGCCGTGGCTGCACATGGAGCTCTGATGAGGCCCAGGGGGTGGTGAGACCCAGGTGGGGAATCCAGGCTGGAACATTCCGGCTGGGGGGGGGGTGCAGGAGCTGTGTCCTGGGCCGGCTGGTCTCCCCAGTACAGGGGTGATGCCCACATCAGGGACCTCAGACCAGCACCGGAGCTGAACTGGGTGCAACACATCGCCCCAGGGCACATGCCAGGGTCGCAGCCCTCGCAGCGATGAGGTGAGCAGCTCTGGCACAGTCTGTACAGCAACAGGAAACACAGGCCAGTCCCCTGAGCTTCTCCACTCAGGAAGGGAGTGGTGACTCGGCCTGACCGAGGAGACCAGCTAAATCACGGCTTCACAGCTGGTCAGCACTAACTTATCGTAGATAATTCTAGCAAGATCGGCACGGAGGTCTTCCCATCGGTGGCATGCTTGGTGACTAGGAGCGGAACTCTCCGCAGCTGGCTCACGCAGAAACGGGGACTTATCTGAAGGTTTGTTTCTGAGGCACTGGGGAACATGCGTCTGAGCAAATTCTGGGAGTTGGCAGTGGACAGGGAGGCCTGGCGTGCTGCGGTGCACGGGGTCACAGACTTGGGCATGACTGATGACTGAACTGACTGGCTGGATGTGTGGTGCACCAAATAGTGCTGGAACTGGAAGACAAGCAAGAGCCAGATTTCAGAGATGCTCGTCTCTTCAAATCCTTTTCCCTTTAATTCAAACTTTCATAAAACCCATTGGTTTCTCTTTTAGACAAAACTCTTTTAATGTTCATCTGCAGCAGCCTTCCCTCTCCTGACTCAGGCAGCAACCTCACAAAGGCTGAGGGGTTAAGAGGTTGAGACCACGGTGAGTCTCAGCGGAGCATCTCGCTCTACACAGGCCTGACGTGCATGGAAATGCTGTGCTCAGATGTGCCAACTGAAACAACTGCTCTTGAACTGGTAACGTCCTGTGGTTGCTAAGAGCTCACAGCACAAGGAGCCCTGGGTCCCCACGTGGCCAGGTGGGGCCAGTCTCTTATCTCCAAGTGAGGGGTCAGGGCACCCGAGGAGAGGGACCCAGGTAATGCCAAACACAGAATTTTTCTCCACATGTTAATTCTTCCCCCAAATGAACTTACAAGTTTAGGCAAAGTGTGCACAAAATCTGGAGAGGCAGCCCCTTTTAAAAATGCAGAGGGGCTCACCCAGAAAAACCTTGCAAAATGTTTGATGCCTGTAAGAGAGCCTCAGGCTGGTTAACAGAATAGAAAAATCTGAATCGGTATTTCTTTCCTCTGAAACTCTCTCTGACACTTTTCCTTATGCTCGCTTAGTGTGCATGGAGTGTGTTGCAAGACTGATAACACTAACACAAGCTAAAGGCATGGAGACATTTTCTCTTTGGAGCTAAAACCCTTTCCAGAACAAGCCAACTACAGATTCAGGGTCAGCCGTACCTCCCAGGGTCCCCTTGCTGCCCAGAAAACAGAGGAGACACCGACATCCCTATCCCTGTGGAAAGAGGGCTCTCACCTCTTCCGGGGAGTGTGTTATCACCCAGGTTTGCAAAGGGTTACATGAAAACTCAAGAAATTTAAGTAACTCGGTCAGCTCACCTCCAGCAGCCACATTGTCTCAGCACGGGGCAAGGCGTGCATGTAGCAGTCATCACTGAGAAACACCCCATAATGGGAAGGCTATGGGTGAACCTGAACCCAGAGAAGGTGAGTGGAGACGGTGGAAGGGGAGAGAGGACCAGAGGAGGTGAGAGAGGATCAGAGAAGGTAACTTAGAGCCAAAGAAGGTGAGAGAGGACTGTGGAAGGGGAATGAAGACCAGAGAAGGTGAGAGAGGACCATAGGAGGTGAGGGAGGACCAGAGGAGGTGAGAGAGGACCAGAGAAGGTGAGAGAGGACCGTGGAAGGGGAATGAAGACCAGAGGAGGTGATAGAAGGCCAGAGGAGGTGAGAGAGGACCAGAGGAGGTGAGTTAGAGTCAAAGAAGGGGAGTGAGGACCAGAGGAGGTGAGAGAGGGCCAGAGGAGGTGAGGGAGGGCCACAGAAGATCGGCTAGGAGACAGGCCAATAGGCACTTTGGTGCATCAGCTGGCTTCTTTCATTTGGATGCTCTGATCAATTAAGTCTCTAGAAGAGGCAAGTGCTGAGACAAGGGGGTTGGAGGTTAGAAAGAAAAGTCCTGGCTGTGGATCTGTGGCTGGGAGCTTATGTGAGTCTTGATCCCTTCATGTTCGGGTCTGAGGCTGCCTTGGAAAGGAGCCCTCTGGACGTCGGTACGGAAGCACCATGAGGATCAGGTGCAGGTCACAGTGTAGATGCCCTAAAGCCGAGAACTGGAGGCAAATGCCCCCAGCTGCGCCCACCGGAGGCCCACGGTCACATGTGCAGCTCCCTGCCGGAAAACGAGGAGCTGCAAACCAACCTGTCAGGGCTCAACAGTCCCTGCCCCCAGACAGCTGGGTCCTCCTGACCTGTGTAGGAAGAAGCGTCACACACGTCAGGAAAAGCATGGGCTGACCCAGCAGCTACTCAAAAGTATATTCCCTTATAAAATAGAGTAGCATCTTTGACTTGAAAAGTTATGGGGTGAGGTTTCATCAAAGCTCACTGAGAAGCCAATTTGTGCCTAAGTGAACCAAAGGCTCAAGAAGAAGTTAGGTTCTGCTCACGCAGGTTCCATTGTTGCTTTAAGAAGAAACAGCAAAGTCAGGAAGATGTGCTTACTTGCTCTTGATGGCTGAGGAATAAATAGATGCGCTCTCTTTTGACTCTGACTACACTGGGCTTACAAAGGAGTAAGAAATTGGATCATTTGCATGATGCCGAATGACCACATCCTTCTTCTGAGCCCAGAGATCCGAGCACACGACTCTGAGTCATCCAGCTGCGCTGAGTCACGGCCACCCCTCCGGAAGCAGTTCTCAGGATAGCATGTCCGGCAGAGAGAAAACCTGTCCACGTCGTCAGTAAAGGCGACAGAGGCGAACGTGAGGCATGCTCTTGGGCGCTGATGTCTGACTGAAAGAGGTCGGATGCCCGAGGTGAGGCACCTGGGGGCTGGGTTGTCATTTTAATCACAGAGCCCAGGATGCTCTGGCCTTCTTGGTGCTGCTGACGTTCAGTCGCCAAGTCCTGTCTGGCTCTTTGTGACCCTTGACTGCAGCTCATCAGGCTCCTCTGTCCTCTACCACCTCCCAGAGTTCGCTCAAATTCATATCCACTGAGTCGGTGATGCCACCAAACCACCTCAATCTCTGTCATCCCCTTCTTCTTTTGCCTTCAATCTTTCCCAGAATCGGGGTCTTTTCCAAAGAGTCAGCTCTTCACGTTAGGTAACCAAAGTATTGGCGCTTCAGCATCAGCCCTTCCAGTGAATTCAGGCTTGGTCTCCTTTGGGAGTGGCTGGTCTGGCCTTCTTGCTGTGCGAGGGACTCTCATTTTCTCCAGCGTCACAATTTGGACGCATCAGTTCTTTGACATTCAGTCCTCTTTAGGGTCCAGCTCTCACATCCGTACATGACAACTGGAAAGACCGTAACTTTGTCTATATGGGCCTGTGTCAGTGGAGTGACATAGTTTCCTCCCAGAGAGCTAGCGTCTTTTACTTTCACGACTGCAGTCTCTGTCCACAGTGACTGGGAGCCTAAGAAAGTGGAATCTGCCCCTGCTGCCCCTTTCCTCCGTCTAATTGCCATGAGGTGATGGGACCAGATGCCATGACCTTAGTTTTTTTGATATTGAATTTCAAGCCAGCGTTTTCATTCTCCTCTTTCATCCTCATCAAGAGGCTTGCTACTAGTCATTTAAATTATCTGGTGAATAACAGCATTTGCCCCTTAGTTTCTGCTATGATCATTTAAACCCACCTCATTGAGGACAAAGGTCATACCTGCTCTGATGGGACTGTGTCCTGAGGTCCAAGTATGCTATAGATGCTTAATAATTATTTGCAAGTGAATGAAGTGGCATATGGTCAGTGTCCTGTTGGGGTGTCAGCTCCCTGATTATCTGAGTTCTCTCTTCTGTGTTCTTATTCCGGCTAGTATTCCTTCTTGTGGCCAGTGCTTCTGACAGTGATGGTGACAGCTGACACTTACTGTCCAACCCCCAGCTCACCAAAGCCCAGGAGGCAGGCATTGTCATCACACTCCTTTCCAGCTGCTGCTGAGGCTCCAGGAGCTTGGTTGACGTCAGTGCGGCCTGTTCCGTTCAGTAGCACGAGAGCTCGGCTTCCGTGGGCCTGCCTCACACTAGGTGCTCTCACTCGCCTTCTGTGCTCTCACTCTGCTTGGTACTGCTAGGGCTACTGCTATGTTTTAGCACACCGTTTCAACAGCAAGGCAGCACCATATGCCTGTTAGAAAGCCCAAGTCCAGAGTCCCGTCGGCAGCACGTTTTGAGAAGGGTATGTAGCAACAGGAACTCTCGCAAATGGTGCAGCCGCTTTGGAAGACAGCTGGCTGGTTTCTTACATAGTAAACATGCTCTTGCCACACAGTCCAATACTCGCGCCCCCTGATACTTACCCAAGGAAAAGTGATGTGGGAAGGAGATGTTCACACAAGAACCTGCATGCAGATGTTTATTGCGGTTTCATCCATAACTTCAGAACTTGGATGCAACCAAGATGTCCTTCAGAGGGTGAACAGGTGAAAATAAACTCATATGTCCAGACACAATAATGGAATATTATTCAGTGCTAATAACAAAGAAATCTAAGCACCAAATAACTGATGCTTTTGAACTGTGGTGTTGGAAAAGACTCTTGAGAGTCCCTTGGACTGCAAAGAAATCTAACCAGTCCATCGTAGTGGAGATCAATCCTGGGTGTTCACTGGAAGGACTGATGTTGAAGTTGAAGCTCCAACACTTTGGCCCTTAATGCAAAGAGCTGACTCATTGGAAAAGCCCCTGATGCTGGGAAAGATTGAGGGCAGGAGGAGAAGTGGACGACAGAGGATGAGATGGTTGGATGGCATCACCAACTCAATGGACATGAGTTTGGGTGAGCTCCGGGAGTTGGTGATGGACAGGGAGGCCTGGTGTGCTGTGGTCCATGGGGTCGCAAAGAGTTGGACACAACTGAGTGACTGAACTGAACTGAACTGAATAAGAAATGAGTTATCTACCATGAAAAGACATGGAGGAACTTTAAATGTACATTACTAAGTGAAAGAAGGCATTCTGAAAGATTTACACACTGCATAATTCCAACAGTATGACATTCTGGAAAAGACAGAACTATGAAGACAGCAGATCAGTGGGTGCCAAAGGTCTGAGGGGAAAATAGGTGGGACACAGAGGATGTTCAGGGCAGGACTCTACTCCACATGTCATTATACATGTGTCCAAACCTCCAGAATGTCAGCACCAAGGGTGGTAGTGATGTGTCCTTGTGGGTCATCCACGGGAGGAAATGTGCTTTCTGGGGGAGACGCTGGTGGTAGGGACGGCTGTGCATGGTGGTGGGGCAGGAGCTTTAGCTGGGCTCTCTGTACCTTTCTCTTCAGTATCTATGAATCCAAACTACTATAAAGCTGAAGCCTAAAATAGAGGTCTACTGCACGAGAACAGAGCATTTCACACGCTCACTGCTTGTGCGTGAATTCTATGTGCTTCATAATTCTACAAATACACATCATCACAGACACACAGACGCGCACACAGATGAGCCAGTCTGCGGGCTAACAAGTGAAGCCACGTGCTGAGCAACTGACAACACCGAGACCTTCATCTCTGGTGCTGCAGCTATACTCCTCACGACTGCTTAGAGACAGAGAGCCATAGAAACTCTCCCTCAAAAAAGTACATCTCAGTTCTTGTCAGCCTTGTCCCAGGATGTGAGAAAGTGCTCTCAGGTGTAGAGTGAACCGGGCCCAGGCCTGCTGCTGCCAGCTCGGGTGTGGTGTTGGGCCTGACCCCCCCTCACCCCCCGGGCTTTCTGCATCTCTGACGCCGTCATCCGCGCCACGTGTGCTGGTCCGGAGCCTCACGCCGTCCTGATGCCACTCTGGTCATTCGCGCATTGTTTGCACACATTGTCCTTGTGCAGCTGGCTCTTTATTCACAGGAGCCCAGCTGGCAAAGCAAAAATACATCTGTCCATGGGGTCGCAAAGAGTTGGACACAACTGAGTGACTGAACTGAACTGAACTGAATAAGAAATGAGTTATCTACCATGAAAAGACATGGAGGAACTTTAAATGTACATTACTAAGTGAAAGAAGGCATTCTGAAAGATTTACACACTGCATAATTCCAACAGTATGACATTCTGGAAAAGACAGAACTATGAAGACAGCAGATCAGTGGGTGCCAAAGGTCTGAGGGGAAAATAGGTGGGACACAGAGGATGTTCAGGGCAGGACTCTACTCCACATGTCATTATACATGTGTCCAAACCTCCAGAATGTCAGCACCAAGGGTGGTAGTGATGTGTCCTTGTGGGTCATCCACGGGAGGAAATGTGCTTTCTGGGGGAGACGCTGGTGGTAGGGACGGCTGTGCATGGTGGTGGGGCAGGAGCTTTAGCTGGGCTCTCTGTACCTTTCTCTTCAGTATCTATGAATCCAAACTACTATAAAGCTGAAGCCTAAAATAGAGGTCTACTGCACGAGAACAGAGCATTTCACACGCTCACTGCTT
Source organism: Litocranius walleri (assembly GCA_006410535.1). Taxonomy (NCBI): domain Eukaryota; kingdom Metazoa; phylum Chordata; class Mammalia; order Artiodactyla; family Bovidae; genus Litocranius; species Litocranius walleri. The sequence goes on along the minus strand of SJYG01000969.1, from coordinate 656,194 downwards.
GTGCGTGAATTCTATGTGCTTCATAATTCTACAAATACACATCATCACAGACACACAGACGCGCACACAGATGAGCCAGTCTGCGGGCTAACAAGTGAAGCCACGTGCTGAGCAACTGACAACACCGAGACCTTCATCTCTGGTGCTGCAGCTATACTCCTCACGACTGCTTAGAGACAGAGAGCCATAGAAACTCTCCCTCAAAAAAGTACATCTCAGTTCTTGTCAGCCTTGTCCCAGGATGTGAGAAAGTGCTCTCAGGTGTAGAGTGAACCGGGCCCAGGCCTGCTGCTGCCAGCTCGGGTGTGGTGTTGGGCCTGACCCCCCCTCACCCCCCGGGCTTTCTGCATCTCTGACGCCGTCATCCGCGCCACGTGTGCTGGTCCGGAGCCTCACGCCGTCCTGATGCCACTCTGGTCATTCGCGCATTGTTTGCACACATTGTCCTTGTGCAGCTGGCTCTTTATTCACAGGAGCCCAGCTGGCAAAGCAAAAATACATCCCGGCTACGTGGATCCGCTCCTCACTCCCCTCAGCCTTGGCTGAGAGCAGCCCGAGGAAAGAAAGTCTACCTGTGAAGACCAGGCTGGGCTGGAAGAGCGCGGGGAGCTGAGCCACCCTGGACCTGGGGCCTCTGGACGTGGCTCAGCCTAGGGAGGACTTGCACACAAGCCATGGCCTCTGCAGGCTCATCCTTCTGAGGTCAGCGTGCTGAGGAGGTGAAACCAGGCAGCAGTTGCCATCATCTAGAGGGAGACGGAAGCCAGAGGGCTTCTGCCCACATGGGAGCCCCCTTCTTGAGGCCTGGGGACCGGAGACTCTGCAGCTGAGTCAGGGTGTGGGCTGCTCACCTCTCTGTCCATGTTTCAGCATCCTTGACAAACAGCTCGCCTTCCTGGTACATGTGTTTTTTGATTGCTTGGGTTTTGCTTCTGTTTCTAGCTCATCTGCTCTAGGGGCATGGTGACAAATATGCAGTAATCACCACTGACAAGAAAGACTCTCCCACCCGGAGATTGATCTCAGGATCAGGCTGACCTCAGGGAAGAACTGAATTGTGCCAGCTTTCTATTATTTCTGCCTCAGAATCAGTAACTGGGTGGATACATTTCCCATTCCTCACAGTGAGAGATAAGTGAAGGTCATCTCTCTCTCTCTCTCTCTCTCTCTCTCTCTCACACACACACACACACACACACATACACACGTGTCCTACAGCACAGAACAGCCTTGTTTGTGAAATGCATGTGGACACCCACAGGATGGGGGATTTCCTCAGCGCTTTACCCCTGCCTCAGACCACAGCACACCATCACCTTCCCTTCTCAGATGCGAAAACCAAGCATCATCCCTTTTCTTATTCTAAGCATGTAACTGTCATTTGATCTCCAAGCCCCAGACAGCACTGGACCCCCACACCTTCATCTTCCATTGCAAGCGGCCCTTATAGCACTTTCCTCGACAAAGGAGTTCTTGTTCTTCTTATTAAACAAACACAAAAGCCAGTAGAAATGTAAGAAAGGTTTGCTATTAATAGATTTCCAAAAATGAGAGTTCAAACAACAATCCTCTGCTCTTTCCTTGCAGCCAAAATGGCTGAAACAGAAGGGAGAGCCACTCCTGGGCTGTGAAGATGGGAAAGTCACTGTTCTCTGTGAGCCTCAGTGGGATGTCAGGATGAGCTTTTAGAAGGACCTTTAAGAATGTGTGCTGATAATTTTAAAAATATGTACAACAGTGCCAGAAAACTTTTGTAAGGAAAAAAAATAAGCAAGCAAATGTGTAAGCTTAAAGAATAATTTTTATAGAAGTGTTTAATTAAAAAAAAAAACAAACCTGGAAACGAAATAAATTGCAATTAGTAAAAGAGTAACTAAGTGAACTATGATAAATCCACGCAGTAGAATCCCACTGGCACCAGAAATCGTGATTAGAGTTTGACTTGGAAAAATGCCAACAATATACTATTAGGTAAAAAAAGTTTACAAAAGAGTAAATAATGTAATAGAACCCTACTTTTGAAAACTATAATGCATACACACATTGACAGAATCTGGAAGAACACCCACTAAAATGTTAAGAACAATTATTTCTGGGTGATGAGATGTGGATGATTCAACTTCAGTTTAGTTTCCTTTTATTTATTCTTAATAGTCAGTAATGAATATAAATCACCTCTACAAGGAAAAAAAAGGTATGATTCCAGCAAACAGAATCCAACAACATATTAAAAAGAGCATACATCTTGACCAAGTGGGCTTTATCCCAGGGATGAAGGATTCTTCAATATCCAAAAATCAATCAATGTGATTCACCACATTAACAAATCGAAAAATAAAACCCATATGAGTATCTCAATAGATGCAGAGAAGGCCTCTGACAAAATTCAACATCCATTTATGATAGAAACCCTCCAGAAAGCAGGAATAGAAGGGACATAGCTCAACACAATAAAATATGATGGTGTGATCACTCATCTAGAGCCAGACATCCTGGAATGTGAAGTCAAGTGGGCCTTAGAAAGCATCACTACGAACAAAGTTAGCGGAGGTGATGGAATTCCAGTGGAGCTGTTTCAAATCCTGAAAGATGATGCTGTGAAAGTGCTGCACTCAATATGCCAGCAAATTTGGAAAACACAGCAGTGGCCACAGGACTGGAACAGATCAGTTNTTATGGCAGAAAGTGAAGAGGAGCTAAAGGGCCTCTTGATGAAAGTGAAAGAGGAGAGTGAAAAAGTTGGCTTAAAGCTCAACATTCAGAAAATGAGGATCATGGCATCCCATCCCATCACTTCATGGGAAATAGATGGGGAAACAGTGGAAACAGTGTCAGACTTTATTTTTTGGGGCTCCAAAATCACTGCAGATGGTGACTGCAGCCATGAAATTAGAAGACACTTACTCCTTGGAAGAAAAGTTATGACCAACCTAGATAGTACATTCAAAGCAGAGACATTACTTTGCCGACTAAGGTCCATCTAGTCAAGGCTATGGTTTTTCCTGTGGTCATGTATGGATGTGAGAGTTGGACTGTGAAGAAGGCTGAGTGCTTTTGAATTGATGCTTTTGAACTGTGGTGTTGGAGAAGACTCTTGAGAGTCCCTTGGACTGCAAGGAAATCCAACCAGTCCATTCTGAAGGAGATCAACCCTGGGATTTCTTTGGAAGGAATGATGCTAAAGCTGAAACTTCAGTACTTTGGCCACCTCATGCGAAGAGTTGACTAACTGGAAAAGACTCTGATGCTGGGAGGGATTGGGGGCAGGAGGAGAAGAGGACGACCGAGGATTAGATGGCTGGATAGCATCATGGACTCGATAGACGTGAGTCTGAGTGAACTCAGAGATGGTGATGAACAGGGAGGCCTGGCGTGCTGCAATTCATGGGGTTGCAAAGAGTCGGACACGACTGAGCGACTGAACTGAACTGAACTGAACTGATATATGACAAACCCACAGCAAACATTATCCTCAGTGATGAAAAATTGAAAGCATTTCCTCTAACATCAGGAACAAGACAAGGGTGCTCACTCTCACCACTACTATTCAACATAGTTTTGGAAGTTTTGGCCACAGCCATCAGAGCAGAAAAAGAAATTTTAAAAATCCAGATTGGAAAAGAAGAAGTAAAACTCTCACTGTCTGCAGATGACATGATCCTCTACATGGAAAACCCTAAAGACTCCACCAAAAAATTACTAGAGCTAATGAATGAATATGGTAAAGTTGCAGGATATAAAATCAACACACAGAAATCCCTTGCATTCCTATACACTAACAATGAGAAAACAGAAAGAGAAATTAAGGAAACAATTCCATTCACCATTGCAATGAAAAGAATAAAACACTTAGGAATATACATACCTAAAGAAGCAAAAGACTTATATATAGGAAACTATAAAAACACTGGTGAAAGAAATCAAAGAGGACAAAAATAGATGGAGAAATATACCATGTTAATGGATCAGAAGAATCAATATAGTGAAAATGAATATACTACCCAAAGTGATCTATAGATTCAATGCAATTGCTATCAAGCTACCAATGGTATTTTTCACAGAACTAGATCAAATAATTTCACAATTTGTATGGAAATACAAAAACACCTTGAATAGCCAAAGCAATCTTGAGAAAGAAGAATGGAACTGGAGGAATCAACCTGCCTGACTTCAGGCTCTACTACAAAGCCACAGTCATCAAGACAGTATGGTTCTGGCACAAAGACAGAAATATAGATCAATGGAACAAAATAGAAAGCCCAGAGATAAACCCACGCACCTATGGACACCTTATCTTTGACAAAGGAGGCAAGAATATACAATGGAAAAAAGGCAATCTCTTTAACAAGTGACGCTGGGAAAACTGGTCAACCACTTGTAAAAGAAAGAAACTAGAACATGTTCTAACACCACACACAAAAATAAAGTCAAAATGGATTAAAGATTTAAACATAAGACCAGAAACTATAAAACTCCTACAGGAAGATATAGGCAAAACACTCTCCAGTATAAATCACAGCAAGATCCTCTATGACCCACCTCCCAGAATATTGGAAATATAAGCAAAAATAAACAAATGGCACCTAATTAAAATTAAAAGCTTTTGCACAACTAAGGAAACTATAAGCAAAGTGAAAAGACAGGCTTCAGAATTGGAGAAAATAATAGCAAATGAAGCAACTGGCAAAGAACTAATCTCAAACATACACAAGCAGCTCCTGCAGCTCCATTCCAGAAAAATAAATGACCCAGTCAAAAAATGGGTTATGACAAACCCACAGCAAACATTATCCTCAGTGATGAAAAATTGAAAGCATTTCCTCTAACATCAGGAACAAGACAAGGGTGCTCACTCTCACCACTACTATTCAACATAGTTTTGGAAGTTTTGGCCACAGCCATCAGAGCAGAAAAAGAAATTTTAAAAATCCAGATTGGAAAAGAAGAAGTAAAACTCTCACTGTCTGCAGATGACATGATCCTCTACATGGAAAACCCTAAAGACTCCACCAAAAAATTACTAGAGCTAATGAATGAATATGGTAAAGTTGCAGGATATAAAATCAACACACAGAAATCCCTTGCATTCCTATACACTAACAATGAGAAAACAGAAAGAGAAATTAAGGAAACAATTCCATTCACCATTGCAATGAAAAGAATAAAACACTTAGGAATATACATACCTAAAGAAGCAAAAGACTTATATATAGGAAACTATAAAAACACTGGTGAAAGAAATCAAAGAGGACAAAAATAGATGGAGAAATATACCATGTTAATGGATCAGAAGAATCAATATAGTGAAAATGAATATACTACCCAAAGTGATCTATAGATTCAATGCAATTGCTATCAAGCTACCAATGGTATTTTTCACAGAACTAGATCAAATAATTTCACAATTTGTATGGAAATACAAAAACACCTTGAATAGCCAAAGCAATCTTGAGAAAGAAGAATGGAACTGGAGGAATCAACCTGCCTGACTTCAGGCTCTACTACAAAGCCACAGTCATCAAGACAGTATGGTTCTGGCACAAAGACAGAAATATAGATCAATGGAACAAAATAGAAAGCCCAGAGATAAACCCACGCACCTATGGACACCTTATCTTTGACAAAGGAGGCAAGAATATACAATGGAAAAAAGGCAATCTCTTTAACAAGTGACGCTGGGAAAACTGGTCAACCACTTGTAAAAGAAAGAAACTAGAACATGTTCTAACACCACACACAAAAATAAAGTCAAAATGGATTAAAGATTTAAACATAAGACCAGAAACTATAAAACTCCTACAGGAAGATATAGGCAAAACACTCTCCAGTATAAATCACAGCAAGATCCTCTATGACCCACCTCCCAGAATATTGGAAATATAAGCAAAAATAAACAAATGGCACCTAATTAAAATTAAAAGCTTTTGCACAACTAAGGAAACTATAAGCAAAGTGAAAAGACAGGCTTCAGAATTGGAGAAAATAATAGCAAATGAAGCAACTGGCAAAGAACTAATCTCAAACATACACAAGCAGCTCCTGCAGCTCCATTCCAGAAAAATAAATGACCCAGTCAAAAAATGGGCCAAAGAACTGAACAGAGATTTCTCCAAAGAAGACATACGGATGGCTAGCAGACACATGAAGAGATGCTCAACATCACTCATTATCAGAGAAATGCAAATCAAGACCACAGTGAGGTACCATTTCACGCCAGTCAGAATTGCTGCGATCCAGAAGTCTACAAGCAATAAATGCTGAAGAGGGTGTGGAGAAAAGGTAACCCTCTTACACTGTTGGTGGGAATGCAAACTAGTACAGCCACTATGGAGAACAGTGTGGAGATTCCTTAAAAAACTGCAAATAGAACTGCCATATGACCCAGCAATCCCACTGCTGGGCATACACACTGAGGAAACCAGAATTGAAAGAGACACGTGTACCCCAGTGTTCATTGCAGCACTGTTTATAATAGCCAGGACATGGAAGCAACATAGATGTCCATCAGCAGATGAATGGATAAGAAAGCTGTGGTACATATACACAATGGAGTATTACTCAGCCCTTAGAAAGAATAAATTTGACTCAGTTCTAATGAGATGGATGAAACTGGAGCTTATTATACAGAGTGAAGTAAGCCAGAAAGAAAAACACCAATACAGTATACTGACACATATATATGGAATTTAGAAAGATGGTAACTATAACCCTGTATGTAAAACAGCAAAAGAGACACAGGTGTATAGAACAGTTTTTTGGACATTGTGGGAGAGGGTGAGGGTGGGATGATTTGGGAGAATGGTATTGAAACATGGATATTATCATATGTGAAATGAATCTCCAGTCCAGGTTCGATGCAGGATACAGGATGCTTGGGCTGGTGCCCTGGGACGACCCAGAGGGATGGGATGGGGAGGGAGGTGAGAGGGGGGTTCAGGATGGGAACACATGTACACCCATGGCGGATTGATGTCAATGTATGGCAAAACCAATACAATATTGTAAAGTAATTAGCCTCCAAAAAATAAAGTAATTAATTTTAAAAATTTAAAAAGAAAAAAAAAGTTTCCCTTAAAAATATAAACCCATCTTGCAGCATGGCATGTTAATTTTGACACACTGAATCAACTTTTCTAACATTATAACAAACATTAAAATAACCTGAGTCCTGCTTTCAATATCATGATTGTCTTCTATGTTGTCTAAAGGGATAAAAGTTTAAGGGTCACATTTTAGGACAGGCCAGTGTAAATTAACTCACAACTGCTTTTCATACTTACAACTTGGGTTCAGAATGTCATACTACAGTTCTTCAGTATCCCTAGGGATTTGAATTTGACAGAAATCAGGGTTTTGGGCTCTCAATTTTAATTGCTTTTTAAAAATGTATTTTTTTTTAATTGAAGGACAATTGCTTCACAGAATTTTGGAATCCGTTTGCAGCATCACCCCCAAAATCTCCAGCTATAACACACAAAGCTTGAGCTTTGCAGAGAAATCATTCTGCCTTGTCCTGCTTTCCTTCGGTCAGTGTGCCAGCTGAAGGTTGGCACCTGCCATCTGCCTCTCATCAATTAAATAACAAGCTGTCCTGACCACTGGCCTTCAACTCCCTGAGAGGAGTTCAGGGTGGAGATCAGGAATGAGGCCCTCTGCTCTGGGAAAAACTGGCAGAACAGTCCTTCAATTGATAGATATTTCCAGAAGATGTAATGAGCCTAATTCTTGCATCTCCTCATTTCTAGAAAAGCACTAAAACCCTTCATGGTGATGTCTGCTCCTTGTAACTAGCAGCAGCCTTCTGGAAAAAAAAAAAAATGCGTTTGATTGCGTGTGTTTCCCACTTCTCCAAAGTCGTGCACACACTGACCCCTGCCCTGCCTCTGTGGGGCAGCTCCGCAGAGCTCCTGAAGCGCTGTCTCCCAGGCGATGGCCCTCATTTTGCCCCCAATAGAACTTTACTCGCAGCTCTCACGTCCTGTGCTTTTTCCGTCGACCGCGGGGCATCTGCAGGGCTCACGCGTGTCCTGTCAGCGGTCATTATCATTTGTAGGAAGAGGCCACACGCAGCTCGGGAGCTACAGACAGTCCTGTCACAGGAGCAGCTCGGGGCCTGCAGAGGAAGCCAGACGCACACGAGTCCCGCGTCTGTGGTCTGTAATCGGCTGGGGGTCCAGGGGAGAATCCCTGCATCTGCCAGGAGCCTAGGGTGGGGAGCGAGGTGTCTAGGGGGTGTCCACAGGGTCGGGGAAGGCGCTGCGCCCAGGACCCCATGTTCCAGGGACCCCAAGTCTGAGAAGAGAGGCGCTGCCTGGAGGTGGGGTGGGCGTCTGATTTCTCTCTGTGTGCCTCCAGCCCATGAGGTCGGGGGACACCCAGCCTCAGGCCTGGGGGCTGAGACTCGGCCCCGACCCCAGGGGCAGGGCCAGTGGGACCCCACCACCAGGGGGGCAGCTGCCTGTTCTTTTCTTCTCCCTCTCTCTTTTTTTTTAAAGAGACATTTTTCCCTCTGCACCAAGAAAACAAGAACTTGTGGTCCTGGAAGTAATCATCATCTGCACTTTTAAGGTCTGTGCTTCATCAAGCCTGGCATGTTCCCTTTCGTGAAAACTTTTAGAAATTTTGCATTTGATGAAAAGTTTAAAAAGTCACTTTAAATGGAAGGGTTTTAATTCACATAATATTTAGGAGTGGAAACTTCCTTGTAAATTATGGATGGAACTTGGAAAGAATATGGGCTTTTTGGTTTTATAGAATATTCTTCCTTCTTTTAACCGAAGAGGAATTCAGAATCTTCTCGTTTTCAAGCCTTTCAGTATTTTGCGGCTCCAGCGCAAGCAGTGAGGGTGCGCTTCGCCCTCAACCTCAGATAGACAGGGAGGCTGAGAGGTGAGGAAGGGGGCAGCTCTGTGTTTTAACATAATAAACAAAACATCGTTCCTAGATGCCCACTCCCCGACAGGGGGCTGCCTGGGGACAGAAACACGCCTGTAACCGGGAGCTTCATCGAAAAGCTCTCAAGAAACAAACAATCCTGCCTCCTCAAGATTTCTCTTGTTTTGTGCTCAATTTTGGAAGACAAGCAGATCTGTAAAAACCAAGTTTTTAAAATGTTTGGCAAAATGTGCATTTCTTGCAAAACTACTGGAAAGGTTACCAAGACAGGGGAAAGCCCTTGAGCTCCCTGTGGGATGCTTCTGTTTTGTTTTTCTTTCTTTCTTTTTTTTTGGTAGTTTGAAAGTTGTTTGGGTGGGCCGTTTGTTGCATCAGGATACTCCTCTGAGAAGATGGCCGCTAGCTGGCATACAGGGTTGAGGACATGGAGAAGTTTGGTGCTCATGGCACGTTCGCAATGGCAGAATCTTTTCCAGCCAAGCTGTCTCGGGGGCCGTGGTGCCAGCCGAGGGGCAGCTGGCAGGCCTGGCTGGCACAGCAGGCAGCCTCTGAGGCTAGGGCCCTGCCGTCCCCTCTGCCTGTTGAGGACTGGTTCCCTTCACTCTTGTCAGAGTTTGAATATTGGTTTGGCTTTGAAATAACGGAGAAGCCGCAAGTGAGAAAGGCAGGAATCAAGACAAAATTGGAGCCGCTAGGATGCGTCTGCCAAGCGCTGTGGCCAGGTGCCCTTGAGCAGAGCCACCAGCCTCAGCCAGGAGGCGTCCACACAGCACCTTCACGAGGGCTGAGTGTCTGCGTTCGCTGTTCCACTTAAAAGAAGCACTTCTGGTTCACTGGGAGAAATGTTACCTAGAAACTCTGTGGGCTAGGCAGGCACGAATGTTTGCTCCCTCGCAGGGGCACAGAGGGATGAAGGCTGTTTTACTTATTGCGGCTCTGTTTTCTTCCCAGCTCCAGTGGCTCCATGAACCATCGGACACACGGACTGCAGAGACAGGAAACCGTCTCTTACGAGGGTTAGGACTGTGCTAATGGAAGCGACCTCATCCACACCCAGGGGCTTACCCCTTCGTGAAGAATAAATGAGAACTGCCAAAGCCAAGCTACTAACGAGTCAAAGCAAGGAGTCCGCGTCGTCCTCGTCCCTGGGGCCGCGGGCAGTTTCATGGACTCTGGTGGCCCAGGCGGGCCCCCCAGTGCTGGGAAGGCAGGCACATCACGGACTCACGCTGGGGGAGCGGGAGGCGGGGTCTCGGGGGGACGCTGAAAGCAGAGAGCCCTTCTTTCTGCGCTTCCTAATCTGTGTATTTTCTTTGAAAGACGCCAAGAACGACACAGCTGCGTCCTCTTAAGACATTTAAGTCCATGGAAATGAGGGGGCTTTCAAAGTTTAATTATGGAACAAGCTGCAGACACGTCTAAATAAGGGGAAATGAGTCTTCTAAAAAAGTCTTTTCTAAAAGGTTGTGCAAATGCAGAATTGTGTTCTTCAGACACAGGAAGGCTGGGGTCTGAGGCAAGTGGGCAGCCTCAAGGGTGCATGCGTCCATAGCTCCTCGCAGGTGACCAGGACGGAGGCAGGTTCCTGACTCGGCCAGGAAGAGTCCAGGCGGCAGTGGGAACAGGGGTGTGGGCCTCTAGGGGTCACTGGACTCCATAAGCGACCCCCGACATGTGCTGGCAGTGCCCCCCTCGAGCATCAGCGGGAGGAGCTGACACAGAATGTCCTCTAGGGAGCTCGACAGCGCTGCGGCTGCCCTGCTGCCAGCCGGGGGTTTTCTGGCCCCTGATTTCTCCAGGGAGATGCTGGGCCCCATCACCACTGTCCTGAGCAGGAGGCCAGGCTGGCTTCCACACCCCATGCTCTTCACTCCTTACCAGGCGTCCATCCAGGGCAGCATTAGCCTGGGAGCCCAGGGACTCATGGATGTGGGTCCCCTCACAGTGGAGTCACAGGTGGGTCCCCTCACAGTGAGGTCAGGGGTGGGTCCCCTCACAGTGAGGTCATGGAGGCGGGTCCCCTCACAGTGAGGTCATGGAGGTGGGTCCCCTCACAGTGAGGTCAGGGATGGGTCCCCTCACAGTGAGGTCAGGGATGGGTCCCTTCACAGTGAGGTCATGGCTGGGTCCCCTCACAGTGAGGTCATGGAGGCAGGTCCCCTCACAGTGAGGTCAGGGGTGGGTCCCCTCACAGTGAGGTCATGGAGGCGGGTCCCCTCACAGTGACATCATGGAGGCGGGTCCCCTCACAGTGAGGTCACGGGTGGGTACCCTCACAGTGAGGGCGTGAGTCACCTGCTGCCTTTCCCGGTGCCGAGCACAGAGTTCCACAATCCTCCCAGAATCTGGGGGCCAGGGTCACTCGTCCGGGCTCCTTGGGGATGAGAAGGGCCCTACTGGTTGTTGACCCCAGTAACTGGCCTAGACCGTTCAAAGACAGATGCACAGCAAGCATTCATAAACTCAACACATGATCATGAAGGGGCGCTTCACGCCAGGCAGGTGCTCGGGACTCTGCACAGCGGGGGTGCGGGGTGCTGGCTGACCACCTGCTACCTTCTGAAGGAAGCCTGGGTATCAGAGTAGGAATTAATACAGCTTTAAATATATGTGATTAGTTTGTGCTAGAAATTATAAAACAAAAATTTAGAAGTGGATTGAAAGCTTGAAAGGACTATTGGAAATTCTAAGATTGGAAATTCTAAGATTAGAAGTTCAATACATGAAATCAATAACTCAATAAACTAGCTAGAAGAAACAATGAAACAGACGTCTAAGAGGTAACACCAAGAGCAAAGCGCAGAGAGAACCCAGGAGAGACTCGTAAGAAGAAAGAGCAAAAGCAGCCGTGGAGCAAGTGCAAGGCCACTGCACTTACCACCCGAGCTCCGGAAGCCCAGGAAGGGCGGGTGGAGAGGAGTGAGCATTTAAAAGATGAAGGTTACTCAAAACTGATGAAAGGCAGCAAACCGCAGATTCAAGAATCCCATAAACCCCAGTCAGAATGAGCATAAAAGAATAAAGAATGAAGAGGGCACATCAAAATAATATTCCAGAAAGCAAAGATGAAAAGTCAAGCAGAAAATCTTTAAATTGGCCTTGGAAAGAAAAGACCTTTTCCATTTTATAAAAGCCTAAACTGAAACTGAGAGTTAACTTTTTAATAGAAGCTGGAAGACGTCCTTCAAAAAATGAGATAAATATGGTTGCAAATCCTATAGGCCATTTGGATATGCATTTCTGAAATAAAGGCAACATAGTAGGGTTATTTAAAAATAGAGAGGGGAATTGAAAGAGAGGACAGAAAGTTAGAAAAGACTTGTCAGTTGCCAAAGACACACTGAATTCCAGTTAAAGGAGTTTCAGTTCAGTAACTCAGTCATGTCCAACTCTTCACAACCCCATGGACTAAAGCATGTCAGGCCTCCCTGTCCATCACCAACTCCTGTAGTTTACCCGAACTCATGTCCATGAGTCAGTGATGACATCCAACCATCTCATCCTCTGTCATCCCCTTCTCCTCCCGCTCGAATCAGGTGGCCAAAATATTGGAGTTTCAGCTTGAACATTAGTCCTTCCAATAAATATTTAGGACTGATTTCCTTTAGGATTGACTGGTTTGATCTCTTTGCTGTCCAAGGGACTCTCAAGAGTCTTCTCCAACACTATAGTTCAAAAGCATCAATTCTTTCTTTATAGTCCAACTCTCACATCCATACATGACTACTGCAAAAACCATAGCCTTGACTAGACAGACCTTTGTTGGCAAAGTAATGTCTCTCCTTTTCAATATGCTGTCTAGGTTGGTCGTAATTTTCCTTCCAAGGAGTAAGCATCTTTTAATTTCATGGCTGCAGTCACCATCTGCAGTGATTTTGGAGCCCCAAGAAATAAAATCTGCCATTGTTTCCACTGTTTCCCCACTGATTTGCCATGAAGTGATGGGACCAGATACCATGATCTTGATTTTCTGAATGTCGAGTTTTAAGCCAGCTTTTTCACTCTGCTCTTTCACTTTCATCAAGAGACTCTTTAGTTCTTCACTTTCTGCCATAAGGGGGGTGTCATCTGCATATCTGAGGTTATTGATATTTCTCCTGGCAATCTTGATTCCAGCTTGTGTTTCTTCCAGCCCAGCATTTCTCATGAAACGTTTCTCTGCATATGAGTTAAATAAGCAGGGTGACAATATATAGCCTTGACACACTCCTTTTCCTATTTGGAACCAGTCTGTTGTTCCATGTACAGTTCTAACTGTTGCTTCCTGACCTGCATACAGGTTTCTCAAGAGGCTGGTCAGGTGGTCTGGTATTCCCATCTCTTTCAGAATTTTCCACAGTTTATCGTGATCCACACAGTCAAAGGCTTTGGCATAGTCAATAAAGCAGAAATAGATGTTTTTCTGGAACTCTCTTGCTTTTTCCATGATCCAGCGGATGTTGGCAATTTGATCTCTGGTTCCTCTGCCTTTTCTAAAACCAGCTTGAACATCTGGAAGTTCATGGTTCATGTATTATTGAAGCCTGGCTTGGAGAATTTTGAGCATTGCTTTACTAGCGTGTGAGAAAAGATTACTTTGAGTTAAATGCTGGGAAGGAAGATGAGAGATTACTTACTACAGAGAATCAGCATTCAGAGTCGAGAGGATCAGAGTGTGTTAAAAAGAAGTGTTTGGATAACGCTAATAGTGCAACAGTAATACAAATCTCTTGCAAACCAGATGACAGTCTTACATGGACAGAACCGAGAGAGAGGGATGAGCCAGTGACCATCTCAAAGCCGGTGGACACAGAAACGCAGCACAGGTGAGTGAAAGTCGCTCAGTCGTGTCCGACTCTGTGATCCTGTGGACTGTACAGTCCACAGAATTCTCCAGGCCAGAATACTGGAGTGGGTGTCCTGTCCCTTCTCCAGCGGATCTTCCCAACCCAGGAATTGAACCAGGGTCTCCTGCGTTGCAGGCGGGTTCTTTACCAACTGAGTTATCAAGGAAGCCAAATATAACATGAAACAGATGACAACACTGAGATTAATTTGCCTCCTTCAGTAAATGTAAAGGTGCTCAATGCACCTATTGAAATACTTTAAACTCGCTAACAGAGAAAACTTCAATGCGACTTTGCATGTAAGAGACACTCTTAAACCAAAAGATTCAAAAAGAAGCAACTGAAGGAAGGGTTGGAATAGAGCAGGCTAGCATCATGACCGCTGTTCCCAACTTCCAGCGTTTTCCACATCACTAGGAGCAGCTCATCACAGCCCCCCAGACACACCAGCACCTGCTGCAGCCCTGCTGTCCTTCAGGGCCTGGGCCCTCGGTTCTAGAACCCCAACTTCTTCCCCTACCCTCCCACCCCTCAAAATGT
>SJYG01000969.1:626614-641598 GCA_006410535.1 Litocranius walleri | reverse complement strand
CTAGGGATGTGTCTGCTTCCAAAGCTATGACCTCTGATAGCTCACTGATCCCTTCTCTACTAGTCTAATGTGATTTAGCCAATTCCTTAAATTACATTTTCTACCCTAAAATAAACAGAAAGCTCAAGACATGGCTAAGTGAAGAGTAAAGAGGAGATTAATTACAACACAAAGAGCAGACTAAAGCAGGAACACATGTTTGTGAAAAGTCAGCAAAACATGCAGAAATTACAAGCTAGCTTAATCAAGAAAATAGGAGAAAGACAAATAAATTAAATTAGGAATGACAAGAGAAAAATGGCTGTAAATCAGAAGAAAATTTTAAAACCCAAGATAACAACACTTGGTGCAATTTTATACATGTAAAATGTAAACACCCAAATAAACTAAAAATTTCACTTTGTAGTTTTATAAAGTTGACCATAGTAGAGTCATTACGTTGAAATCAACATCCTCAAAAGAACTTGAGCCAATAAAGAACTCTTGTAGAGAAAGCAAAACATCCAGAAAATCTACCAGGCAGATTTCAGAAAACTATAGATTTGGTTATCACACTGCTATCTGAATTATTTTGGAGCACAGGGAAAAAGGACAACCTCCAAATTACCTTCATCAGGAGTAAAACATTGATTCCAGAAGCAAAGAATGAAACAAAACAAGTATAAGCCACTTTCATTTAGTAATAATGATGCAAAAAATAAAAGATTTGCAAAAGTGTATAACAACACATTGAAATGTGATACTTCTTTAACACACTAACTTTGCATAGAGTAGTCCCTAAACTGCAGGACTACATCCAAGGGTCCTGAGATCCCTGAGGCTTTTAAGGGATTCTTGAGGCTGAACTATTTTTTTTTAATATAAATTGATTTATTTTAATTGGAGATTAATTACTTTACAGTATTGTATTGGTTTTGCCATACCTCAACATGTATCCGCCACAGGTATACACATGTTCCCCATCCTGAACCCCCCTCCCTCCTCCCTCCCTGTACCATCCCTCTGGGTCGTCCCAGTGCACTGGCCCCAAGCATCCAGTATCCTGCATCGAACCTGGACTGGTGATTCATTTCACATATGATATTATGCATGTTTCAATGCCGTTCTCCCAAGTCATCCCACCCTCTCCCTCTCCCACAGAGTCCCAAAGCTTGTTCTGTGCATCTGTGTCTCCTTTGCTGTCTCACATACAGGCCGAACTATTTTAAAACTAGTTCTCAGCTTCCCTGGTGGCTCAGATGGTAAAGCATCTGCCTGTGATGAGCGAGACTTGGGTTCGATCCCTGGGTCGGGAAGATTCCCTGGAGAAGGAAATGGCAACCCACTCCAGTATTCTTGCCTGGAGAATCCCAGGGACGGAGGAGCCAGGCAGGCTACAGTCCATGGGATTGCAAAGAGTCGGACACGGCTGAGTGACCGAACTGAACATTTTTCCCACTGTGTTGATATTCACACTGGTGGAGAAATAAGACCAAGCAAAAGCCAGCCACACCCGGGTGGCCGGATCCTGTGGGGCCACCAGGGCCCTTTTCACAGAAGGCGATCTTCCCACAGACCAGGCTGGGGGCCGGTTTGGGGGTGAGCCCGTCACGCTGCATTTACTATCAGCTCCACCTCAGATCAGCAGGTGTTAGACCTCAGAGGTTGGGGACCCCTGCTTTGGGGGACCTTCCACTTCAGACAAACACCAGATTCTTATCAGAGGAGCTGTGCCGACTGCTGAGTGGTGGGCTCTGCTGGTTTGAGAGGAGCTCAGAGCTTGAGGGGCTGACGCCTCCCCCCTCCCCTGGGCTGCCTCCAGACGCCCCCCACCACCACCACCCCACCCTCCAAGATGGACTCAGAAGGTGACTGTCCGGAGGAAAGGCAGCTCCCATCCCTGACCACAGGAATCAGACAGAGCTGAGGCTGCAGAGACGCAGCCCTTGTTGTTAGGAAATTTTCTTCCTACCTACAAATTGAAAGCAAAAACGAATAAAATCATGCAGAGTGTCTCTGCTCAGGGAGCTGCCACGGGAAAGCAGTGTGTGTGTCGGGACACCTGACCGCAAAGCTGGGCGCTCCTCGGAGGGAGAGAATTCTCTGGAAGACCAGAAGTGGAGAGGCGACAGATGGTGACATCTGCGTCAAGGACATTTGCCCTTGGATTTGGGTTTGGGGCCTCTGAATAGTCTTAGAGTTAGTAATGATCTGAAAAAGGTGGTAATCAGCTGACTAATGTCATTTCAGCAGAGCTTACCTTCAGAGGGGTCACTCGCCCTCGAGAAGGGTGAGGACGTAAATGGTTCAGGAAAGTATAATCATTCAACTGAGAAATTACAAAGAACCCTGTGAAAAGAAAACAGGAGCTCATTTAAAATAAATAGCTCCAGTCAACTTACAGAATGAAGTGCAAATTTATCTTGGAACCGTGATCATCATCAGAGATCTCAGCATGCGCGTTTACAAGAGGAAAACAGACAAGCAAACAGACGTGAGCGGCTCTGTTTTCCCTCCCGACTCGTAGGAAAATGAAAACTGTCGTCGATTATCTTTTCTGCAAGTTGGTGGTGTGGGGCTAGACTGACTGCCTGGAGGCTTTCGGGTGCAGACACCAGGGTGCAGACCTCCTGGCTTCCAGCTCTTTGGGATGCATGCCAGCATCCTGGGGACCAAGCGCATGCCCAGGCTCACGGCTCCCTAAGAATGCAGGAAAGCACCGTTTTGCCTAAAGGCGGGGCCTGTTTGCCTGGATTTATCCTGTGGCCCTTAGCGGCTAAACAGCAGCAGCAGCCCAGTGTAATCGTGCCGTGCTTGCTTAGTCACCGAGTCGTGTCCGGCTCTGCGATCCCGTGGGCGGCAGCCCACCAGACTCCTCTGTCCATGGGGCTCTCTAGGCAAGAATACCTGAGTGGGTTGCCATGCTCTCCTCCAGGGGATCTTCCCAACCGAGGGACTGAACCCAGTGTAATCATTACTGCGGCCCTACTTACCTCTTTAGGCGTCCTGATTTGAGTAGAAATTGTATTAATTCAGGAGTTAAGGTTAAGGGCCTGGACACTGCACTAGCCCCTGGCTCTTCCACCTGCATGATGCATAACGTGGGGTGAGGCGTGGGGGTGGCCCCCTGTGTCTTTCCCGCCTGATAAACTGGCCAGCACGAGGCCTCCTGCTGTGGGGTCCACAGCACATGCTCCCGGCATTGCCTTGTGCAAGGAGAGCCCTGCAGTTGCTCTTGTCCCAGGAGCAAACCAGCCCGGGCCCGTCTCTGCCAGGGGCCCTCCTCCTGGTAAAGCCTTTTGTGGGGAGAGAGCTGGGCCAGAACAGACTGAGACAGCAGGGTCCTCTCCAGCAAATGAGTAAAGCTGCTTCGTTATCCTGTCACCAGTACCTGAAGGAGCCTTGATGTCTACATCCAGCAGGACAGACTTCCCACGCCAGCAGGGCCACGCCTGAAGGGAATGCAGTCTCCCAAAAATCGTGTTTGCTGCATCCTTCGGAGGTGTCTGGGGAAAGAGAAAAATGGTCCCTAAGGACAAGCAGGCGTCCAGCTTTCACACCATCCACTCGCCAAGCCGGATGAGCCTGGGTGACGCCGGCAGCCACATGGAGTGCAGGGCAGAGGGCAGAGGGGGCTCCCTGGTTGCCCAGGGCATTACTGCAAGAGAGCCAGCTTCTGCCCGGAGAGCGCGCAGGCTCCAGGTCCTCGTTCCACAGATCTGCGCACGTAGGACGCAGGCCATTCCTTCACGCAGCCTGACCACCGTTCCATTAACATGGACCGTTGTCTTTTATTGTAAATGGCCAGAGACTCAATGTAGACAGACCGCGGGGCACCCCCAGGCACCCACATCATGTATTTATGGACTTCTCTCAAATCCTTCCTTCCAAGTGCAAGGATGTCCATTTCCACAGTCTGGACGCACCAAGCCCGCGCCTTGAAGAGGTGGCATGCATTTTAAAAAGCTGGACATCTTTTATGAGATATTAAAGTAAGACAAGATTGTGAAAGCCACATCATCACTTCAACACAAAAGGCAGTGTCAGATGCAAATGAAACCTCGATTCGCTGGGCTTCTCTACACGTCTCACAGAGTTACTCTTCCTCTTTCACGAATGAAGATCACAACGTCTTCAGCGTGACTTATGTGTTCTTGTCACAGAATGGCTGTGAGCAGAATACTTTCATGGCCCCGCAGGCTACTAGGAAGGTGCTTCAGGCTTTGATTTATTTTGATTTGCACCTTGTAAGGAGCACTCAAGGGTCTGCTGCTGCTGCTGCTGCTGCTAAGTCGCTTCAGTCGTGTCCGACTCTATGTGACCCCATAGACAGCAGCCCACCAGGCTCCGCCATCCCTGGGATTCTCCAGGCAAGAACACGGGGGTGGGTCGCCGTTTCCTTCTCCAATGCATGAAAGTGAAAAGTGAAAGTGAAGTCGCTCAGTCCTGTCCAACTGTTCACGACCCCATGGACTGCAGCCCACCAGGCTCCTCCGTTCATGGGATTTTCCAGGCAACAGTACTGAAGTGGGGTGCTACTGCCTTCTCCCTCAAGGTCTGAGGGCACGGCAACCCCCTCCAGTATTTCTGCCTGGAGAACCCCACGGACAGAAGAGTCTGTCGGGCTATAGTCCTTAGGGTCCCGAAGAGTCGGACGCGCCTGAGTGAGAGCCGGCACACAGGTTTGGGGCTTGAGGTTCAGTCTCTGCAGCTGGGCAGGAGGAGGCACCACTTCCTGTGGGCACAGAGTCTGCTCATCTCGCCAGCAAGCCCAGCCCTGGCCCTTCCCACCCTCACCGGCCACACACACGAGTGTTAGGGGCTTGGGGGCCCAAAAACGTCTGAGGCTAAAATGGCAATCAAAGCTGTATTTCTTTCGGTCTGCTCCGTCTGAATCCTGTCTTTATTAGATCCAGGATTTGCATTTATGGCCCCATGAAAGGCCATTTTCTATTCCTGGTGATCATTGCTTATTTTCCTTGTTTCAGACGAAAACAAACTAGAAATAAGTTGATGGGGAAATGCATTTTGATTCTTTAACAATGTTATATAATAAGATCAATCTTGGATTGTATTTTATTCATTTATACAGAGTCTACTCATTTATAAAGGTCAAATGACATTAACTCAATAGAGACATATTGTAAAATACCCAACAGGAATATTTGATAAAATAATATCTTTTCAAATTTGTGCTAAGTCATAATTTAAAGCTGAAGACTATATTTTGCCTTGCTCTCATATGGGTAGAGTTGGTAGTAAGAACATCCCTTGGATATGAAATATATATATATATATTTTTTTTGGCCGTAATGATGGTGTGGGAGAACATTTCTGAGCTGTGCTTTGGGTGACCTTGGAGACAACGCCATGATGGGGGTGCTTTCAGTGGAGGAGACCCGGCCGCCGGCGCTGCCCCCAGCCAGCACACCCGCCTGACTGCCACCTCTGCAGAGAGGACGAGGCCCTGTGATGCGGGAAGCGCCCCCACTGGGCAGGAGAGTGTGGGAAGCGTGCTGGCCTCTGCTCCAGGAACGGGCTGCCTTTCGCAGAGAAAGCCCCCAGCCTCCTGGGATTCTCATGAGGATGGGCCCCTCCAGGCAGCCAGGGCCGTGGTGGAGGCGGCACCACCGCCACTCGGCGGCTGGCACCCTGCGCACCACGGGCGAGCCCTGGTGACATGTGGCCTGGGGTGGGGGTGTCAACCTCAGACAAGGAGGGGGCTGCTGCTGACGTCCACGGGCTTCTTCAGCCCAAGGCAGCCCTCCTGCAGATCTTGGGCGGCTGAGTCACCGGAGGTTGGAAACTCAGGAATCCTGCCAGGTCCGCTGAGGCTAAATTCCCTGTTTGCTTCCTCTTCCCAGGAAGTGACATTTTCAGCTGCTGTGTGTGGCCGTTGCTCCCCAGCACGGTCACCGGGGGAGAGGCAGCCCCCACCCTCCTGAAGAAAGAGGCTGGCGGGCCTGAAGGCAGAGGGGCGTCCTTCCCCAGACCAAGCGCCTGGACCCCTCTGGCACCCTCGCCTGCGGGAGGGCGGGACGGGGGGGCGGAGGTGCGGCTGAGCCTCGGATCTCTGTCCCCTAAGCAGAGGTACCCGATTCACGTTGTCTGGTTGGCCTGGGGCGGGCGGATGAGTCCTAGGACTTAGACCGCAAACTCCACCACGAGACTGGCACGATTCACTTTATTTTCCAATTTCATTTGGTGACTTTACATGTCACCACACAGCCTCAGTAGCACAGGACAGAGTTGTGTTTGCACAGAAGCACAGAAAACAGTGGGAGTCAGGCTTCCCCAGCCCTCCAGAGCATTAATTAGATGCCGTCATTTACCAGCTAGATGCAGACAGTGGGTCAGCGATGGGACAGACTAATTGCGCTGTCAGAGGCCCTGCTAATTGTGCCGCGGTAACAGAGTTACACCTCGCAGGAGCCGGCAGCTCAGCCCCGGCAGCTTGTCTCGGAGGATGGCAGAGACGGAGGGGAGGACCAGAGGACCGGAAGCGGGCACTCCCATCCCTGTCTGTCTGCCAGCGCCGGGCCTCAGCGCCCCCGACGGCCCGCCATGAGCTCCGCGCGCGCCGAGCAGCCCCTCGCCCTTCAGATGTGTCCCCCTGGGAGATCTCATCCCCAACCGCCCCACGTTTCCTTCCAGGAGCCCCCGCGCTTCACGCCGTGACCCTCCACCCTCCGATGCCGCTGCGAGGACGCCACGTTGCTCCTCCTCCTCCTTCCTCTTCCCGATCGGAGTTTCCTCACCTCCTAGGAGCTCCTCCCTGGACCAAACCCAGGCCCACGCCTCCCTCCACTGCCTCCCAGGATCTTGTTGCCATCGGACCCGAGGGAAGCCCGCAGAGCTCAGGGGGTGCCCAGGCCCCCTGCCAGCCCACACCCCACTCTCCACCCAAGAATGCAGTCTACAGCTCAGTCCAGCCGCTCAGGCGTGTTCGACTCTTTGCAACCCCATGAATCGCAGCACGCCAGGCCTCTCTGTTCATTACCATCTCCCGGTTCATTACCCTTTCCCGGAGTTCACTCAGACTCACGTCCATCGAGTCAGGGATGCCATCCAGCCATCTCATCTTCTGTCGTCCCCTTCTCCTCCTGCCCCCAATCCCTCCCAGCATCACAGTCTTTCCCAATGAGTCAACTCTTCGCATGAGGTGGCCAAAGTACTGGAGTTTCAGCTTTAGCATCATTCCTTCCAAAGAAATCCCAGGGCTGATCTCCTTCAGAATGGACTGGTTGGATCTCCTTGCAGTCCAAGGGACTCTCAAGAGTCTTCTCCAACACCACACTTCAAAAGCATGAATTCTTTGGCGCTCAGCCTTCTTCACAGTCCAACTCTCACATCCATACATGACCCCTGGAAAAACTATAGCCTTGACTAGACGGACCTTAGTCGGCAAAGTAATGTCTCTGCGTTTGAATATGCTATCTAGGTTGGTCATAACTTTTCTTCCAAGGAGTAAGCATCTTCTAATTTCATGGCTGCAGTCACCATGTGCAGTGATTTTGGAGCCCTCAAAATAAAGTCTGACACTGTTTCCACTGTTTCCCCATCTATTTCCCATGAAGTGATGGGACTGGATGTCATGATCTTCGTTTTCTGAATGTTGAGAATTAAGCCAATTTTTTCACTCTAGGTTATGCTATTCACAGCTCAGACTCTCCATGTGGTGTCCACTGACCACGGAAGAAATCCAGGGCTGCCCTTTCTCCCTCAGCCTGCTGGCCTTGCCTGAAAGGCTCGCTGCGGGCTCCTCCCCTTGCTGCCCCATCCCCTCCAGCCCAGCCCCACGGCCTGCCTCTGCACCAGACTCTGAGGTCTTTGCCCCTTTGAGGCTCTTCTATTTCTCACTTCTTGTGCCAGGAAGTCCTAGACTTGTGGATCCTGGGTAAGGGCTGCATCATCAGAAAGGACATTCCTGACCACCCAGGAGCATGCTAGTGGGTGCTTCTCTAAGTCCAGGACCGCGGCTTGGTCCTCCCGACCTTGTCACGCCTGTGCTCACTCAAGGATCAGAGTCAACTTCCTGTATAGAAAAAGATGGCCATGACCTTGCTCGCCTCAGAAATCTTGGTGCACAGAGTGGGCATTTAATAAGAACTTGCTTAAGGAAAAAGCTGGGTGTGGAGATGAGAACGGGAGCCCCAGGCCGAGGGGTCCTGGCCTGCTCTTCAAGCACAGAGCCCCGGAGTGAGGGCAGCAAGCTCGCTTCTCCAGGGCTGTTCCTTCCACCTCACATCTTTCTTCCTTACCTCTTTGTGTCCTTTCTGATTCTTAGAAGAAATATGTATTTGATTTTATGTGTTTTATATTTAATATGCAGCATATAAAATAACTTTTGTACCATATACACCGTACATTATATAATTTTCCTGTATCTTATAGTCCTCATTAGTGCTCACAAGGGTCCGTACACTAATACAGGTGCGTGCCTGTGTGTGTTCAGTTCAGTTGCTCAGTCGTGTTCGACTCTGTGACCCCAAGAATTGCAGCACGCCAGGCCTCCCTGTCCATCACCAACTCCCAGAGTTCACTCAGACTCGAGACCATCGAGTCCGTGATGCCATCCAGCCATCCCATCCTCTGTCGTCCCCTTCTCCTCCTGCCCCCAATCCCTCCCAGCATCACAGTCTTTTCCAATGAGTCAACTCTTCGAATGAGGTGGCCAAAGTACTGAAGTTTCAGCTTGAGCATCAGTCCTTCCAAAGAGATCCCAGGGCTGATCTCCTTCAGAACGAACTGGTTGGATCTCCTTGCAGTCCAAGGAACTCTCAAGAGTCTTCTCCAACACCACAGTTCAAAAGCATCAATTCAAAAGCACTCAGCCTTCTTCACAGTCCAACTCTCACATCCATACATGACCACAGGAAAAACCATAGCCTTGACTAGACGGACCTTAGTCGGCAAAGTAATGTCTCTACTTTTGAATATGCTATCTAGGTTGTTCATAACTTTTCTTCCAATGAGTAAGTGTCTTTTAATTTCATGGCTGCAGTCACCATCTGCGGTGATTTTAGAGTCCAAAAAAAACTAAAGTCTGACACTGTCTCCACTGTTTCCCCATCTATTTCCCATGAAGGGATGTGCGTAAATACCTGCAAATTGCCTCTGTGCTCAGCATGTCAGGTCCATGCAAAAAGCAAGCCAGGTGAGTGAATTTGGCGAGTTCTGGGGATTTCCAGAGTCTGTCCCGCTTCTGGGAGGAGAGACTCCTTCCACAGGCGGTGAGCACCCTTGGGCAAAGGCTCTGAGGTGCAGGTGCTGCAGGAGGCATGCTGGCGGGCACCTCCCAGCGCCAGCGCGGGCCTTCGGGGTGGCCCCTGTGCCCCCAGCACTGTTCTCAGGGGGTGTGGGGACTGTGGCCCACAGAGCAGCTCACTGCCCTCGCTTGGCTTCTTCAGGAGCCTCAGGCTGCCGTGTGGGCTACTGGACCCCATGCCTGCAGTGAAGGGCGGCTGTCTCCATCTGTGTGTCTGCAGACACCACCGCTCTGCCCCCCAAAACTCACCACCACCACCACGCCTGTGCGAGTCTCTAAGCAAGATATGTGTGTGCGTGTGAGCTGTTCTTAAAATCAATCCATTTTGAATTTTATTATTCCATACAATAATATGAAGCCCAAGCTGAAATCAAGATTGTAGGGAGAAATGTCAATAACCTCAGATATGCAGATGACAACACCCTTATCACAGAAAGTGAAAGAAACTAAAGAGTTTCTTGATGAAAGTGAAAGAGGAGAGTGAAAAAGCTGGCTTAAAACTCAACATTCAGAAAACGAAGATCATGGTACCTGGTCCCATCACCTCATGGCAAACAGATAGGTAAACAATGGAAACGGTGACAGAGTTTATTTTCCTGGGCTCCAACATCACTGCAGATGGTGGAAATTGAAATATGCTTTGAAATTAAAGACACAGCCATGAAATTAAAAGACACTTTCTTCTTGGAAAAAAAGCTATGACCAACCTTGACAGCATATTAAAAAGCAGAGACTTTACTTTGCCAACAAAGTCCGTCTAGACAAAGCTGTGGTTTTTCCAGTAGTCATGTATGGATGTGATTTGACCATAAAGAAAGCTGAGTGCTGAAGAACTGATGCTTTTGAACTGTGTTGTTGGAGAAGACTCTTGACATTCCGTTGGACAGCAAGATCAAACAAGTCAGTTCTAAAGGAAATCAATCCTGAATGTTCATTGCAAGGACAGATGCTGAAGCTGAAACTCCAATACTTTGGCCACCTGATGCAAAGAACCGACTCATTTGGAAAGACCCTGATGCTGGGAAAGATTGAAGGCAGGAGGAGAAGGGGAGGACAGAGGATGAGATAGTTGAATGGCATCATCAACACAATGGATGTGGGTTTGGGTGGACTCTGGGAGTTGGTGGTGGACAGGGAGGCCTGGTGTGCTGCCGTCTGTGGAGTCGCAGAGTTGAACACGACTGAGAGACTGAACTGATTCCACACAAAAATATACTTATTTAATACTGTAGTCATAGTAAAGCTAACTCAAAATAAAGTTTATTAAGACTGAAGGGTATTGGGTGAAGACCAGGGTCCACGTGTTGGGCACGTCCCCGTGACTGACCAGAGAACCACATGTTCTTGAGAACTGTGCTGACTCAGTGCTGGTTTTGCTCCAGTTTAAATCACCTCACTCAGACACGGCATTTACTACCATTATCAGTTAAGGTTTCACGGAGTGTTTAGATATAGGGAGAGTGCAGATGTGGCTGGCACAGATGTTTACTTCCTTGAGCCAGTGTTTGTTTGTATGACCTGCAGCAAAGGACTCGAGAAGGACTTTAATAAAATATTAAAGGAGGAATAGAATTTTAATATCATCTAAATAAAATTTTAATTTTTCAGGTAAGAAAACTGAAGCTCAGGAGGAAATGTGGCCTCCGAGGAAATAACCGTAAATCATTTCAGCTCCTAAGAAAGCCCGCAGCCTTGCAGGACAGCACTGTGAAACTGTCTCTAAACTCCCGGAATCACGCTGTGAGGACTTTGAAGCCTGCAATGGCGTCTTCTGATGTCTAAGCAGCTGCTCTTGGGCAGAGCGGTCCCCTCGGCCGCTGCCCCTGCTCCTGGGGAACACAGACACTGCGACTCTCAGAAGCCTTCCTTTTCCTGCTGCTGCTGCTGAGAGGAAAACTAATGTAATTTTTTTGGCTTTCAGCCCAAAAATAAGTAGAAGCAAACGGTGCCGGCAGGTGGTTGTCACCAGTTCGTCAGATTAGGGAACTTCCACTCTGACCAGGAGGCCGTGGCCCCTGGGAACTGGCAACCCAGCAAGAGGAGCAAACGCCAGACACACACTCGGGCGGGATCTCCCTGGTGACCGTCCTGTCTTGAGATCAACCCACTTGTATTAATTACACCTTACTGACCCTCTAGTATAATTTATACCATGCTCAGAAATAGACTATTAATGATTACTGAGTAAATATTCTTACGCTTTCCTAGTAAGCACGGCCTGTGTAAACACTATCACTGTGAGTGTTTAGGTTTATTAACTGAGCTTCCCTGGTGGCTCAGAGGGTAAAGCGTCTGCCAGCAATGCGGGAGACCTGGGTTTGATCCCTGGGTCGGGAGGATCCCCTGGAGGAGGGCATGGCAACCCACTCCAGGATTCTTGCCTGGAGAATCCCATGGACGGAGGAACCTGGTGGGCTACAGTCCATGGGATCGCAAAGAGTCGGACACAGCTGAGCAACTTCACTTTCTTTCTTTCAGGTTTATTAACTAACACAGCAGAGGTTTTATTCTGAGCTTTGAATTCTTGACGGAAAAAATCTTGTCACATTGACTACTTCCCAGGAGGGCTGAGAGCACACCTGGATGGGGGTCCCTGTGGTGGGGGCAGCGGGGGCTGTGGGGAGAAAGAAGGTGACCCCCGACTCTGCCTGGGGCACCGGCCTTGACGCCACCCACATGTGCCAGGCTCTGCTGCTTGTGTCTCAGCCATTACTCCCGAAGTCTCAGCTGAGCCTGAGCTGAGCCTGGTGTTTCCTGACAATGAAGGTCTGGGAGGTGTACGAGCTGTTCTGTGATGAGCGTTCCAGAGAAGATGGCTGTGTCCCAGCAGCAATGATAGTGAGGGTCAAACATTCAGAACATCCCGAATTGCAACCCCTGCTTCTGGGTTTTGGTAAAAAACAAACAAAGCAGACGTGAATCCCAAAGGACACGTGATGGGAGCAGATAATTCCTGAATCTTCATGGCTTGCTTTATTACTTACTGGTGCTTTCTGATGAGGCATTAAAAATAAATAATACAAGCTTTTTAAGGCCTTTTGTTACTGGGACACAATGCAATAAAATCCATGAGCCTAAACTGATTTTACGGTGCAGCTGTGAATAATCCAAGTGTTCACTGAGAATTATCCAAATGGGTCTTCGAGGTGTTTCTTTATAGCAGAAAAATTCAGAGCAACGGGATAACTTAACTATATGTTATGTTTGGAAACAACTTGAAAGTTTTTTGTTACCCATCATATAAATGTTGAACGTAGATTACTTTTGTGAATACTGATACAGAGAATTTACTTAACAGTCATAAATACGGAGAAGATTAATATCTATAATTTATAAAGTGAAAGTGAAGTTGCTCAGTCATGTCCGATTCTTTGAGACTGTAGCCTACCAGGTTCCTCCATCCAAGGGATTTTCCAGGCAAGAATACTGGAGTGTGTTGCCATTCCCTTCTCCAGGAGATCTTCCCAACCCAGGGACTGAAGCCAGGTGCCCTGCATTGTAAGCAGACGCTTCACCGTCTGAGCCACCAGGGCAGTCATATATATGAAGAGGTCTGCCAATAAAAAGAGGAAGATTATAAGCAGCCAAAGCAATGCTTCGCAAACGCTTGGTGGGTTCTGGCTGAACTCGCAGCCGGGAGGCTGGAGGAGAAGCCCCACCCACCGGCTGAAAGGTGACTCCTTCTGGGTTCCATCAGATGTCTGGGGCTCGCACTGAGGATGGGGTCTGCAGGGGATGCTGGCGTCTGGGCAGGTTTGGGGATGGCTAACATATACTAAATACAGCTGAAGAGTAATCATCTTGAAAAATCAGTAAAATGGATAAATTTATGAAAAAACACAGCTGGCCAAAGTTCATTTAACATTTTCAGTTAGTCGCTCAGGCGTGTCTGACTCTTTGCAGCCCTGTGGACTATAGCCTGCAAGGCTCCTCTGTCCCTGGAATTCTCAGGCAAGAATACTGGAGTGGACTGCCATCCCACTCTCCAGGGAATCTTCCAGACCCAGGGATCAAAACTGAACCTCTTACATTGCAGGCAGATTCTTCACCAGGAGCCCTAGAGAAGCTCATTTTTAAAGGCAACATAAATATCTAATGTAGAAAATTTTTAAGTAATGAATAATCATCAGTGGTTCGGGAGTTAGAAAGTTATGCTCGTGAGTTCTTTCAAGATTTCAAGACTTAACTCTGGGAAACCCACATAAAAGTTCCGGATCCTGCTCCAGGACTGACTCACCCGCGCCCCCGCCCTGCCCTGTGGAGTCAGCACCGGACTGATCGAGACCATCAGGAGCTGTGCCAGAAGGACAAACCCGCCACAGGGCGTTTTCGGAGAATCTGGAGCAGAGCCCTCTTCTCCACAAGGAGGCTCAGTCCTAGGGAGCCAACCCAGTGCTACAGGACAGCATTCAGGATGGTGAGCTTTATCTGATCATCTCAAAGGTTCCAAACAGAATCACGCTGTTCGCCTCTTCCTGACAGAAAGCCGTCTGAAATCCACCACAGAAACCACACTCAGAGGAAATCCCATCAGCAACTGCAAGCAACCACAACTGCCTCTGGAAGTTTTGATCGCTTCTATATCACTGTCTTTCAAACTCCTTCATGTAGGAGACGTTCAATAAATACGCCAAATAAAGGACCCATTGAGAAGACAAAAGATGGTGTTGTGTTGACTTGCACCGCTGCGTGACGAGGTGCCTCAGCCCGGGCCGTGCGCCTCATGCGTGAAGGAATTCAGGCCTGGTTGACCTTGGCAGCCTGTGGCTGCAATTGTTGAAATGATGACAAAACCCCTCACACAGGCTTGTCTGAGCCCAGACTGTGGCTTCTGCACCGGGAGGGGAGGAGGCAGAAGGGCCCGGGGCACCTGCAGGGCTCCAGCGGGTTGCAGCAGGGGTGTCAGAAAGTCCCCGCAGGTGTGATGAGACGAGCATCGCCAGCACCAGGGGCTCTTCTGAGAGCTGACACCCGAGCGGCCCGCCAGGGGAGCGCCGGGGGGCCAGAGACAGCAGGAGCCCGGCGGGCTCACCAGGGTCCACGCTCCACGGGAAGACGGCTCCAGGGCACCCCACAGTCGCTGCAGGCCTCCGGGACTGTCACCCGACCAGACAGCGAGGCTGCCCACGCCAGCAGGAATAAGAAAATAGGCGCCTCAAAAGAATTTTGAAATCAAGTGCAGTTACAGCGCATTTCATCTGAGTTCAGTTCAGTCCAGTCGCTCAGTCATGCCCGACTCTTTGCGACCCCATGAATCGCAGCACGCCAGGCCTCCCTGTTCATCACCATCTCCCGGAGTTCACTCAGACTCACGTCCATTGAGTCCGTGATGCCATCCAGCCATCTCATCCTCGGTCGTCCCCTTCTCCTCCTGCCCCCAATCCCTCCCAGCATCACAGTCTTTCCCAATGAGTCAACTCTTCGCATGAGGTGGCCAAAGTACTGGAGTTTCAGCTTTAGCATCATTCCTTCCAAAGAAATCCCAGGGTTGATCTCCTTCAGAATGGACTGGTTGGATCTCCTTGCAGTCCAAGGGACTCTCAAGAGTCTTCTCCAACACCACAGTTCAAAAGCATCAATTCTTCGGTGCTCAGCCTTCTTCACAGTCCAACTCTCACATCCATACACGACCACAGGAAAAACCATAGCCTTGACTAGACTTACCTTAGTTGGCAAAGTAATGTCTCTGCTTTTGAATATGCTATCTAGGTTGGTCATAACTTTTCTTCCAAGGAGT
>SJYG01000969.1:609472-625959 GCA_006410535.1 Litocranius walleri | reverse complement strand
TCTCTTCTTTTCACAGCTATTTGTAAGGCCTCCCCAGACAGCCATTTTGCTTTTTTGCATTTCTTTTCCATGGGGATGGTCTTGATCCCTGTCTCCTGTACAATGTCACGAACCTCATTCCATAGTTCATCAGGCACTCTATCTGTCAGATCTAGGCCCTTAAATCTATTTCTCATTTCCACTGTATAATCATAAGGGACTTGATTTAGGCCATACCTGAATGGTCTAGCGGTTTTCCCTACTTTCTTCAATTTGAGTCTGAATTTGGTAATAAGGAGTTCATGGTCTGAGCCACAGTCAGCTCCTGGTCTTGTTTTTGTTGACTGTATAGAGCTTCTCCATCTTTGGCTGCATAGAATATAACCAATCTGATTTTGGTGTTGACCATCTGGTGATGTCCATGTGTAGAGTCTTCTCTTGTGTTGTTGGAAGAGAGTGTTTGCTGTGACCAGTGCATTTCTTGGCAAAACTCTACTAGTCTTTGCCCTGCTTCATTCTGCATTCCAAAGCCAAATTTGCCTGTTACTCCAGGTGTTTCTTGACTTCCTACTTTTGCATCCCAGTCCCCTATAATGAAAAGGACATCTTTTGGGGGTGTTAGTCCTAAAAGGTCTTATAGGTCTTTATGGAACCAATCAACTTCAGCTTCTTCAGTGTTACTGGTTGGGGCATAGACTTGGATAACTGTGATATTGAATGGTTTGCCTTGGAAACGAACAGAGATCATTCTGTCGTTTTTGAGATTGTATCCAAGTACTGCATTTCGGACTCTTTTGTTGACCATGATGGCTACTCCATTTCTTCTGAGGGATTCCTGCCTGCAGTAGTAGACATAATGGTCATCTGAGTTAAATTCACCCATGCCAGTCCATTTTAGTTCGCTGATTCCTAGAATGTCGACATTCACCCTTGCCATCTCTTGTTTGACCACTTCCAATTTGCCTTGATTCATGGACCCGACATTCCAGGTTCACATTCCAGGTTCCTATGCAATATTGCTCTTTACAGCATCGGATCTTGCTTCTATCACCAGTCACATGCACAGCTGGGTATTGTTTTTGCTTTGGCTCCAACCCTTCATTCTTTCTGGAGTTATTTCTCCACTGATGTCCAGTAGCATATTGGGCACCTAGTGACCTGGGGAGTTCCTCTTTCAGTATCCTATCATTTTGCCTTTTCATACTGTTCATGGGGTTCTCAAGGCAAGAATACTGAAGTGGCTTGCCATTCCCTTGTCCAGCGTACCACGTTCTGTCAGCCCTCTCCACCATGACCCGCCCTTCTTGGGTTCCTCCGCAGGCATGGCTTGGTTTCACTGAGTTAGACAAGGCTGTGGTCCTAGTGTGATTAGATTGACTAGTTTTCTGTGAGTATGGTTTCAGTGTGTCTGCTGTCTGATGCCCTCTTGCAACACCTACCATATTTAATATTAAATATTTAATTCATGTGCAAATTTTAAAATAATTCTAATCTCCCAAGGTTACAAAGCCATGTGATTTTCAAAATTGTTAGAATTTGTATATTGAGAATATTTTTGGAAAAAATATATACCTAGAATCACTTTTTTAGTTATTACAAATTCAACCACAGTAAAAGATTATAATTTTATAGTCCAGTGTTCCCAGCAGGATGTTCAGGAAGGTGTGAAACATGAAGCTAGAAAAGGTGAGTTTCTTTTTATGAAACATTTACTGATTATCTTATGCCTTAAATAAAGCAAAAACACCATAAAACTTCAATTACTGATTATTGGTGCTTTGGTTCGTAACTAGCTTTAAAATTCTAGGCACTAGGCGGTGCGCTGAATCTCCATCTATTAAGCCTATACCTTATGTGCATTGACGTATACAGGTCATTTTTCCACGGAGCTGTGATTCTGCATCTCTGCTCCCCTTAACAATAAACGTCCCTAAGAAAACTTGCTTACCTCCCGCTTATGCTTTTTAAATGTCCTTATGGACTGTTTATGACTTGGAGAATTAGCATAAAATAATATTGTAATGGCTT
The DNA here is from genome assembly GCA_006410535.1 of Litocranius walleri. NCBI lineage: Eukaryota > Metazoa > Chordata > Mammalia > Artiodactyla > Bovidae > Litocranius > Litocranius walleri. The sequence continues at coordinate 623,952 of SJYG01000969.1, read as the reverse complement.
TGCACCGATAGCATCTTACTTCTTTGACCAAGAGCAGATGATTCTCCAACACACCCCTCGTCTATAAGCAAACTGTTTCCCATAATAACCAGCAGACAAAATAAATAATAATAGGAGAGAAATGCACCATTTTCTTTCCTATTTTTAAACTGATGTCCTCAGTTTTTAAAATGACCAGCCTCAGGTTGGTGTTTGCCTCTTTACAAATCCCTAATAGAACAGGGGTTGGCTGCTTGCTACACGGAGACCAGCGGTTTTTTGGGTCAGTGGCTCTTCCGTGCAAATACATGCGGTGGCAGGAACTCACTGAGGAGCTGTAGGCAAACCCAGGAATGCTTGTTCCCCTACTGTGTGCCTGAGGGAATTCTGTGATACGGAAAACAGGCAGAGTTCTTAGACTCCTGGAACCCAGTCTCCTAGGAGGAAAAGCCCATCAGCAACTAAATACAACCTGTCTGATTGTGACTATGCATTATCATCTTTATACTAATAATTAAACAGTATTTATCCTCAAACCACACTGGAAACTTTTCCTAGAAATATATATCTCTGATTATTAGAAATATAAGTAATATGGTGTTATGGTTATCAAATAAAATTCAGCAGAATAACTTCATGTTTAAAGAGTTGCAACTCTCAGGTTTGAAAGTGGCAAATAAAAAATAGTTTATCTAAAAGAGATGTTTTAGAATAGCACTCCATTAAAACTAAGATATGAGAAATATGTAGAGAAATGATTAGAGAATAAGCACAAATAAACCCAGAACAAATCATAAAAACTTGATAACAGAGTTTGTATTGCTTAAAAGAAAACAAAGGAAAAATGATTGTTAAGTACACACATTGGAGAGATAACTCAGCTTTTGTGGTTCATGACGTTTATGTTAAGGGTTTTTCATTTTGTTTTCGTTTACTTTCCCAGTATCGGTGAAGAGCATCTTTATTGGGTAGAAGGTGTCATCTGCAAAGAAGACAGGATCACAGATTCTGATGTCCAGCAGGGATCACTTGAGTGTTCACAGTTGCTTTCCATGTGCGTAGGCAAACCTGCTGAGCCCTTGCTTAAAAGCTTGGGGGCCATCAGTAGGTCCAGGATTGCTAAAACTGATTTTTAAAAATTCCCTACTATTTACTCCAAGTGGGAACCTACATTTTGAGGTGCTAGATTTTCTCATTTCAAACACTGTAAGATTAGGAATATTGGTTTGGTTTGCTTGGATTTTAAGAAAATTGAAAGCACAGAAAATATCTTTATTTCATAACTGTAGAGTGGGGAGGGGGTTGTGGGAGAGAAGAAAAGGAAATCAATTTATTTAAGAGGAAAATGCATAAAACAAATACTTTTATTAGAGACAGAATTTTAAATTATGATAATTTGGTATCTTGAAATCTTGAAGGATCCAATTAGGATAACTTAGTTTCTCTAAGAAAAAATACTACCTAACTGATAATGAAATATTATGCCTCTCTGCAAAGGATATAATGTAATATATTTTTCCATTCTCCTATAATGGCCCCTGACATTTCCAGTGTTTCTCTTTTACAAATAACCTGGCCACGAAGATGATTTTATGTCCCCTTGGGATCTGTGTGATAAACTCCTCAAGGTGCAGCCGTGGGGGGGATGGGCAGATGCTCACTGTGTTCACTAGCTTTGAACGGCTGTCTTAGGTGTTGGGGGGAAGCTTCCCTGGAGGCTCAGTGACAAAGTCTGCCTGCAAAGCAAGAGACTCGGGTTCAATCCCTGGGTTGGACGATCCCCTGGAGGAGCAAATGGCAACCCACTCTGGTATTCTTGCCTGGGAAATCCCATGAACAGAGGAGCCTGGTGGGCTGTAGTCCACAGGGTTGGAAAGAGTCAGACACGATTTAGGGACTAAGCAATGAAAGCAGGTGTTTGGGACATTTACCCTCCACGGAACACTTCATGATCTCGTGGGATTTTAGACGCTGACCAGAATGTGGTGTTTCTGGACTGTGTATTCTCTAACCACTTGGTGCATGTAAGTGGTAGCCCAGAGCTCCATTCTGCGCCGCCCTGAATACTGGTGACGTCATCTTTATTTCGGCGTATTTATCATTATACTCACTGGAAGGGCTGATGTTGCAGCCGAAGCTCCAGTATCTTGGTCACCTAAATGTGAATAGCTGACTCACTGGAAAAATCCCTGCTGCTGGGAAAGACTGAGGGCAGAAGAAGAGGGTGTCAGAGGATGAGATGGCTGGATGGTATCACCAATGCAATGGACACGAACCTGGGCAAAACTCAGGAGATGGCGAGGGACAGGGAGGCCTGGCAAGCTGCAGTCCACGGGGTCACAAAGACTTGGATACGCCTGGGCAACTGAACAACAACAAAATCGTCAGACCTATCGTAAGCACCTTGATACTTAGTAGGAAATGCCACCATTCCACTGTTTGATTTCGTTTATGAATTTTTAGGTGCCATTTTCAAGGTCCATGTAAAAACCTGTTGGAATTTTTATTAGAACCAGAGAGAATTTGTAATTCATTTGGAAGCAGAAGGCATCTTGTTGCTAACAGATGTTCCTGTCTATGAATGTTGTATGTAAATCCCTGATTGTTCTATAATTTCATTCAATAAAAGTGGTAGTTTTCTTTCTTATAATCTCTTGGTTTTACTGAGTAAACAAATATATCATCTTCAAAGAGTAATAGGGTTTTTTAAAATCTTTACAGCTTTTACTTGTCTTCTTGGACTTTTACCTAAAAATAGTACAAGGCAGACGTTACTTGGCTTAAAGCTCAACATTCAGAAAACGAAGATCATAGCATCCGGTCCCATCACTTCATGGGAAATCGATGGGGAAACAGTGGAAATAGTGTCAGACTTTATTTTGGGGGGCTCCAAAATCACTGCAGATGGTGACTGCAGCCATGAAATTAAAAGACGCTTACTCCTTGGAAGAAAAGTTATGACCAACCTAGATAGCATATTCAAAAGCAGAGACATTACTTTGCCGACTAAGGTCCATCTAGTCAAGGCTATGGTTTTTCCAGTGGTCATGTATGGATGTGAGAGTTGGACTGTAAACAAAGCTGAGCATTGAAGAACTGATGCCTTTGAATTGTGGTGTTGGAGAAGACTCTTGAAAGTCCCTTGGACTGCAAGGAGATCAAACCAGTCAATCCTAAAGGATATTAGTCCTGAATATTCATTGGAAGGACTGATGCTAAAGCTGAAGCTCCAACACTTCAGCCACCTGATATAAAGAACGGACTCTTTAGAAAAGACCCTGATGCTGGGAAAGATTGAAGGCAAGAGAAGAAGGGGACGACAGAGGATGAAACAGTTGGATGTATCCCTGACTCTATGGACATGAGTTTGAGCAAGCCCAGGAGTTGGTGATGGACAGGGAGGCCTGGCGTGCTGCCGTCCATGGTCACAAAGAGTCGGACATGACCGAGTGACTGAACTGAACTGATACGTATAATTCTACATGTCTTCATTTTCCATTTCAGATGCCAAAAAGTTCAAACGTGAATCTCAACAAGATGTTCTACCAGCTTCCCTTCACACGAGGCTCCGGCACCTTGTTCCCAGACACAGATGGATGTCTACGTGCCTTTGACTGCCGATTGCCTGCAGTTCCTTCCAGGAGGGAGCAAGGCCCAGCGAGCTGGAGGGAGGCAGCGGAGAGCACGGGAGGAGGGCATCCCCAGGAGCCAAGGACGCGGCTCCCGTGCAGCCTGGCATCCTGCTTGCCGATGCCCAGTCCCCGCAGTTGGGTTTCAGGCTTCAGCGAGTTCCTGATAAAACTGCCTCCCCTGCTACAGTTCACACTGATACCCTCAATGTTGTTGTTGCTGTTCAGTCACTAATTTTAATTCCATTCTGTTTTGGTTGCCTGACCTCAGGATTGTATTGTGTCCCTGTCCAAGTCTTGAGTCTTTCAATTTGTTTCTACTCACATTTTTAGAACCTGTTGAATTAAATGTCAAGCTAGTTGCCTTTATCTCCCTCTCAGTGTTGTGTGAATGAGTCTGTTTTCTGGCAAATGCAGTGTGAGGTTTATGCAGGCTGTAATTAAGGAATGATGGTGCCCTGAACGCACACAGCTGGGTCATAAGGAGCCCGCCCTCCCCCTTCCTGCATCCTTTCCTGAAGGGTACAGGTCTCCTGTGATATATGAGGTGGTCCTGAACATCTATTACAACAAAAGCAAAAAGCATACCAAACACCTCACCATATGACTGCAGAGGATTGAGATTACCTATTTAGATGAAATACCATGAAACATTACATTTAAAATCAATTATATTTTTATTACTAAGACTTCAAATCTGCTACCTTAAACATCTGTCATTGACACAGTCAATGTGCTATTGTAAGTAAACTGAATTTTAAAGAGTCACAACCTTACATTTATATGTTATTTCACAATGACTAAAATCCCTGTTACTCTATGAAATCTGTCTTAATTATTTCACGAATGTGAAGAGCTTTATAGCCCTATTCTTAGATGCTATGCTCAGCTCACTATTTAAAATGACAATTTTAGCTGTAGATGAGTGTAGTTTTGCTTCACAAACTTAAAGATCTTAGAAATATTTCCTCATATCTACCACTTGGCCTTTTCCTGCTACATGTATGATATTTGTGTGTATCATGTAATATGTACACGTGTTTAAAATAAAGCCAAAGAAATCACAGTTTTCTTAGCAGCTGTTACCAGTTTTCAAACCTCCCAGCTCCGTGGGGTGTTTTTCACAATTAATGCTATGGTTGGGATTAAGGCAAGGATTTTCCTGACTGATGGATGAATGGTCTTGTTGGAATGAAGAGTCTGAGAGAAGAAAGTCAGATGAAATGTGGCTGATGGTCTTTCCAGCAAAGCCTGAGTCCTTTATCCTCGAGGCCAAGGTGAGGTGCTGGGCCCCCAGGCTCCGGGCTTCCATGAGCCCACAGGACACAGCTATTCCCGCAGGAGTGAAAGCCAGGCCTATGTGGGAGCTTCGGAAGCGGGTGGTAGGGGTGCAGGCCACCTGGGGTCTGATCAGGGGCCTGGCTGGGTTTGGACTCTAGGAGCTTCCAGGAGCCCAGGAGTGGCAGGAACTGCTGGTCATAGGACCCCAAAAGGTCAGGCATCCGCAGTCAGGGCCTCGTTCCCACCCTGACCTCTCAGGAAGGAGCTTCATCACAGGGGGTCTCCCCTCCAAGAAGACGGCGACTCGTGACGCTCAAGTCTCTGCAGGCCTCTCCTGGGGCTGGCTGTCGATGGGGTGGGAGGAAGCACCAGGTTTCAGGGAAATGAAACAGCTCTGCCCGGTGACCCTTCATCCCCGGGTGGTGAGCCACCTCCTCCCTGGGGGCTCTTATGTTCTGGAGGGAGGGAGCCTCTCTGTTCGCACGAGGCCCGTGGCGTCATCACTCTGAGAAGAGTTGGGGGGCAGGGAACTCAACGAGCTGGGTGGTTCATCACTAAGGAGGTAGGATCAGGCAGGAGGGCCTTTCATCTGGAGGAGACTCCATGAGCAAGGCTGAGGGTGAGGAAGGCCAGGCCGCTGTCAGGGACTTGGGCCAGCGGGCAAGGGAGGCGGGGGCTCCCAGACTCCAGGAGCCCTAGGAGGTTGGGCAATGAAGACTGAAATAAAGAAACGGAGTGTGTGGCAGTCACCAGACCTGGAGGTGGTGGCAGAGCTGAAAAGTGACCAGGGAATGCCTGGGGGAGGAACGCCTGCTGGAGAGAGTTTTGCAGAGGAAACAAATCAGAAAACGTCAAACTTGGGCCCAAGAGAAGAGAACCGGAGCAGCGGTGTATGAGACAAAGGAGCAGAGACGGGGGCAGAGACTAAAGAATAGAGACGGGGCAGAGACGGGGCAGAGACGGAGCAGAGACGGGGCAGAGACGGAGAAGAGACGGGGGTAGAGATGGAGTAGAGACGGAGTAGAGACGGAGCAGAGACGGAGCAGAGACGGAGCAGAGACGGGGGTAGAGACGGGGGTAGAGATGGAGTAGAGACGGAGTAGAGACGGAGCAGAGACGGAGTAGAGACGGAGCAGAGACGGGAGTAGAGACGGAGTAGAGACGGAGCAGAGACGGAGCAGAGACGGGGTAGAGACGGAGTAGAGACGGGAGTAGAGACGGGGGTAGAGACGGAGTAGAGACGAAGCAGAGACGAAGCAGAGACGGGGGTAGAGACGGAGCAGAGACGGGGGTAGAGACGGAGTAGAGACGGAGCAGAGACGGAGCAGAGACGGAGCAGAGACGGAGCAGAGACGGAGTAGAGACGGAGCAGAGACGGGAGTAGAGACGGAGTAGAGACGGAGCAGAGACGGAGCAGAGACGGGGTAGAGACGGAGTAGAGACGGGAGTAGAGACGGGGGTAGAGACGGAGTAGAGACGAAGCAGAGACGAAGCAGAGACGGGGGTAGAGACGGAGCAGAGACGGGGGTAGAGACAGAGTAGAGACGGAGCAGAGACGGAGTAGAGACGGAGCAGAGAAGGAGCAGAGACGGGGTAGAGACGGAGTAGAGACGGGAGTAGAGACGGAGCAGAGACGGGGGTAGAGACAGAGTAGAGACGGAGCAGAGACGGAGCAGAGACGGGGGTAGAGACGGAGCAGAGACGGGGGTAGAGACAGAGTAGAGACGGGGGTAGAGACGGAGCAGAGACGGAGCAGAGACGGAGCAGAGACGGGGTAGAGACAGAGTAGGGATGGAGTAGAGACGGAGCAGAGACGGAGCAGAGACGGGGGTAGAGACAGAGGAGAGACGGAGTAGGGAAGGAGTAGAGACGGAGTAGAGACGGGGGTAGAGATGGAGTAGAGACGGAGTAGAGACGGAGTAGGGAAGGAGCAGAGACGGAGCAGAGACGGAGTAGAGACGGAGCAGAGACTGGGGTAGAGACGGAGCAGAGACTGGAGGGGTCGGTGCTCCCTTGGGTCCGCCCGGCCTGACCACTGGGTCGGCTGGGGGGCTTTCCTCCGGGGCACCCCCATCTGCCCCTGCCGCCCGCTCTCCAGCGCCCCCTCCACGTGTCTGCGTTGTCCTGACTTCGTCCTCGTGGCCTCAACTTTCCTCCTTTCTGCTGGGACAGAAACCCGGGTCCCTTCATCCTAGAAGACCAGCCAAGAAAGACTGAAATCACCGAACAGAGGAGAAGGAGCGGAATGACCCGAATCACCGAACTCCCGCTCAGGGACTTTTAGCGAACTGGACCCTGCAGAAAGCCTCCGCTCCAGGTAAAGGCGGAGCCGGCCTCGCGGGGCGGGCGGAGCCCGCGGCGCCCCGGCAGCGCGGCCGAGGCGGCCTGGCTGCCTCGGGGCCTCCCGGATCGTCCCGGGAAGCGGGAAGCTGCGCTGGGTTCCTGCGACCCCACCCTCGCCCGCAGGCTGGGGGCGCCGCCTGCAGCCTGGAGGCGCGGCTCGTGGGGGCCGCCTCCCGCCCCGCCCGCCGCGGCCGGGGCGGCTGGAAGGAGAGCGGGGCCGCGATCCGCCGGCCGCGGGGCCCGTCACGCGAAGCCCGCCGCGGCCCTGCGCGCGCCCTGAAGGCCGCCGCGCCGGCTTCCGCAGGGGGCCGGGCTCTGCGCCCACGTCGCTCAGCAAAGCGGGAGCCGCGGGGCGGCGCCGGGGCGGCGGGCCTCCCCTTGGGGGAGTCTCAGCAGACGCTCCGGCGCGGACACCGGCCCGAGCGCCGCAGCCCCGCGGGGGCCCGGGAGAGCCAGCCCCTCCAAGCCCAGGGCCGAGCCCTCGGTCCGCCTGGGCCCACGGGGTCTCGCAGCGCAGGCCTCCTGTGCTAGGGAAACGCAGACGGAGCTCCCGCGAGGTGAGCCTGGAGCCCGAGCCCAGCGCAGGCGTGGGCGGCCCCGGCTGACCTCGCGGCCCGGCCGGCCTGCGCCCGGCTGCGCCCCGACGGCGCAGCCACGGAGAAGCCGCCTGCTGACTGCGCCTCCCGGCTCAGGGCTCTAGAGGTCACGCCTGCGTGTGGAAAGCGAGCTTAAAAATGTCATTAGAGAACCAGGAGTCAGCATCTCAATGCCCGGCAGAGCAGGCGTGCTTGGAGCCCGGGTTGATTGGGTTTCTTCCTGCAAGCCCGTGGGTTACCAGGTCTGGGCCCCTTGTCACAGGCAAGATGGTTGACATCCCCGTTGTTGCAAGTAAGTTACCAGAAGCGTGCTGATAGGAATCGCAGTGGTTTCAGTGGTGAAATTGTGAAACAGCTCAGTGAACCTCTTTGCTTTAAATTTCTCACACACCGACCTCTTTTTCCCCCAGAAACACAGCTATCGCCTTTCCTCCCTCAGCTCACTGAGGGCACTGAGGGCAGGGCTGCCTGCTCTGTCCGCCCTCTGGGCCAGCGCCTCTTGCAGCACTGACCCGGTGGCTGCAGGGATTACTGAGCGCATGCAGCAACAGCTAAATGAAGTGAAACAAGCTTGTTCCAGTTTCACGCTGACACCAGATTCCAAGCGGTGGGGCTCCTCCTCACACGAGCAGACATGATCCGACGCTGGCTGCCTGGAGTTACCTGGGGCGAACGGTTCGGGCCACAAGACGGCCCCTTCCTTAGCTGCCACTGGGCTTCCAGGTCATCTCCTGGGCCTCCTAGTACCAGGCAGGGCTGCGGCTCTACTGGGCCTTTGCCAGACACCCAGGGGTGAAATCAGCCGTCACAGTGCGACACCAGGTCCCGACAGTGGTAAAGGTAACTGGGAAATCTTGACCATTTTATGTGCGAGTGAGAAATGCTGCTGCTGCGTCAGGAAACAAAGGAGGCTGCAGCCACCCAGCCTCGAGCGCCGCCGAAGGTGAGGCCTAAGGAGACTCAGGGTGGAGAGGGGACGCCCATCAAACCGTCAGTCACCCCGGGGGGCCCAGGATGGGCAGACACAGGCCACTGGGCCCTGGCAGCCGGGGTGAGGTCGAAAGAAAGGTGTCAGTGAGCCCAGACTTCGCACCTTCTCACACACAGAAAAGGGCCAGACTCCTTACCTACAGATGTCTCGCTTCCTTTTGTGAGTAGTGATCTTTTGATGTTGCGACTAGCTGGTCTTTGTTGCAAAAACTCCTATAGATCCTGGCTCCCCCTCACCCCCCGTCACCCCCGGCACCTCTTCGGAGCCGTCCCTCAGAACCATCTGACAGGCTGTGTCCAGGGCTCAAGTCCTCAGTTTTGTCCTCTGAATAAAGCATCATTCTCAGCTTGAAGGCTGTGCATTTTTTCAGTCGACATACATATGCACATATTTGTATAATAAACACACTCATTGGAAAAGACTCTGAGGCTGGGAAAGATTGCAGGCAGAAGGAGAAGGGGCAGCAGAGGACAGGATGGTTGGATGCGGTCACCGACTCAGCGAGCGACCTTCCAGAGATACTGAGACAGCAGCCTGGTGTGCTGCAGTCCATGGGGTCTCAGGGTCAGACACGACTCAGTGACTGAACGACAATGCATGTCACGCAGGTCTAGAGGTTACAGCTGATACTCTTCCAAAAAAAAAAAAAGTAAAGAAGAGGAGCTCTGAGCGGAGCAGGGGCCCAGGCATTTCAGAGACGGGTGATCAGAGGAGCTGATGGAGAGGCTGCTCCTCCTCTGCCGTCTGCCAGGTCCCACAGGAGCCGCAGGTGGGGTTGCACCCCCTGGTCAGTGGGCTCGAGACTCCAGGTCACACTTCCTGGCAACCCCTGCTCCCATCGATGAGGTAATATTTTCTGAAGGACTCTGAAATGCATCTTTAATGAATTAAGTACGACACACCTGCAGACGATTGAAGTAACACATACCTTTAGGTGCAATCTCGAGCTCTCAGAAACCACACATTGTTATGGGAATCAATACCCTGGTCGTTTTGTATTCCCGAAATACGGGCTTTGTGCCAAGCACATCTGTCTTGGTAGAAACAAGATCATTTTCTCCAATTTTCATGCCTTTGCCTTTGCTAAATGCCCTCTTGAATGTATAGTTCAGTGCAAACATCTTATTTCTGTAGACTTCACACGTCTATAGGACCATCCAGAAAACAAATTGGAAGAATGACTTTAATTCTTTGGTAAATATTTACTGGACACGACTCCAGGTGCCATGGCAACGTGTGTGTGTGTATACGCCACACATGCATAATGACACAAGCGCGGATCTTAACCAAAAGCACTTTCTGTGTGAGTTTTTGTATAATCTGGTCCATTCCTTCATGGAAATTATTACCTGGTTAGATGATATACAAGTATTTAGATTAAAATCAAAATAACATGTGCTAGCACTTGGTAAGTAATGCCAGTGTGCTGCACCCCAAATGAAATGTGCGTGTTCCATAATGTCCCCAATTTTTGCTGAAACATGACGGGTGGGTATCAGCCATCCCTTTCCCCAGCTGAAACTTAGGCCCAGACAAGTCACCTCTGAGAGATGGCCCAGCTTCAGGAGGAGCATCAGCAGTGGTGGCGGAGGGTGAAGGCAGAGGGGCAGGCGGGCGGCATTTAACCTAAGATTTAAAGACCCAGGGTGTAGTGAGTAGAAGGGAAGGGTTCTGTTGGGTCCTGTCCAGTCTGGCTTGGTGCTGCCTGGGTCAGCCCGAGGGACTCGGGCCCTGGCCTGGCTGCCTGCAGTGCCCCGGCCTGCGTCCCTGCAGAGATCTCGGCGTCTGTCCCGGGGGAGCCCAGCCTCGGGAAGCTGCAGCTGGAGCCCCCGGGTCCCCCTCCATGGGCCAGCCCGTTGCCATAGGAGCAGGAGCAGCAGTGACACCTCGCAGTCTCCCGTCGACGGCGGGTGTTTCCTCCTTGGTCCCCTGTGGCTGCGGGGAGGTTCTGCGTCCATGGCCCTCACGTGGACAGGGAGGGGAGCGGGCCCTCTCCCTCGAGGTCGTGATCATGAGACTGTCCAGGGGGCCGACCAGACCTCCGACCCCCAAAGGCTGGACTCTGCACCGAGGGTGTCACCCTGCACCCGCCTCCTGCAGCCTGGAGGCACAGCGTACACGGCGGCCCAGGTCGTGTGGATGGCCATCGGGCAGTGAGCCCGGGGAGAGTCTTCCTCTCTAGGCACCGTCCACAGAGGCCGCGGGCAGGACAGCGTCCCAGCATGGCTGCTGTCCCGGCTCCCCTGCTCTGAGCCCATTAGAGATTCGCGTGATACCAAATCATGGGAAACTCTAGGACAGCGTCCCAGCACGGCTGCTGTCCCGTCTCCCCTGCTCTGAGCCCATTAGAGGTTCGCGTGATACCAAATCATGGGAAACTCTAAGTGTTCGGACGATTTGTTCATGCGGGTGGATGCAATCGAATCGATAGCAGTTGTGCCCAGAGTCTGGGGAGGGATTTTCTGGAATGGATTCTGAAATTTCTGCCGCCCGGGGGGTGGGCGTTGTCAGGCCGTGTGAGGAAGTGTGGGTCAATTAGAGAGCTCAGAGCTCTAAATCAATGCCACATGATGGTCTGCTCGGCCGCTGAGCAGCCCGTGGTTCTTAAAGGGCCTTGACAAATGGGACTTAGCGGCCTGTTTCCCCTGCCTCAGGCCCAGGATGAAAAGATGATTCTGCAGAGTCCAGATTTAACACCGGTCATGCTTTGGCCCTGGGGCTGCAATGGGTTTAGCTTCTCAGGGGTCCACCACCCACTCCACGTGGTACCAAGGGACCCCGGGAGCTGGTTCTGTTCCCTTCAGACTACTCCCAGCAAAGAACCTGGCAGTGTCGACAGAAAACCAGGGTTGAGCTAAATAACTGCGGGGAAAGAGCAAATTAGCCAAGATGGTCGGCCTCTCGCCCTGCAATCTGTCCGTGTGGTTCTGTAACGGCTGGGATCACTCACAGCGCTGAGTGTGTGCGTCGCCGCGCACCCCTTCGGCCACGGCCACGTCTGTCTATAAGCGTATATACGCTCCACTGAAAGCCCCTGAGGCTGCCTTCCCCATGTCCGCAGGGTCAGCCCCGAGAGAAGCTGCGGCTCCTCTGCTGCGGCTGCAGCCGCAGTCGGGAGAGTAGGCGTGCCTGCAGCCCCCACGGCCCCTGGAGGGGTCCCCCAGCTTCCCCGCTCGTGCCTGCCTGCCGTATCAGCGAACAGTGCGAACAGGGAGACAACTGGCATAGTCGGCAGGACCAGCGGGACAAGAACCAACACTTGTCTCCACTCGAGAAGCATCCTGGGGCCCGCTGAGGGCTGGGCCTGACCCTTCTGGCCCCGCTCGGACTTGTGTCTGTGCAGGATGAACAGTGAGAGGAACTCTGGGGGAGATGGGCCGTGAGAGCCTCTCTGGCCCCAAAGTCCAGAGCTCCCCCACGAGCCTTCCTTGGTGAGACTGTTTCTACATGTGCTCGGAAAGGCTTTGCTGGTTGTTGAAGGGATTTCATTCAAAACGATATGAAACAAGGCCGGGTACGGAGACGCTGCTGAAGACAGACTTCGCTCGTGGGTGCAGAGCCGGGGCCCAGGGGTGACCGGGGCCCCTGTGTTGCCCTCTGAGGTCCCGGGAGGGTGAGCCCAGGCGGTGCTCCCAGGGTCCCCCACGAGGCACCCCCTGGAGGCAGGACAGCCCTGTGAGAACCTGGCCACAAGGCAAGGACAGCTCTGAGGCAGGAAATGGGCTCACTTTTCATTATGGGGCCGTCCAGGCTCCCAGTCCAGTTGGCCAGAGCTGAGCACGCCGCAGGCCCCTGGGGGCTCACTTTGCTCCGCAAGTCAGTGTCCAGGTGCCTCACAGGACGTTGCCCGCACCGAGCCTGGAGCCGCCAGAAGCCCTCGGCTGGGGTCACTCAGACTCGTGGGTGGGTGGCCCTCCCGCCTCCTGGGCACAGGGAGCCACCTTTGCGCGTGGCCTCTTTCCTGATGCTGCTTCTTGCACCTGAGACCCTGCGCCACCTCTGTCCCCGCCAGCACTCACCTTCTTATGGACCTGGCAGCATCTCTTCCAGAGTCTCCAGCCGGAGCCCTGGGCCTCTTGCTTCCTGCACGTGGGTCCTTGAGCATCTGGGCTGCACTGGAGCAGCGGGCACCAGGGACATTCCCGCCAGGGACAAGCCCCAGCCAGGGGCCGGCTCCTTCAAGCATCCGCGTCTAGGAAACAAGAGAAGCAGCATCTGGGGGCAGGCACATTGTCTAAAGGCTGACTGGGCATTTGCCTGCAGTCATTCTACTGCAAACTATGGCTTACTTGACATTAAATGGGATTTTTTTTCTTCAAAGCTGAACTTGGCAGAAATTCACTAAAAATGCTAGCTATACTCCTAAACCACAGGGCACATAAATCATTTAAATCAGAAGTGTTTCCAAGGAAATTGCCATTTAATTTTCTGAAAAGCAAGCGAAATACAATAACAGGTGTGATTTCCTCTTCAGTCAAAGAGGGTCAGTGGTGGGGGGACTGGGACCCTTCAGCCTGAAGGGGGCCCCTTCAGGATCAGGCTGCACTGGCCTGTGAAGGGGTCTGCGGAGTCAAGGCCTTGTTGGGGGCGATACCGTGGGTGAGCCTGACTTATCAGGCAGGACTTCAGGAAGCTCTGAGGCAGCAGGGGGGGCAGGGAGACCCCGAATCTGCCACCAGCCCAGTGCACAAGCAAGGGGACGCCAGGGCCTGGATGAGACCCAGCCTCAGGACCTGAAATGAGACCCGGGCACAGCTTTCGGAGCTCACACCGCAATGTCTGTTTTGCAGAGAAGCCTAAAGTGAAGTCGCTCAGTCATATCCGACTCTTTGCAAGCCCATGGACTGAAGCCTACCAGGCTCCTCTGTCCATGGGATTTTCTAGGCAAGAGTACTGGAGTGGGGTGCCAGTTCCTTCCCCAGGGGATCTTCCTGACCCAGGGATTAAACCCGGCTCTCCCACTTTGCAGGCAGACACTTTACCCTCTGAGCCACCAGGGAAGCCCAGCTAAGGCAGTTGCTAACCCTGAATTATCTGCTGTCATTTCCCAGCAAAATTCTCTGCAACCGCTGCAGCACGTGAGAGCTGTGCAGCATCAGGGCGGCCGTGCTGCCCCTGGGCCGCCCTGGGGCACAGGCCTCTACTGCTCCGCTGGCTCGGCACACCCTCCTGGCTCTCTGACGCCTCATCCCGACGGAGCTGGGGCTGTGGGCTGTCCAGCCAGGACTGCAAGAGGAAGGGAACTGGAAAACTACAAACCGCATAGTTGGGTTGCTGTGGGTCCGAGGTGGCCAGGGCTACAGAATTCAGCGCTCCAGTGTGAGAATGAGGCCCAGGGACTCAGCGGGCAGAGGAGGGGGCGAGAGGGGTGCAGAATCCCAACAGCCCTGCTCATGTCGTGCGTCTAGAACAGGCGGCATTAAAGCGGTTGGCATGAAAGCAGGATGCCGACCCCTCTTAGGGCAGGTGTCTCCTGAGACAGTGGTGCACCTTCCAGGAGCCCTCTCCTGGGAGAGCGGCCTCGATGAGGACAAAGTGGGGAGCCCTGGACAGCACAGTGCAGATGCATCCGAGGCCCAAGGCCCGTGTGTGTGTGTGTGGGGGGGAGCTCTCATTGTGAAGGCCCGTGTGTGTGTGGGGGGGGCTCTCATTGTGAAGGCC
>SJYG01000969.1:575570-607677 GCA_006410535.1 Litocranius walleri | reverse complement strand
GTGTGTATGGGGGGGGGCTCTCATTGTGAAGGCCCGTGTGTGTGCGTGTGTGTGTGTGTGTGTGGTGTGAGTGTGTGGGGGTGGGGCTCTCACTGTGAAGGCCCGTGTGTGTGTGTGTGTGTGTGTGTGTGTGTGTGTGTGTGTATGGGGGTGGGGCTCTCATTGTGAAGGCCCGTGTGTGTGTGTGTGTGTGTACTGTGGCGGCAGGCCTGGGGCTCTGCTTGTGAAGGCCCGTGATGCTTCAGAGCCTCCAGCATCGCTGGTGTTGGGCACACAGGCTGGTAGGCCAGGGGAGTGTGCTGACCCAGTGGGTCGGCTCTGGGGACCACAGGCAGCGCGGTCTCGCTCTGAGCTCATAGGACCCCCGAGGCCCCCGGAGTCTGGTGCTGAGCTCACGTGGCCTGCTCCCCAGGTGGAGAGGAGGCCCCTCGCCAGTCGGCAGGGCCTCCGCACACAGGCCGTGCTAAATCTCCGGGTGTGCAGGGCCGCGTCTGCGCCGCTGGCTGGCTCCTGTCTCCTCGGGCTCAGCGTGAGTCTGTCTGGCCGTCCGCCTCGCCCTCCGCCGGGAGAGGTGGCCCTCGTCCTGAGGGAGAGGCCGCCCTGGGCGGGAGCGGTGGGCACAGCCAGTGTCGGAGGAGCTTCCAGAAGCAACAGGTCATTGTGCAGGGCGGGGCAGCTTCAGCGCCCGAGTAATACGTGAAGACGTCTTAAAAGCACGAGGCTTGCAACTGAGACTCCAAAACGCCCCCGCAAGCCAAAGCCTGGAAGCAGCTCAGCAGCTAGCGTGTTGGGTGCTGTCATGAAAAACATCGCTTTCTCCCAGACTGCGGCCTGGGTTGTCACCCCCATCAAATTATCTGTAAACTCTGAGTTTCTAGCCCCTTTATCGTGACACGAACAACTAAACCAGCTTTTACTATTCTTTGAGGTTGACTCTTGGGAAAATTCCAAATCATATCTTCTTCTAGGTTGATGGCACACTGTGTGGCCTTTCCCTGCTGGGACAACCCTTTGGCATCGGAGGCGGCAGCGGCGGCGGGTCGGGGCTCCGGAGGCTGAGGTCCCGAGAGCCCGGGCCAGGCTGAGGGCCCGGCCCCGCTGCTCGCTAGAGCCCGGGCCAGGCCGCGCGCCTCCTCCGCGACCGCGCGGGCGGCGCCCCAGGTGGCCCGCGGCTCTGCGGCGCCCTCTGCCTTCCCGGCTGCCTCCCGCCGCGGGCCCTCCGCGCAGCCTCACTGCGGCAGGGGAGCCGGGAGCGCCTCGGGACAGAGCGGGGCTGGGCGCTGACAGGCGCCGCAGCGCCCCCGGCGCCCCCGGCGGCCGCGCCGCGCCTCCCGCTCCTGGGCCCCGGGCGGGGCCGCCGAGGACTCGGAGCGCCCGGCGGCTCCCGCGAGGCTCAGGAGGCAGAGCCTGGACCACCAGCCGCGCGAGAGCGGGGCGCGGAAGCCGCACATCCGCCGGACGCCCTGGCCCTTGCTGTGGTCTCATAAATAAGGCCGGCATCTCACAAGGGAAACTGAAATCCAGAAAGTCAGCGGGCTGGCCGGACGCGCACGCCCCCAGACAAGCTCGGAGACCCAGGAGTCAAGCCTGCCTCTGGCCCCAAAGACCGCTGCCCACGGGGTCCTGCTTCCCAGACGGGGCCGCGGCTCGGGGGCGAGCGCGTAAGCAGGCTGCGCCCTGGCAACGCCCGGCGCGGCGGCCGGGACCTCCCAAGGCGGAGCCCCTCCAAGGGCGCCTGGGGGCCGAGACGGCGCAGGGAGGCCCCAGCCTGGGCGCGTCCCGCACGCACGCGCCTCCAGGAGCACCCGGCTGTTCACGACCACGTGTTCCTCGTTAGTTACTGTGCAGTAACCAGGGAACTCCACAGCAGTGTTCTGTGGCTCTTGTTCCTGATTATAATTGTGCAAGAGTTTTAATTTGCTGGGGGCAGAATCGACAGCTCAGCCCACAGGCACAACTTGCAACGTGGGTCCATTTCCCGTGTCTCGGTCGTTCCAGTCGAGGAGACTCCAGGCGGCACACGGTGGGTGCTCTGCACTGCTCAGGCACACCCCTCGGCTGGCAGGTGGGTCCCCTGGTCACTAAACCCAACCCGAGCAGGCTACCAGTCACAAAAGTGAGGTGACGACTGGGCGTTCTGCTGCAAAAAGGGAACAAAACCCCCACAAATTTCTACTAAATTATGTCAAAATTTTAAATCTTCATATAAATACATCAACCATGTTTTCAGAGATTCTTGGATAAACTTTTATACTGTCAAAATATAAACTGCATGAATTTACAACTGTAATTTTGCAACTTTTACCATTAAATGCTTTTAACTTCAACACTTGTCTGACTTCCCTTACACTGAATCTACTATTTTGTTTAAATAACTATCAGTAACGACTGGCAGAGCATAATTTAAAGAGCGAAAAGCCTGTCTAGAGGAACTTCAGGGCAACGCCTTCTGTTTCCCGTGGTTTGCATGACTATGCTCAGCAGGCCAACCTGTCAGGAAGACACTGGCCCTGGCGTCCCATCCACGGGTGCCTGCTGAGCTGCAGGGACGCGGCAGGCGACCGCCAAGTGAGGTGCAGTTTGCTCAAAACAGCCACAGACACAGCGTCATCTTTACAACTTTGCTTATGTCACGTAACCAGGAACCCTTCTGTGGCTCCAATCCCACACCCTTTTGCTCAGGCTTCGGGGTGACACAGGGCTGTAGGAAGCTGTGCCTGGGGATGTGCCTTCCTTCACTGACCGAGAGACCCCCAGCACAGCAAGCTCGCACACCCCAAACCCTCTAAAGGGGGCCACAGATGCACACTTCAGACAAATTGCTGAAGGGTCTGGCACAATTCTGGCTTGTAGGACTTCCCCAAGCAGCAGGATAGTGTTAACACTGCAATTTAAGCCTCTGAATATGAACTTACTAGAAACAGTTAAAAAGTAAAAGTTTGTGTTTGCGAAAACAAAATATAAGCATTTTAAAACAGACTGCACACACCAGTGAATGAAAAGGCCCATGCCATGCCTTTAGGTTGATGAGTCATTAACACCAAAGTTAACCATATTATTACACTATTATCACAGGGAAACTGCGATTCGGTCAGTCCCATATTAAGACAAATTGAATAATCAGACGCTGAAAATGCCCCCACAACCTCCCCAGCTTCCGCGGGGCCGAAGCCAGGGTGTTCCCATCTGTGTGTCCTGTCCCCGGGGCCCCAGCCTGACTGCAGGTCTGCAGAGGACCAGCCATTGTCTGGGCTCACAGGAACCGGCCAGCTCGGTCCTGCACTCAGAGGACTGCTCTGGACATGCGGGCTCCTCTGAAGCCAGGATACCATTAAGCGCCCTCAACGGGTAATTCTCAGAAACGCACAACGAGCTTAAAATCTGGCTTCATGTGACAGGACTTTTTAAGTCAATGTTTAAAATGTCCCATACAGAAGTCTAAGAGATGGACAGGTCAGGAGCCCCAGAGATGCGTTGAGGAAGTTCTGTGCACGCGGACTCGGTCGCTCAGTCATGTCCAACTCTTTGACCCCAAGGACGGTCGCCCAGCAGGCTTCTCTGTCTGTGGAGGTTTCCAGGCAAGAATACTGGAGGAGGTTGCTATTTTCTACCCCCAGGAAGTTCTATTCACTTCTAAAACTAATGTCAAAATTCAGGAAATTGTTTCTCTACTGAGTTTGTAACTATCTATAAAAACTTTATTTATCTGGATTCAAAATGTAATTTCATAATCTGTCAAAGTGTCACCTTTTGAACTTCTAAATATAAATACTTTCATATGAACAAATATGATTTTTTGAAATTTGTAAAGTATATTTCAGTTCAGTCGCTCAGTCATGTCCAACTCTGTGACCCCATGGACTGCAGCACACCAGGCCTCCCTGTCCACCACCAAACTCATGTCCATCACATCGGTGAGGCCATCCAGCCATGCTTCGGTTAACTTGTTAAAATAACCATGCACAAACGACCTTCTCAAACCCAAACCAGGAGCCAACAGCATCGTCCCTCCTGAGGGCTGTGCTTGGACAGGGGGCCCTCTGCTCAGCGGTCAGCCTCCAGCAGCAGCTCCAGATGGGACAGGACCCACGACCTCCCGCACAGAAGTCTGTTCACAGGGGAACAGCGCGCCTGCTCCAGCGGCCCTGAGAGCGCCCACCCAGGGCACCAAAGGGCACAAAGAGGGGACGCACAGAAACACAGTCAGCGTCTATACCTGCCACAGAAACTGTTTACTTGTAACTGTCCTTCCTGAAAGCAACACCAGAGGCTCATCCAACCACCGCCTCCATGGACCCCGACGTCTCCAACTGGACCAAGGGCAGGTGGCCCCTCATGTTCTGTCCAGTGGCCACACCACCCAGAGAGGCCGCCACCGAGCAGACAGACCAGGGTGCCTGGGGTGGTGGGTCTGCCCAGGCGTGGGTAGCACTGCCCCTCACTCAGGCCCTGTCGCCAGGCGGACGGAGCATCTGATAGCTCGCCCCAGGCACGGGGGGCTGTGGACACATGGCCTCGGGAGGGCCCTGCGCTGCTGTTTGTCCAGTTTAACTGGAGGGACCAGCGCCGCTCAGGCCCGGCGTGCGCCCAGGGCGTGGTAGGCTGCGTCTGTCCTCACAGCGTGTTTGTGTGTGTGCGTTCCGGGGGCTAAGAAGACGCCTGTGCGGACAACAGGCTGCTTGGAGCCTGAGCGGAGCGGTCACTCCTCCTTGGGCCGCGCCCGAGCCCGTGCCCTCCGCTGCTCCCGTAAGCTCCGCAGGTCGGTCATCACCGCCAGGGTCTTGCGCACCCACAGGACCTGGAAAGAACCGTGCGGATGCGGTCAGAACTGAACCTGCGTCAGCGGAGGACGGCGCGGGGAGCCTGCGAGGCACGTACCACGATGAGCAGGGCGTTGAGCAGCAGCGGCGCGGAGAACACGAGGGAGATGAACATGCCCCTCGAGTCGAAATACTGGTGTTTGGAGAACAGCCTGTTTTAAGAAGGATTTACAGGTCACCGGCTGCCACAAATGCATTCCTGCGACTTTCTCTATCTCAGTGTCTCGGCAAGCCCACCTCTCACTGGGGACAGGATGGGCCCTCTGGGACTGCCAGGACCCCCACTCCTGCACCACCCAGGACCCTGGCAGGAGCCGCTGAGCACAGGAGGACAAGGTGGTCAGAATCGCCGCTGCACTGGGGAGAGCTGAGTACATGTCTGATGTGACCTTCCTGACCCCGCAGAGGGACGACTCCAGCCCCTCTGGAGAGCAGCGGCCTACACCCAGGCCCTCCGGGGGTGGTCAGTGCGTGCGGGGCCTCCCCGGGGGCAGGGGGCGGGGCAGCATGCCCAAACCAGGCTGCCCCCAGGGTCTCAGGGATGACGGACACTCGGGTCACTGACTCAGTCAGGCAGCACAGCTCTGGGTCACAGGGCACAGAGCCCTGCGGGGCGGGGCCCAGGCCACTGAGGGCTGGTCGGGAGGCGTGCGTCCTGATCAGAATCAGGAGGCAAAGTGGGGAGGACGGGCCGTGTGAGCAGAGGGCAGGCTCTGCACCTGAGAGCAGGGCCTGGGGCAGCCGGGCTGGGGCCATGACTGCTCGGGGACCCCAGTGCCAGGCGAGGGCAGAGCTGGAAGCAGGGCGTGACCGGGCGGCATCGCCCCCAGGGAGGGGCGGGGCTGGGGGTGCGGCGCTGCCCTCCCAGCCGAGTCAGCCTCCCATCGCCTGAGAAGGCAGGAGGAGGAGCTGCGGGGCAGCAGGCTGGGGAGTGATCTGCAAGGTGTCGGGGCCAGGGGAAGCGTGTTCCCTGGACAGGGACCTGGCCAGGCCACCCTGGCGTGTGCGCAGGGCAGGACACACAGGTGAGGAGGGAGCGGCTGGCGTCCTGGAGGCCCGGGACCCAGCGTTTTCAGGACCAAGGACACCAAGTAAACCATGGGCGGGTCACAAGCTCCCCATCACAGAGAGAGCGCTTCTGGACAGCAACCACCTGTCTCACAGTGGAGGAGCCTGGGGTGGGGCAGGGCTGGGGTGCCCTACAGCTGACAGGGGTGGTTTCAGACCCAGTCCACGTGCCCAGGGCTGCTCACCTCCAGTTCATCGCCGCCACTTCATTGATGTACTCGGCACAGTAGACCAAGGTCACTGAGGAGAAAGAGACTTGGGTGAGAAGTCAGAGGGCGGCCGACCACCACAGCCTACACATCCTTCGGAAGAGCACGCTTCAAACGCAAGAACAAGGCCGCGCTATGCGGCTCGGGAGCCTGTCTGTCCAGTGCGTTCCTCACGAGGGGCCCTCGCAGACAGGAGGGACGTCCTCCCCGGCCTGGCGCACAGCTTTGCACTGCGATGCAGGCCCCCAGATAACCTCCTGTCTGGATTTCCCACCTTGCACACGATCAACTGAAACATCATCTTTAACATGAATTTTTGCATTTTGTTAAACTACAAGCAAAATCTTCAGTGTCTTCCCAACGGCTGCAAGATTAAGAGCCCAGCCTAGCCTCTGAGGCCCTGGCCCACCCTACCTATCTGAGCACACATCTAGCTCATCAACATCAGACACGTGCTTCTCTGATAACTGACCCAACGCCGTCTGTCACCCTGGTGCTCTCACGGGTGCCTTCGCCCCACATGCCGGCCAGACACCTGTTCCTTGTCTCACCTAAAGAAAAAGAGATTTTTCTCTCTTTTTATGCCCCACACCAGGACTTCATTTCCTCTGTGAAATTTTTCTCAATGATTCCACACAACTCTGTCCCTTCTCTGAATCTCGATGGATCTTATATGCACAGATCTTATATTTCTTATATTTCTTGCCCTGTGTGCACCTCCCAGACCAAGCTGAGAGGCTAAGCCCACAGAGGGGGGCCCATGTACAGAGTCAGCATCCCGGCAAACACAGCTCCTGTTTGTGTCACCAGTATTCAGCACCCTCCTGGGAGCACAGTAGGTACTTGAAAGACTCCTTTCAACTCCAATATCCAAAATGAAGTTTATTTTTAGAGGAACCAAAAGTGAAATACAGGAGTGGCCTGAAATCAGGGAGGAGGATGGGGAGGCCTTACAGATGCTTTTATGTATCATGAAGCTGCAGAGGGAACACCCACCCACCCCCAGATCACACACACAAACACACACACACACACCCCGATCCCACCACTCTGAGCCCCGAGCAGCAGGGCTGCTGCTTCTACTCACCCAGGCACAGGAAGTGCCCCACCTGCAGCCTGTACCTCTGGGATGAGAAGCAAGTGAGCAGCAGGCAGAGCACGTGGAAGACAGCCAGCCCCAGGAGCCAGGGCTCCGTCCAGTCCGTCTGCTGAAGGACACACAGCAGAAACAAGTCAGGGTCCTCTCGCACCGGGGCCAGGCTTCACATGCCGTCTTCTCTGAGCATGTCCAGAGCACCCACCAGGCTTCACAGGACTCGGGACGGGGAAGGGAAGGGAAACATGCGCCCCCACCCAGGGACTGTCGCTCATGTCTCTGGAGGACCGTCCACACAGCACTGAGGGCTTCACTGTTTGTCAAGCGAAGCTTCAAGCTGGGAGAACCTAAGGACTTTCCATTCTGGGTGAGAAGACGGGGAAGACTGGCTCTGGAATGCACCGGGTCCCCGCGGAGGTAAGGCTACAACTCCTATTTCCAGCTCCCTAGACCAGTGATTAAAGCCTCGGAAAATCTGGGCTGCCCTCCAAACAGCGCTAGACCTCAGGTCAGCTAAACTCTAGGGGTGGCTGGCTGGTCCGCACCCTTAAACTAGGACCCCCTCCCGGAGGCTCAGGTCCCCCGTGGGTAAGGGGCTGGAGTCGAGGCTCGCGCCTGCCACTTGCCCACTGCGGGTCCTCGCATCCACGCCCAGATTGGCCCCCTTCCTTGCGCCGCGCAGCAACCCCGCCCATCGGGGACCCCGTCCCAGGACGCCCCGCCCCTAACCCGGGCCCGGCCCACCTGGGTCACGCCCCACCGGGCCCCGCCCCTAATCCGGGCCCCGCCCCTAATCCGGGCCCCACCCCCCCAGGCCCCGCCCCGGAGCG
Source organism: Litocranius walleri (assembly GCA_006410535.1). Taxonomy (NCBI): domain Eukaryota; kingdom Metazoa; phylum Chordata; class Mammalia; order Artiodactyla; family Bovidae; genus Litocranius; species Litocranius walleri. The sequence goes on along the minus strand of SJYG01000969.1, from coordinate 599,654 downwards.
CCCCGTCCGGCGCCGCGGGCCTCCTTGGACAATTCCGAGCGGCCCTCTGCGCCAGCGGCCGACGTGGCGGGTAAGGCGGCGAGTTACCGAGATCACGGCGGGGATGCTGACGGGGAACCTGCTGACTGAGAATGCGGATGGCATCGTCCCCAGAAAGGCCCAGCCTCACCGCCACCTTTGCGTCTTCCCGCCCCTCCGGATAGGACAAGGAAGCCCTTTAGCGTCCTCTCGCGGCGTTTCCCGCTTGTCGCGAGGCTCACTGCGCCTGGCAGTGCGGGGCCGGCGGGCATTCCCCCCGTCTCGCGATGTCCGCGGTGCCGCCCGCCGGGCCCAAATCTCGCGGTATTCCGCGGCGTTGCAGGAATGGGAGGGAGACGCAGGCGGCGCCGGGTGTCCGCAGCGGCTGGGGCGGGCTCGGGGCTGCGGCGTGGGCGCGCGCCGCGTCGCGTCGGTGCGCCTGCTCTGCCTCTGCGTCCGGGCGTTCTCCAGGCTGGAACGCCGGGGCGGTCGCCAGGCCCTCCTCCGTGGGGTTTTCCCGACCCAGGGACCGAACCTGCGGCGCCCGCACCGCGGGCGGACGGTTTTCCGCTGAGCCGCGGCTCCCGGGGGCGGGGAGGGCTCCCGGGGTCTGGCCTCTGGGAGACAGGGATGACCCGGACCCTTGAGGACACAGGACGGGGATCCGAACCCCGGCTCGCAGAGGACACTGACTTGGACCCCGGGGGCAAAGGTCGGGGGAGAGTGACCTGCAGGTTGCGTGGTGGGGGCGTGAAAGCGAAGGTCGCGCGGTCGTGTCTGACTCTGCCACACCGTTAACCAGCCTGCCAGGCTCCTCTCCATGGGGCTCTCCAGGCGAGGGTACTGGGCAGCCAGACGCTGCTCCAGGGGACCTTCCCTACCCAGGGATCGAACCCAGGTCTCCCGCATTGCAGGCCACAGTCTGAGCCGCGAGGGAAGCAGAAAGTCCAGTGTTGACCTATGAAGTGCTCCTCAACCACTCGGTGGGGTGGATGTTATGGACTCACTTTACAGTGAGAAAACAGAGACTCGGAAAAGTAAACACCTACCCGGGGAGAGAGTTAGGGTGTGGGTGAGACTTGGCTGGTTCTATGGCACCGACTCTGCCAGTTGCCTGCCCCACCAGCCTCCTCCTGGGCCCCGTCTAATGAGAAGCGCTTCTCTAGATCAGTTCAGTCGCTCAGTCGTGTCCAACTTTGTGACTCCATGAACCACAGCATGCCAGGCCTCCCTGTCCATCACCAACTCCTGGAGTTCACCCAGACTCATGTCCATTGAGTTGGTGATGCCATCTAACCATCTCATCCTATGTCCCGTTCCTCTGCTGCCCTCAATCTTTCCCAACATCAGGGTCTTTTCAAATGAGTCCACTCTTCGCATCAGGTGGCCAAAGTTTTGGAGTTTCAGCTTCAGCATCAGTCCTTCCAATGAACACCCAGGACTGATCTCCTTTAGGATGGACTGGTTGGATCTCCTTGCAGTCGAAGGGACTCTCAGGAGTCTTCTCCAACACCACAGTTCAAAAGCATCAGTTCCTCGGTGCTCAGCTTTCTTTATAGTTCAATTCTCACATCCATACGTGACTACTGGAAAAACCATAGCCTTGACTAGACAGACCTTTGTTGACAAAGTAATGTCTCTGCTTTTTAATATGCTGTCTAGGTTGGTCATAACTTTCCTTCCAAGGAGCAAGTGTCTTTTAATTTCATGGCTGCAATCACCCTCCCCAGAGTAGTGCCGTGGATTCAATGCCTGATTCTCTTCCCAAATATAACCTAGTCCCTGAATTCATTTCTCCAACAAGTTTGCAGGCCAGTGATCTGACTTGAGATGACTGATGTTCGGGTCTGAGAGCAGATCTGGCTCTTCTCTCGGTGGAGCTGGAGCTGAGGGGTGAGGCCCAGCGAGGCTGTGACTGCCCACCCTCACGTGTGTCCATGTGAGGATTCTATCAGGAGGTGGGCTCTTTGGGAGTGAGAACCTGCTGTCCTGCAGTGGCTGCTCTTTCTCTGAAGCTGGACGTTTCATGCTCAGTGATTACTCCCCTGACCTGTCAGGGAGATGGTTTGGAAAAATCAAAGACTTCAAAGGCAGTGTTTCTCCTTTCTAATGATGGCATCTTATGCTGGGGCATAATCAGGCTCTAGGCTTCCTGCCGACGCTGGCTTCAGCAGCGTCGCTCGAAAAAGGCAGAGGCAGCGTGACAGTGTCTGAGGTGGGCCGGCCTCCTGCCTTTAGCAGCTGCTGCTCACTCCTCCGATTCCCCAACAACCTGCCCCAGGAAGTGGCCGGGTCAGCTCTCCAGTCTCCTGTCCCCTCAGGGCGCTAGCTGCCTTCAGAGCAGCCACAGGTGAGAAGGCATGTACATGTCAACTGAAAAATAATGCACAGCCCGAAAGCTGAGAATGGTGTTTTATTTGGCAGACAAAACTGAGGACTTAAGCACAGAAATCAGCCTCTCAGAGGGCTCTGAGGGACTGCTCCCTAGAGGTGTGGGAGGAGCCAAGATATAGAGGTGTTTTTCCACAAAGGCCAGGTAGTCAGAACATCAAAAGATTGCTATTAAAGAAAACCAGACATCGCAGTTTAGTGAATTTAGCCCCTTTCTACGAATGGGAAGACGGAAGAGTCTGGGTTCACTGACATCATCCCTGTGATGTGCACTTCAGCTTCCTGGGCCCGGTGTCCTGGGTTCTCACCCTGAGTCTGCCCAGGGCCCCTTCGGGTATCCCGTGTCACCCTTTCCTCCTGCTTCAGCTCATGCAGGGGAGGGGAGGGTGGATGGCCAGCAGGGGTCAGGAGCCCGAGGCCCCACTCAGGGCGTCCTCCTCACACCCAGCTTCCAGGGGCTGTTAGTGGCTTGCAAGACACCACATTCACGCGTGCTCAGCTTGTCATTGCAAGAAGCATGACGTTTTTGTTATCACAGTGATTAGACTTGCTAAATTTCAGTGAATTTTAAGGAATATAAGAATTCTCATAATACATTATCTAATGTCACATGTCCTCTGACACTCGGGCTTCTCTGCAGAATGGACCACCTGGCGTGTAAGCCTGACCTTTCCTGATAGACATGGATCTTCCCGAAGCCTCAGGCCACTGCATCTCACTCTCCAGTCCTCTGTCCATCTGACCACATATGTATGTGTCCATCTCTCTCTGTCTCCTTCAAGGGCCCATTTAGGCAGAATTTCCTTGCTGTTCCCACAGGGAAAGCTGTTCGTGAAGATGCTGCTGCAAGTCTGCTCGGTTCTGAACTGGCAGATATACGTTGTCCTCCCTGGAGACTGCTAAAATGACAAGTGTCAAAAAACAGACACAGCAAAACCCTTATATGAAATGTGACAGCCCATAAATCTACTCCAAATTGTGTATGATAGTTTAAGCAGCGTTTTTGTTAAACAGTCTTTTGTTAATCTATTGTTTTCCGTTGGCTGATGTAGAGAGTGTTTTTACTTTTTTATCATGTGATATTTAATTTACAAAATGTTGAACATACATGAGTGTTAATATTCGCTTTTTCCAAGAGAGTCTGAAACTGAGCAGCTCAGACCTGAGGTTAAGAGTTTGTCTTTCTCTTGATTTTAAAATTACTCTGTCCCATATGACTTATGAGAACATATTTTTATTTTCTTTATTGTCTATAACTTTACACTGAACTCAGTCTCATCACTTTGAGTCCTGCCCATCCTATCTCCTGCACACAGCCACAGAACGTGTTTATAAAAATTGATGCATTAAACTGTTTTATGGAAGTTTTACCTGCAGCAATAGCCTTAAATCACATCTTCATTTCCTGCCAGAGTGCAACGGCTTTCTCCTTCCGTGCCACAGGGGCCGCACTCTCCACAGCCTCTCTGTTTAAGGGAGGAACCAAGCTGCTTCTCCCTCTCTAGTCTGTCATATCTTAACTTGTAATGGAAATCAAATGATTTCTGCAGCAGTAATGCCTATTTCATGGACTCAGTGGTGTGTGTGGGCTGAGGCTCATGCATCTACTTTGCATTCACTCAGGCGAAAAGGAAGGCTGGTTTAGGATTCTGTCACATCTTCCCTCCCTCTTGTCAGGTCCAGTCTTCTAACATGAGTCCCATTTTTCTCTCGGAAATCTGTCACAAAAACTTACCCATTTTTATAGATTCTTTTTCTTACCATTTTCTAGCACCATCAGAGGGTGGAAAGGTAGAGTCTAGGGGCTCTGGCATCTGAATTGCTTAACATCATTAATCACCAGGGAAATGCAAGTCAAAATCCCAATGGGAGACCACCTGTGCCTCCTAGGATGGCGACCATAGAAAACAAACCTGAGTGTGAGCAAGGGTGTGGGGAGAGGGGACAAGCACACTGTGCGCTCAGCAGGGCTATGAACGCCACTGTGGGAAACAGCATGGCGGCTCTTTAAGAAATTAGAACAGGGCCGCCATGTGAGCCGCCCTCCCACGTGGGGACAGGTGTCGGGAAGAGTCAAAGCCAAGATCCTGAAGAGACACCTGGACACCTGGCGGCGCTCCCTGTAGCCCTGTTCACAGAAACCAGGACGCAGCAACACTGTCGGCGCTCATCCACGACTGAGCGAGTCAGGAGCACGCAGTGTGTGCACACAGTAGAATACGACTCAGCCTGGAAGAAGGCACGTGTGTACACACAGTGGAGTGTGACTCAGCCTGGAAGAAGGCACGTGTGTACACACAGTGGAATATGACTCAGCCTGGAAGAAGGCACGTGTGCACACACAGTGGAGTGTGACTCAGCCTGGAAGAAGGCACGTGTGCACACACAGTGGAGTGTGACTCAGCCTGGAAGAAGGCACGTGTGCGCACACAGTGGAGTGTGACTCAGCCTGGAAGAAGGCACATGTGCGCACACAGTGGAGTGTAACAGCCTGGAAGAAGGTGCTGCTGCTGTTTGGGTAGCCTGGACAAACTGGAACCATGGTGTTAAGGGCCGTGAGCCAGCACAGCACGAGTCCACTCGTATGAGGAGGCACTCAGAGTCGTCAGACGCTGAGAATGGGTGCTGGCGGTCTGGGACTAGGTGCGGGGGCAGAGAGGGAAGGTCAAGGGTTAAATACGAGTGCTGCAGGTAAGCTGTGGAGACCTGCTGTACAGCAGAAATCTGCACAAAGGGTGGGTCTCGTGTACTGTGGTCCTGTGCAATCACACAGCAGCAGGGACGCCACCCCCGTGGACATGGAACGCTAATTTCGGTGTCATTGATCCCATGAGCGCTGGTGACTAGGCAGCTGGACTCCTGGGGCTGGCTGGTGTCAGCTGGTGCAGCCCCTGTGGGAAACTGCCGTCTGCCTCAGAATCTGGGTGTCCACACACCACAGGGCTCCGCATTCCTACTTCAGTTACGCACCCTGCAGAAATGTATGCAGGGGTGCCTGTGTCTTTGCCAGTTTTATTTATAACTGACTCACGTCGTAAAGAACTTCCCATGTGGCTCAGACAGTAAAGTGTCTGCCTGCAAAGTGGAAGACCCGGGTTCGATCCCGGGTTGGGAAGATCTCCCAGAGGAGGAAATGGCAACCCACTCCAGGATTCTTGCCTGGATAACCCCATGGAGACAGGAGCCTGGTAGGCTACAGTCCACGGGGTAGCAAAGAGTCGGACACGACTGAATGACTTCACTTTCTACTTTCTTTTTTTCTTTCACGTTGTAAAAACATCAATGAACAGGCCCCACATCTCCACGGGGTGAGTCTCCACGCTCCTCGGCCTGAAGCAGCACCAGGCCGCAGCGTCTCTGGGTGCATGTCTGGGCCCAGTCTCCTTGTGAACAGGACATGATCTTGCTGGATTAGGGCCCAGCTGGCCCAGGGTCACCTCGCCTTGACTGGTCACATCAGCAGGGACCCGAGGCCCAGCAGGCCCCTCCCGAGGTCTTGGCAGTTCCAACACGTGTGTCTGCCCGTGCTGTGGCCTCGCACCGACGTGGCCCAGGGCGTCTCAGCAGCGGGGAGGCGGTCAGAGCAGCACAGGCGCGGGTCCCCACCAGCATGGCAGCAGGAGGTGTGGCTCCCCACTGAGGAGCTGGACATGAGGTCTCGGTGTCTGAGGAGCTGCCCCTCTTGTCACCATGACCGCTGCTCATCTTCCAGGGACAAGCTCTGGGCAGGCGGCCCCCTCCAAGCCTGCCCCCAGCCCGCTCCTCAGCCCGGCCCGCGGCCTCCTGGTCCGGAGGTGGCGCCCAGCGCTGGTGGGCCTGCCCGGTGGCCCCTGGGGGCCTGCAGGGGACCTTGTCCCCTTCTCTGTCTTCACCTTTGGTAAGTAAAGTCAGTTTTTTTCACCCCATGCAGAAAATGTGAATTCTTTACAATTTTCTTTTCCATTACTGTTATAGACTAACTCCTTCAAGCCACCAGATTTTCACTTTTCCATACTTACTGAGAAGGCACTTGAGCTGAAGGGACAAGCACCTTCTGAACTCAGTCACACCCGACAGCTTCTCTCTTCACTGTGAGGGCCTTTGAATGTGTGTGAGTCTTTCGCTAGGAAGAAATTTATAAGCTGATACTAAACTTCCTTAAAGGCATTCTAGATAATGAGACAAACACCACGTTTGACGTGCCAGGGATTCAGTCCCTGGAATGCTATTTACGAATCACCAGCTGAATCTTATCACGGGAAAACAGATTTAGTTTTCAAACACTTAGTTTTGAGAAGCATCTGAAATTCAAAATGCACCAAACCTTCAAATGCTTTTGAAGGAGGTTGTCTGCTGAAAAGCTAAAGATTGAGCTCTTCAGCTTCAGGCTGCAGGTCAGGCCACCTGCCGTGGGGGAGCCAGTGTGACTGGAGCACCCGGAAGCCCCCCGGGCCTCCCGCTGGGAGGACCTGGGCTGGTCACAGAAGTGATTGGCGTGAGCACCCGGAAGACCCTCGGGCCTCCCGCCCTGAGCTCCGTGAGGACCTGGGCCGGTCACAGAGGTGATTGTCTTTGGTGTTGCCCAAAGCACTTTAGGGCTTCCCTAGTGGCTCAGCTGGTAAAGAATCTGCGTGCAATGTGGGAGACCTGGGTTCCATCCCTGGGTTGGGAAGATCCCCTGGAGAAGGGAAAGGCTCCCCATTCCAGTATTCTGGCCTGGAGGATTCCATGGACTGTGTAGTCCATGAGATCACAAAGAGTCGGACACGACTGAGAGACTTTCAGTCCAGTTCAATTCAAAGCACTTTAAAAGGCTAGTGTGACATTTTCATTCCTAACCATAAAAACAATATAAAATAGACCTTATGAAATTATGATGAAAACATATAACCTAAATCTATTACATACCTAATAATGAAGCAATCAATCAATCACGGTTAAGGGTGTTTGTGCACATGCATTTAAATACATGTGATTAATAAACACACACACAGAGGTCCCCTGCAGCAGCCCCTGTCCACTGGCCTCTGTTTACACTGTCCTCAGGTCGCAGTCTCTCAGATTACTGGGAAACAGCAGAGGAGACGCCACAGGCTCAGCTCTTGGTTTAAGGTCTTAACACAGGATTTGATCTCCTGACCTGGGTTTGAATCTCATTGCTACAATTTAGGAATGCATATTATCCTGGACAAAAGACGGAGTTCTCTGAGGATGAGCGTCCTTGTCACAGTGATCTCCCACTGGTTCCCATGGGTGTTATATGTGTGCACACATGCACACACACACATGCCCCACACGTGCCCAGAGTAGCCAGTCCAGCTCGTTAGCCACACCGTGCTGACAGCTGCATCAGGCCGTTTAACCTGGTGCCATTCCTGGTAACAACCTGCCCTGCTGCTGCTGCTGCTGCTAAGTCGCCTCAGTTGTGTCCGACTCTTTGCGACCCCAGAGACGGCAGCCCACCAGGCTCCCCGGTCCCTGGGAGTCTCCAGGCAAGAACACTGGAGTGAGTTGCCCAATTCCTGGCAATTTCTCAGATGTTTTGCCCAAGAAACTCCAAATATAATTTAGCTTTGATGCTTGCCCGTTTCATGCTGTGGCCATGCAGACAAGGAGTCTTGTGCTGCCTGTTTGAAGGAGACCCACGCATCTTTTTAATTTCCAGACGAGTGAAGTCTTGCTAAAATGTAACTGTTGTTAAGGCTAGTTTCTGTGCACATCACATGACTTCACTAAGTAGCTGTTGTGGAATGACCACCGCTTTTGGATGTCACCTTACCTGCAACTGGTCCCTAACCGATGGCCACGTTCACTTGCTTAACTTTGATCTGTTTCTTTGTAGACTTTGCTCAGTGTGTGTCTCAGTCTCATCTTTGTGAAAAAATACATGACTGGCTTGGAGATGCTTTATCCCAACAGTATTTTGTATGATTTACTAGCTAATGAGCATCAGGGACGAATGTTGGAGAATCAGACCAGCAGGTGATCTGCAAAGTCACTCCAGCGCCACCAGGGCTTTCCAACCATCCCCTCCCTCCACCGTCCAACAGCCGCTCTTGGTTGCTTTCTAGACCGAGACCAACATTCTTCCTCCAGCTCCTGAAGCTTCCCCTCGTGTGGCTTCACTCTTGCTCCTCCCCTTCCTGTGTCCTTTGCTCCCTGCCTCACTAGTGTCTGACCTCCTGCCCCGAGAGGACAGGAGCCCCCAGCCTGCTTCTCGGTTTGCAGTCACATTAAGCAAAACAGATAAATTCAACTTGCTTTATCTCTTAAAGCAATGGTCCCCAACCCCCAGGCCACATCAACCAACACCTGTCCATTGCCTGCTAGGAACTGGATCCCACGACAGGAAATGAGCAGTGGCTGCATGAGCAAGCTTTGTCTGTATTTACGGCCGCTCTCTGTCGCTTGCATCACCACCCGAGCCTCACCTCCTGTCAGGCCATTGGTGGCATTAGACATTCATAGGAGCACAGACCCTACGTGGACTGTGCATGCAAGGGGTCCAGGCTGCGAGCTCCTTATGAGAACCACCCTGAAACCACCTCCCAACCCCCTACCCCCATCCATGGAAAAGCTGTCTTCCACAAAACCAGTCCCTGGTGCAGAAAAGGCTGGGAACCGCGGCCTTCAAGCATCGAATGCCAGAGCTGGACGTGGTCAGGGCCCTGCGAGTGCTCAGGCCCGGCTGTCACCTTTCATCTGATCCCGGGTGAGTTCCATGAGTTCAAGCCTCAGCTTCCTTTGCTTGGGAGAGGGGCCGACAGTTTCCAGTAGCACGTGTGTAAGAAGGGCTCACACAGAGGAGCTGCCTGATACACCAGGAAGCCCTGGCCCAGCCAGGCTCCCACCGCGCGGCCCCTCAGGAGCCCTGAGACCTTGGCGGGATGGCCAGCTATGCTTGGAGGCAGAGGGTGTGAGGGCGGAGAGGCCCTGGACCCCAGGACCTGGGCTTGAGGCGCCCGCTCCTCTCGGCTGGCTCACTCATAAGCCGATCGCCACACATCACAGGGCGATCACTCGTGTGATGCACTCAGCAGAAGGCCCTTCCGTCTGGGGTTAGTAGTTTCAAAGGCAACAACCAAATTATATAAAGAGCATGTAACACAAAGGAATAAAGGATTTCCCTTCGATTGTCTGCGTCTCTTTTCAACTTGGCCATCTTTTTTTCACTTCAACTATTCCTGTATTAATAACAGGAGGCGTGAACCAGCCCTGTTCATTACTCACAGCGATGTCAGGATCTCTGAGCATCACCAGAGATCTTTGCCGAAACCCGGAGAGAGCATGTATTACCGAGTGTGACCACCAGGTGGACACCTGCCCACTTTCCTCTCGCTCCGGCAGGTCTGTGTTCAGTTCAGACCAGTTGTCTCTCAGTTCTCTCTGTTCCTGGAAAAGGGAATTTTTATAACACTTTCATTATCCATTTATTTATTTATTTTAAATACTTATTCTACATTACAATACTATATTTGTTTTGCCATACATTGACATGAAACAGCCACAGGTGTCCACGATCTCCCAATGCCGAAGCCCCCTCCCACCTCCCACCCCATATCATCTCCCTGAATCATCCTGTGCACCAGCCGCATGCATCCTGTATCCTGTATTGAACATAGACTGGCGCTTCGTTTCTTACATGATAGTATACATGTGTCAGTGCCATTCTCCCAAATCATCCCACACTAATAATGAGAAAGTAGAAAAAGAAGTCAAGGAAACAATTCCATTCACCATTGCAACGAAATGAATAAAATACTTAGGAATATACCTACCTAAAGAAACTAAAGACCTATATATCGAAAACTATAAAACACTGATGAAAGAAATCAAAGAGGACACTAATAGATGGAGAAGTATACCATGCTCATGGGTCGGAAGAGTCAATATAGTGAAAATGAGTATATGACCCAAAGCAATCTACAGATTCAATGCAATTCCTATCAAGCTATCAGCAGTATTTTTCACAGAACTAGATCAAATAATCTCAAGATTTGTATGGAAATACAAAAAACCTCGAATAGCCAAAGCAATCTTGAGAAAGAAGAATGGAACTGGAGGAATCAACTTGCCTGACTTCAGGCTCTACTACAAAGCCACAGTCATTAAGACAGTACGGTACTGGCACAAAGACAGAAATATAGATCAATGGAACAAAATAGAAAGCCCTGAGATAAACCCACACACCTATGGACACCTTATCTTCGACAAAGGAGGCAAGAATATACAATGGAGTAAAGACAGTCTCTTTAACAGGTGGTGCTGGGAAAACTGGTCAGCCACTTGTAAAAGAATGAAACTAGACCTCTCTAACACCATACACAAAAATAAACTCATTATCCATTTAGTCATACTTGAAGCTGTCTGTGCCCTCCTTTAACCCCAAGGCCACATTATTATTCAAATAGATGAGGCGTCTGCTAAGTCAGCACAGCTCGGCCCCAGCGCCTGGCCCGCCGCGGAGCTGCACGTGGTGGCGCAGTCCCGCCTCCGCCCGAGCGCGCCTGCGCGGAGCGGCTGGAGGCGGGGCCGAGCGGCTGGAGGCGGGGCCGAGCGGCGGGGACGCGCGGGGTGCGCGGCGCCGGCGCACCGCCTCCGGGGCTGGCTGGACGCCGTTTATAACTAGCGCTGCTCTGGGAGGGGGATCTGGAAGTCGTCACCCCAGACAGTTGCTCCGGGTCAGTGCTGTCTGGAAGCAGCTCAGCGCTGTTTCAGGCAGGGACCCTTCTCTCTCAGTTCAGTCCAGGCGCTCAGTCGTGTCCGACTCTGCGACCCCATGGGCCGCAGCAGCCAGGCCTCCCTGTCCCTCTCCTGCTCCCGGAGCTCACTCGCGCCCATCGAGGCGGCGATGCCACGCAGCCATCCCATCCTCGGCCGTCCCCTTCTCCTGCCCCACCCGCAGGCCTGAACAGGGACCGCGCGCGCAGTCAGCGTCGAGCGGGCGCCGACTGGCGACCGGAGGCCCGCCCGGCGCTCCTGCGGGACCCACCTGAGGGCTCGGCCACAGGGTCCCGCAGCTCCCGGGACGGGGGGCTCCCCGAGGCTCCCCGGGGTCCAGCCAGGGCCACGTGGACGTGGGGGCTCTTCCCGCCTTTCCGGGGTTCCCCGCACCTCCTCCTGGGGCGAAGCCCCGGCGCCGGCGGGCAGCTGCAGCGTTTCCCTGGAGAAGGGTTGTTCTCGGAACTAAACCCGAAAGGAAAGGGGCGCTGGACACAGAGAGGACGGGCCTCGCCGCAGGCCTCCGGGAGCCTGCCCGGTGAGCACGTCGCGCCCTCTGCCGTCGCGAGTGAGCGCGGCCAGCGCTTCCCGCGACGCCGGACGGCCCGCGAAGAGCGCGGGGCGCCGGCGGGCGTTTCAGGCGTGAGGGGGGCCTTCGCGCCGCGACTAGAGCGGGTGACCCCGCGGCCTCGTCCCGGCGCAGCAGCCGCGCGCGTCCCTCGCACCGGCTCGCGGACCCGGGCCTGAAGGCTCCGCCCTGGGCCCCGGCCTGGGCGCCCCCCTGCGCGCGGGCGGCGGGTCCCGGCTCGTCCCGGCGCGGCGCCCGCAGCGAGTCCGGCAGCGAGTCCGGCAGCGCGCCAACGACCCGCCCGCTCCTCGGCGCCCGCGCGCAGCGCCTCACCTTCTCCCCACATCCTTCTTTTCCTTTCTCTCAAATGTGAGAAGCAGCTTCTGGGGGCAGCGGGTCAGCTGGTATCGTTCGCCATTAACTTTTGTTAATTTTGAAAATGAGAAGGATGGGCTTGAAGATAATATGTAAGTTTTTATTTCTGTTCTGCTGTCTTCTACAAAGCAGTTGAAAACGGGATAATCTTTCCAACTCAGTAGAATATGAGGGAAGCATTAAGAGAAGTGACTTATTTGAAGAAAATGACTGGAAGTCTAACAAAACATAGAAAACACTCGAAGAAAATGGGATGTGATGACAGCGCGACTTATAACGCTGCTTGGAGATGGGGCATGTGCTTTTCAGGTCCCTTGGCTCCTTGGAAACAGGTAGGATTTGCCAAGAGTGTCTACAGGCCTGAGTTACACCAGAAAAGTTCAACCAGGAAGGGAGCTCCTGGGCCTGCTCCGCGGGGCAGGTGTACAGCCCCAGAGCACTGGAGTTCTCTGATGCTTAATGAAAATGCATCCTTTTTGCTTTTAAGATTGACATCTAAGTCCTAGTGTACCCATTTAAAGTCACTGCTGATGTTATTCACGTGTCCAAAGAGCTGCGCTGTGGAGAGAAGCCTGGTGAAAGGAAAGCACCTTATCTTGCTGTTTACTAATTCTTATACATTAATCAGCTGGTTGGAATTCCAGGGGGTGCAGAGGGGATTCTGCGATGCCAGAGCCACTCTCCCAGGCTGGTCCAGGCGCCTGTGCAGTTTGCAAACGTTCTCTGAGCCTGGGAACGTGCACCTTTCTGTATAATGCTCTCACTTACTGAAACATTCTTGAAAACACTCAGGATACAACACAAAAGGCTTCTCCTGGAAAAGGACGGGACAGTTCTAGCATCAGAAATGATAACTGTTAGCAATGGAAACACCTATTATTACATAAAATTCCATGAATTATTGATGGTTCTCAACAAGTAAAATCAAAGGAATCAGCGATCACTTTGCGGAAATACTAGACATACAACTCGTAATTTTGAAAATGGAAAGAAAAAGAATAAAGGATTGATCCGGCCTTTCATATAAAACCTGTACCTCAGAGTAACCAAATAGTTGATAAAGGAAGGTTTCTCTGTGTAGAAATATTTCAGCTAATAAGTAAGAAAAGAATGGTAATGTGAAACTATCATGACTTCGCTGCCCTTAATACATTAATGAGCCTGGGTGGTGACGGTTAACGCCAGTTAGTGAGGGAGACAGAGAGAAAGCGGTGACCAGACCTTAGATACGTCTTGGACGTGGGGCACAGTGTCAGCAGGGGAACAGCCTCACCAGAAACGTGGACCAGCACCATGAAGTTGGTGAAGCATCTTGATCTAAGGACCAATTTATAGAAAATACTGGGAACTGACGAAAATACTTTCAAGGTCGCACGTCAGGGATGCAGTCGTCAGCACCAGCTGCTGGGGCTTCTGGAAGACCAACGCGTTGTTCAGTGTCTTCAACACACAGATTGTAAGAGGGAAAAGAAGTCAGCAGTATATTTCAAGTTTCAAAATGTCTTGTTAATTTCTTCAAAGATTGTTTCTAGGGTTCAGCCACAGACAAGAACTGACTGGGAGCTGATGGCTTATCCATTAGGTGAAGAGAACGTTTCAGTGTCCCGTGTCTATACGTGTGGATATAGAGGTGTGCTCAGAAATGTACCTTAGGAATAGCAGCACGGCCGCAGAAAGAAACACGGAGCTTTCATGGCAGTGTAACTGCTTACAGAGAAGCTGGAAACAGACTGAGGTCTCCAAGCGGTGAGAAATGCCCACCGCCTGGCGATGGAGACAGGCCCGGCCCTGGGCCCAGCTGGGTCACAGCCTGGACGTTTGGCCTCTTCCCAGGAGCGCCCTATGGGTTGGGTTTCAGTGTACAATCTTACGAGTCTTTCTCAATTTATCCTCTTTGGTCCCTTTTTCTTCTTTTGCTATATTCTATTTTGGCTTGAACGGGTGAATTTTCATGATCCAGTCTGTTCCTCTGTTGACCTTTTCTCTGTTATTTACCTTTCAGTGGTTTCCCTCAGAATCACCATATTGTCTTCATCTTTTTACGGTTTACTCTGACTCAGTCTCACCCATCTCTGTCACGTAAAGACCTTCATGACAGTAAAGCCACCCACAGTCTCTCCTGTCGTGTCTGCTCTTCCCTTCTGCTTAAATTTCGTGCGATAATCTCCGCATATTTTGTGTTTTGTTGTCTTAAACAGTCAACTTGTACAGAATGTAGCAGAAGAAAGAGAAACACTGCTTTTATCCATCCTCACCTTTACTCTTCCCAGTGTTTGTTATTACTTCTGGACACCACGTTTCTTTCTGATAAAATCTCTCTTCAGCCTGAGAACTCCCTTCATCATCCCTCAGGGTGCAGGTCAGCTGGGAGCACGTTTATTCAGCTGTAATTCATCTTAGAATGTCTTTGTTTATCCCTAATATTTGAAAGGTGATTTTGCTAGATGCATTCCTAATTTGACAGACTTTTTATTCAGTGACATTTTCTTCTGTGGCCAATCATTACTTTTGTGACAAAATATCCTCTAGGAGTTTTATCATCGCTCCTGACATGGAATAAATCTCTTTCTGCATCTGGCTGCTTTTTTATCTTTGGTTTTCAGCAACTTGCTCCAGGGGCCTCGGGTGACTTTCCTTGTGATTCCCCTGTTCAGGGTTTGCTTCCCTCATCTTTACTCTTCCCAGTGTTTGTTTGTTATTACTTCTGGACACCACGTTTCTTTCTGATAAAATCTCTCTTCAGCCTGAGAACTTCCCTCATCATTCCTCAGGGTGCAGATCAGCTGGGAACACATTTATTCAGCTTTAATTCATCTTAGAATGTCTTTGTTTATCCCTAATATTTGAAAGGTGATTTTGCTACATGCATTCCTAATTTGGCAGACTTTTTATTCAGTGACATTTTCTTCTGCGGCCAATCATTATTTTTGTGACAAAATATCCTCTGTGAGTTTTATTATCGCTCCTGACATGGAATAAATCTCTTTCTGCATCTGGCTGCTTTTTTATCTTTGATTTTCAGCAACTTGCTCCAGGGGCCTCGGTGTCTTTTCTTGTGATTCCCCTGTTCAGGGTTTGCTGTGCTTTCTGGATCTGCAAATTGCTGTTTCAGATAACTTAGGTTATATTCTGCCAATAATTGCTTCAGATATATTTTCTGTACATTCCTAGGCAAAGGAGAAAAGGAAAGATATACCCATTTGAATGCAGAGTTCCAAGAGCAAGAAGAGATAAGAAAGCCTTCCTCAGGGATCAATGCAAAGAAATAGAGGAAAACAATAGAATGGGAAAGACTAGGGATCTCTTCAAGAAGATTAGAGATACCAAGGGAACATTTCATGCAAAGATGGGCACAATAAAGGACAGAAATGGTTGGACCTAACAGAAGCAGAAGATACTAAGAAGAAGTGGCAAGAATACAGAGAAGAACTATACAAAAAAGATCTTCAGAACCCAGATAACCCCAATGGCGTTATCACTCACCTAGACCAGACATCCAGGAATGTGAAGTCAAGTGGGCCTTAGAAAACATCACTATGAACAAAGCTAGTGGAGGTGATGGAATTCCAGTGGAGCTATTTCAAATCCTGAAAGATGATGCTGTGAAAGTGCTGCACTCAATATGCCAACAAATTTGGAAAACTGAGCAGTGGCCACAGGACTGGAAAAAGTCAGTGTTCGTTCTAATCCGAAAGAAAGGCAATGCCAAAGAATGCTCAGACTACAGCACAATTTCACTCATCTCACACGGTAGCAAAGTAATGGTCAAAATTCTCCAAGCCAGGCTCCAACAGTATGTGAACCATGAACTTACAGCTGTTCAAACTGGTTTTAGAAAAGGCAGGGGAACCAAAGATCAAATTGCCAACATCTGCTGGATCATGGAAAAAGCAAGAGAGTTCCAGAAAAACATCTACTTTTGCTTTATTGACAATACCAAAGCCTTTGACTGTGTGGATCACAAAAATCTGTGGAAAATTCTGAAAGAGATGGGAATACCAGACTACCTGACCTGCCTTCTGAGAAATCTGTATGCAGGCCAGGAAGCAACAGTTAGAACTGAACATGGAACAACAGACTCGTTCCAAATAGGAAAAGGAGTATGTCAAGGCTGTATATTGTCACCCTGCTTATTTAACTTCTATGCAGAGTACATCACGAGAAACGCATGATGGTGGATGAAACACAAGCTGGAATCAAGATTACCAAGAGAAATACCAATAACCTCAGATATGCAGATGACACCACCCTTAGGGCAGAAAGTGAAGAGGAACTGAAGAGCCTCTTGAAAGTGAAAGAGAGTGAAAAAGTTGGCTGAAAACTCAGCATTCAGAAAACAAAGATCATGGCATCCGGTCCCATCACTTCATGGGAAATAGATGGGGAAACAGTGGAAACAGTGACAGACTTTATTTTGGGGGGCCCCAAAATCACTGCAGGTGGTGACTGCAGCCATGAAATTAAGACACTTGCTCCTTGGGAGGAAAGCTTTGACCAATCTAGACAGCATGTTAAAAAGCAGAGACATTACTTTACCAACAAAGGTCCATCTAGTAAAAGCTATGATTTTTCCAATAGTCATGTATGGATGTGAGACTTGGACTATAAAGAAAGCTGAGTGCAGAAAAATTGATGTTTTTGAGCTGTGGTGTTGGAGAAGACTCTTGAGAGTCCCTTGGACTGCAAGGAGATCCAACCAGTCCATCCTAAAGGAGATTAGTCCTGGGTGTTCATTGGAAGGACTGATGCTATACCTGAAACTCCAATATTTTGGCCACCTGATGCAAAGAATCAACTCATTTGAAAAGACCTTGATGCTGTGGAAGACTGAAGGCAGGAGGAGAAGGGGATGACAGAGGATGAGATGATAGGATGGCGTCACCAACACAGTGCCCATGAGTTTGAGCAAGCTCTGGGAGTTAGTGATGGACAGGGAGGCCTGGCATGCTGCAGTCCATAGGGTCACAAAGAGTCAGACACCACTGAGTGACTGAATTGACCTGAACTGAACTTTTTCATTGATATTTTTTCTGGGCCTTAAAGTTCACGGTTCACATCCTATTGAAGCCTGGCTTGGAGAATTTTGACCATTACTTTGCTACCGTGTGAGATAAGTACAATTGTGCTGTAGTCTGAGCATTCTTTGGCATTGCCTTTCTTTCAGATTAGAACGAACACTGACTTTTTCCAGTCCTGTGGCCACTGCTCAGTTTTCCAAATTTGTTGGCATATTGAGTGCAGCACTTTCACAGCATCATCTTTCAGGATTTGAAATAGCTCCACTGGAATTCCATCACCTCCACTAGCTTTGTTCATAGTGATGTTTTCTAAGGCCCACTTGACTTCACATTCCTGGATGTCTGGTCTAGGTGAATGATTACACCATTGGGGTTATCTGGGTTCTGAAGATCTTTTTTGTATAGTTCTTCTCTGTATTCTTGCCACTCTTAGTATCTTCTGCTTCTGTTAGGTCCAACCATTTCTGTCCTTTATTGTGCCCATCTTTGCATGAAATGTTCCCTTGGTATCTCTAATCTTCTTGAAGAGATCCCTAGTCTTTCCCATTCTATTGTTTTCCTCTATTTCTTTGCATTGATCCCTGAGGAAGGCTTTCTTATCTCTTCAGTATGTGAACCATGAACTTACAGCTGTTCAAACTGGTTTTAGAAAAGGCAGGGGAACCAAAGATCAAATTGCCAACATCTGCTGGATCATGGAAAAAGCAAGAGAGTTCCAGAAAAACATCTACTTTTGCTTTATTGACAATACCAAAGCCTTTGACTGTGTGGATCACAAAAATCTGTGGAAAATTCTGAAAGAGATGGGAATACCAGACTACCTGACCTGCCTTCTGAGAAATCTGTATGCAGGCCAGGAAGCAACAGTTAGAACTGAACATGGAACAACAGACTCGTTCCAAATAGGAAAAGGAGTATGTCAAGGCTGTATATTGTCACCCTGCTTATTTAACTTCTATGCAGAGTACATCACGAGAAACGCATGATGGTGGATGAAACACAAGCTGGAATCAAGATTACCAAGAGAAATACCAATAACCTCAGATATGCAGATGACACCACCCTTAGGGCAGAAAGTGAAGAGGAACTGAAGAGCCTCTTGAAAGTGAAAGAGAGTGAAAAAGTTGGCTGAAAACTCAGCATTCAGAAAACAAAGATCATGGCATCCGGTCCCATCACTTCATGGGAAATAGATGGGGAAACAGTGGAAACAGTGTTAGACTGTATTCTTTTGGGCTCCAAAATCACTGTAGATGGTGATTGCAGCCATGAAATTAAAAGATGCTTACTCCTTGGAAGAAAAGTTATGATGTGAAGAGGAACTGAAGAGCCTCTTGAAAGTGAAAGAGAGTGAAAAAGTTGGCTGAAAACTCAGCATTCAGAAAACAAAGATCATGGCATCCGGTCCCATCACTTCATGGGAAATAGATGGGGAAACAGTGGAAACAGTGACAGACTTTATTTTGGGGGGCCCCAAAATCACTGCAGGTGGTGACTGCAGCCATGAAATTAAGACACTTGCTCCTTGGGAGGAAAGCTTTGACCAATCTAGACAGCATGTTAAAAAGCAGAGACATTACTTTACCAACAAAGGTCCATCTAGTAAAAGCTATGATTTTTCCAATAGTCATGTATGGATGTGAGACTTGGACTATAAAGAAAGCTGAGTGCAGAAAAATTGATGTTTTTGAGCTGTGGTGTTGGAGAAGACTCTTGAGAGTCCCTTGGACTGCAAGGAGATCCAACCAGTCCATCCTAAAGGAGATTAGTCCTGGGTGTTCATTGGAAGGACTGATGCTATACCTGAAACTCCAATATTTTGGCCACCTGATGCAAAGAATCAACTCATTTGAAAAGACCTTGATGCTGTGGAAGACTGAAGGCAGGAGGAGAAGGGGATGACAGAGGATGAGATGATAGGATGGCGTCACCAACACAGTGCCCATGAGTTTGAGCAAGCTCTGGGAGTTAGTGATGGACAGGGAGGCCTGGCATGCTGCAGTCCATAGGGTCACAAAGAGTCAGACACCACTGAGTGACTGAATTGACCTGAACTGAACTTTTTCATTGATATTTTTTCTGGGCCTTAAAGTTCACGGTTCACATCCTATTGAAGCCTGGCTTGGAGAATTTTGACCATTACTTTGCTACCGTGTGAGATAAGTACAATTGTGCTGTAGTCTGAGCATTCTTTGGCATTGCCTTTCTTTCAGATTAGAACGAACACTGACTTTTTCCAGTCCTGTGGCCACTGCTCAGTTTTCCAAATTTGTTGGCATATTGAGTGCAGCACTTTCACAGCATCATCTTTCAGGATTTGAAATAGCTCCACTGGAATTCCATCACCTCCACTAGCTTTGTTCATAGTGATGTTTTCTAAGGCCCACTTGACTTCACATTCCTGGATGTCTGGTCTAGGTGAATGATTACACCATTGGGGTTATCTGGGTTCTGAAGATCTTTTTTGTATAGTTCTTCTCTGTATTCTTGCCACTCTTAGTATCTTCTGCTTCTGTTAGGTCCAACCATTTCTGTCCTTTATTGTGCCCATCTTTGCATGAAATGTTCCCTTGGTATCTCTAATCTTCTTGAAGAGATCCCTAGTCTTTCCCATTCTATTGTTTTCCTCTATTTCTTTGCATTGATCCCTGAGGAAGGCTTTCTTATCTCTCCTTGCTATTCTTTGGAACTCTGCATTCAAATGGGTATATCTTTCCTTTTCTCCTTTGCCTTTTGAGTCACTTCTTTTCATAGCTATTTGTAAAGCCCACACATTTGATTAACAGAATAGAGCCCATGTGTGTCCTGGACTACCACTCCATGACCTGGAATAATAAAGATACTTTATATGCAGCAACGAATTACATAAAAAATAAACAAAATTATATACTGCACAGTAGTAAGTTCAGTTCAGCCGCTCAGTCGTGTCCGACTTTTTGCGACTCCATGAATCGCAGCACGCCAGGCCTCCCTGTCCATCACCAACTCCCAGAGTTCACTCACACTCACGTTCGTCAAGTCCGTGATGCCATCCAGCCATCTCATCCTCTGTCGTCCCCTTCTCCTCCTGCCCCCAATACTTCCCAGCATCAGAGTCTTTTCCAATGAGTCAACTCTTCGCCTGAGGTGGCCAAAGTACTGGAGCTTCAGCTCTAGCATCATTCCCTCCAAAGAAATCCCAGGGCTGATCTCCTTCACATCCATACATGACCACAGGAAAATCCATAGCCTTGACTAGATGGACCTTAGTCGGCAAAGTAATGTCTCTGCTTTTGAATATACTATCTAGGTTGGTCATAACTTTTCTTCCAAGGAGTAAGCATCTTTTAATTTCATGGCTGCAGTCACCATCTGCAGTGATTTTGGAGCCCCCAAAAATAAAGTCAGCCACTGTTTCCCCATCTATTTCCCATGAAGTGATGGGTCCGGATGCCATGCTCTTCATTTTCTGAATGTTGAGCTTTAAGCCAACTTTTTCACTTTCTTCTTTCATTTTCATCAAGAGGCTTTTTAGTTCCTCCTCACTTTCTGCCATAAGGGTGGTGCCATCTGTGTATCTGAGGTTATTGATATTTCTCCCGGCAATCTTGATTCCAGCCTGTGCTTCTTCTAGCCCAGCGTTTCTCATGGTGTACTCTGCATATAAGTTAAATAAGCAAGGTGACAATATACAGCCTTGACGTACTGCTTTTCCTATTTGGAACCAGTCTGTTGTTCAGAAGTAAGTATGTAAATTAAAATGCACAAAGAACAATCTCACATATTTTTTCACACTGAAGTTGGACTACAAAAGCATCCATTAATTATAAAAGAGTGAGTGCCTACTGGAGGGAGAATAAAGACTGGGAACAGAGAATAAATGGGACAAAATAAAAAATATAATTTCATAACAGAGGGACAGCCTGGGCTTCTGGTTATCAGCTTTTGTCAAGTACAAAACACGAGAGCATCAACTCTTTTTTTTTGGTATCTTTATAATTAAATGAGAAAGACTAAAGTCATAATTTAAAACTGGTTTTAGATTATAAAAGCAGATGAATTATTATTAACATTTTAAATCAAATATATTAAGCAGAGGCTAATGTTTTTAATGCTGCTGATAGAAAAAGAAATGTATTGACAAAATAATTAAGTGTTCTGTTAGATGATTAAATGGAATCTGAACAGCCATTGCACAGAGGTACTAAATCTTCCATTATTTTATGACAGACTAGAAATTATCGAGACTCTTTGATTAAAATATCATCAGCTGTGATGGAAAATCCACTCATAGTTTGCGGGTAAAAATGTGACGTGAGAAGAGGACAGCTTCCTTGGTGAAATGTCAGTGTGTGCCTGCTCCTTTGCTTTGATGTGTCCGCTTCTTTGCAGCTCCACAGGCTGCAGCCCACCAGAGTCCTCTGTCCTCACAGAGGATTCTCCAGGCAGGAATCCTGGAGTGGGCTGCCATGCCTTCCTCCAAGAGCTCTTCCCAACGTGGGCACTGAACCTGCCTCTAGGTGTGTCTCCTGCATCACGGACAGAATCTTTCTTGCTGAGCCACCGTGGAAGCCCATAAAATGGCAAGCTTCAGCTGTAATTGTCACTATTTACATTAAATGAAACTGGCTCGATACACCAACAAAGTCAGGGATTATCAGAATAAATTTTTCAAATGATGATAAAAGATATTTAAAAGAAACTCACTTCCAGTATAATGACATATGTAGGATTGAAATAAAAGGCTGGGAATAGGTGTACTCCACAAATTTTAATTTTAAAATGTAGGGATTATTATATTTACACAAGATAAACCCTAGAGCAAAAAAACTTTACCGGGGACCAAGATAGACATGGATAAAAGATTGATCTGGGCAGAAGGCATAGCAATCCTCACTCCTGAAAAAGAAAGTAGGAGCGTAAATCCATTAAACAGAAGACAAGAAAAGCATGCAGATCACCAGTGAAACACAACTAGGTTCTTTTAAAAGAGTTTAAAAATGATGCGCCTCCAGTGAGACTGAAGACAGTAAGAAGAGAAAAGGTGTAAAATTCCAGTGTGCAGGACGGAGGGCGATATATCACTGTGGATGCCACAGACATTAAAACAACAAAAACTCAAGCCATTCTGTGCACATGAATCTTACAGCACAAAATGTACCATTTTCCAAAGAAAACACGCAGAGTGAAGAGGGTGAGCTGAATATCCCCGTGACACCCAGAACAAGCCATGCTCTGGAGAAAACACGCAGAGTGAAGAGGGTGAGCTGAATATCCCCATGACGCCCAGAACAAGCCATGCTCTGGAGGAGGCCAGCTGACAGCATTCAGTTGCTGAAGCAGGAAGAAAAGTAAATTAGGACTTGTGAGCAGACCCCAAGGGCCAGTGAGATGCACTGCGTGGACCAGCACGCACAGGCACACAGCTTTGCTGTCAAACAAGCCTAAAAAGGGCTCTTCTTTTTATTTATTTATTTTTCACTTTACGTTACTTTGCACTGCTGTATTGGCTTTGCCATACACTGACACGAATCCACCACAGGTGTACCTGAGTTCCCAATCCTGAACCCCCCTCCCATCTCTCCCCATAGCATCTCTCTGGATCGTCTCGTGCTCCAGCCCCAAGCATCCTGTATCCTGTATCGAACATAGACTGGCGATTCGTTTCTTACAATGTAGTATACGTGTTTCAATGCCATTCTCCCAAATCATCCCACCCTCTCCCTCTCCCTCAGAGGCCAAGGTCCGTTCTATACCTCTGTGTCTCTTTTGCTGTCTCGCATACAGGGTTATCTTTTCTGACAAAATGCGCTGTTCCGTTCACTGTCTCAAGGGAAGGGTTTTCTGTGTAACGAGTGCAGCCCCCATGTAAACTCCCTGCAGAGGTGTTGGTACCCGGAGCCTGGCCTCCACGGTGCCCAGGCCCAGGGGTGCAATGCAGGGCCTGGCTCAGGTCCCACACGGCTTTAGCCTCAACCTTTGGGGAGTAACCCAGCAGAAGCCAAGTAACCTAGAATTCAGCGCATTCCAGCACTTTCCAAGATGACCATGGAAACCTTTTCCAGAGACGTTTGCAACTGAAGCCCGAGTAGATACCTAGACCCAAGCTGATATTGCTCAGCTTCGCCGCCTCTTTGTCGTCAGCTGCGACCTGAGGCGTCTTTAGGCTGCAGCGCCTCCTTTTCCACAGTGTGTGTGGCATCTGTGTTTGTTGAGCCCGTCACACCTGGATGCGCTGATTTCTCCCCCAACTCGGTTTCTTGCCTGAGCATCTGTTATAATTTAAAAAAAAAAGTTTTAGAATTGTTTGAACACCTGGAATGTGGAATTTTAATTTGCAAACGGAGAATTAGGTGCTTCATCATCTGTCCCACGAAATCACATCGATTCCTCTCTTTGAAAAGATTGTGTTCACTGAACCGTTAGCTGTATTTTTTAAGCAACTGTTGTTAATAATATTTTTAAAGGGCATTTATAAATATTTATCAAGGAACTTAATTTGAGCAGTCAACCCTCCTCCCTGTGTGAACACTAGGCTTGAAGAATGTCACAGAAAACACTTTTCTTTCATCTGGTCATGTGATTTCAGCTGGATTTTAACTCAGCTGGTTGTGTTGAGGTCGGGTGGGGGCAGACTGAATATGTGGAAACTGCTAAATTCGCACTTTGCCCTCTGCCGTATCATTCCCCACAAACAACTGAGTCTTGGTCGTTCCCGCAGCGCTCGGGGGGTCGCGTCCAAGCTCCGGCGCAGCCGAGACAGACGCGAGGCCCCAGTGCTCGGGCTGGTGCTCGACCACGAGACGGGCTCGGCAGGGCCAGCAGCAGGGGCGCGGGAACAGACGTCTTTCAGAGGAACAGACGCCAGAACGTCCATCCCCGAATGAGCTTGCACCCAATAAAGAACTGACTCGGTCAGCGAGCCTGCCGTCCGACCTCCGGCCATAACGCGATCCACAGAGAGCGCGTCCCGCCGCCGCTCGCCCCGCTCACCAGGGTGAGGGCCACGCGGGGCGGGGCGGGGCTCTCCCGGTT
>SJYG01000969.1:563580-574724 GCA_006410535.1 Litocranius walleri | reverse complement strand
GTGCCTGCCCACCTCCCAGCCTGCCCTTCCGTTTCCCCCAGGTGCCACCTGCTGGCTCAGGTCTCTGCCCACCACCCACCCAGGGCTGAACCAAGACGCCTGCAGACACTGGGAGGATTTCGGGGCTCTGCAGAAATTCTACTTAATATTGCCAATTTTTTTCTCAAAATAAATAACCTTGAAAGAGGAAGAAAATATAATGGATGTACAAACTGAATTGCAGGGAATCACGAAGTTTCTGGAGAGAAAAGTAGAAAGCACTCTAGTTCACCATCGCCTTGTCTCACTGTTGACTACCCAGCCAGAGTTTCGAAAAGACCTGATGGGAATACAGAGATGTTTGCCAGGGACTTGCTCAGACTGCAGCCAGGAGACGCAGATTCAAGAAGCGCCTGTGCCGTGCTCCGCTGGCCTGAGCACTGGAGGGGACTTGCGAAGGCAGGGCTGCCAGGCGACCGTTACGGGAGCTGCTCACTAAGCACCTTAGCTGGAGCTGCGGGAGGCGAGGGCGCGGGCTGCTCAGGGGCGGCGCGGGCTGCTCAGGGCCTGGGGCCTGAGTGGTTGCTTCGAGACCAGAGCAGAGCTGGAGGCCGTAGTGGCCGCTGGCAGATGTGGTTTGGAAAACTGCGGGTGCTCTTGAGTTTGGAACAATTCTTATCTAGAGTTACAGTAATATACACTCTCTGTTTCAAAGCCATAGTCTGGAAATACTTCACTCTCTCTTCTCCCCACAATGTGATGAGCTTACATGTACTTGTGAGAAAGTAATTTTATTTCAGTCTTCTATTTCTATTGTGAGGGTTTATGGAGCCCTTACGGTATCATGAAGGTTTGAGTGAATTAATTTTAAAAATTAAACCCCCAAGCGTTCAGAAAGTTCAGTGTCAACTCTTCACCTGTTTGTCCACTAATATAATTTTAGTCTTTTAAATAATGGCATCCTTTTGCGGGGGGTTCACCCCGCCAAACATTTGAATTTTCCCAGTAAACCTGCCTCGGGGTGGACAGTGTTTGGCTCCTGGCGGCATCCACAGCTGACTCTCATCATGTATGGTCTTTCCCATCATTAATTTTCCCAATATGAAAAATATTCAATTATGGAAAAGTTAAGTCTCCTAGCTATAAGCTGGAATGTAATTGACAGCAAGATAAAATATACAAGCACAAAACCCTCCTCCCTCTAAACCCCCAAGGCAATCTGGTTTTCACTATTTCTGGCTCTTACCAGAGAAAGCAGCATCGCAAAGGTTCCTCGAGGTGACTTTTCTCCAGGGAGCATCGCTGATCCTCCACATGTTGCAGCCTGCGACCCCATCTTCCCTCTTTAAATTCAGGAGTGCCTTGGGTTTCTTTTGATAATCATGCCACCATAATTTAATTCTTATGTTCCTTAAATGGTAGACAAAGCTTTCAAAAGTACTTTATTACATTTTTGCCTTTTCATTCTAAATATTTATTTCACCAGATGGAATTTGGGGGAAGTGGAGAGTTAGATGTTTGTTGGAGAATTTTCAGTGTCTCATCGTTTTCTGAAGTTCACACTTTCAGAGTTTGTAAGGGGTGTCATTGCGGGGAGGGGTCACAGCCATCCTCCTAGGCCTCTCCTTGGCCACGATGGTCCAGGGGTCACTGGGTGTCCTCTTACTTGGGTTCACCCCCATCTCAAAGCCACAGGGCTCCTTGTCCCTGGAGATGGTGGTTACAGCAGAGATGCCGTCCTGGGACCAGGTAGCTGTCCCCACAGCTTGGCTAGGTCCTGAGCTGGAGGTGCAAACAGACTCCTGGCGCTGTTTTGTCCCTGGGAGGTCCTGCCAGGTCCCCGTGGGCCCGCAGGCCGGCGGGCAGAGTCCTGCTTCCTGTGAGCGTGGCGCATCCAGGAGCCCAGGAGGCACTGGTGTCTCCCTCTTCACTGGCCTTTCACCAACATCTAGTGTTTTCTCCCACTGACAACAGAGGCCACAGGCCACAGAACTCAGCTCTGCCTGTGGATGTGCCACCCAGAGAGACCACGAGTTTTTAAATGTATGGTTTTTGATATCTTGATTCCCCCGTCCCCCAATTAATCATGCTGCAGTCAGACTTGCTCCTCCTAATCTTCCTTTTCTTTGCTGCTCCTGACACGGCTTCCTCTGAGGCCTGCAGGAAGGACATGGACCCAGCAAGTCTGATGCCTTAAATTACAGCAGCCCTTGCCTGTCCTTGATGGTTTTAATTAGCAGAGGGTTTCCTACAAAATAGCTTATTCCTCATAGAAAAGCTTTGATGCAAAATTTATTTTTAATTGAGTAGGTATAAATTTTAACTTAGGTTTAAATTTTTACTTTGATTTGTTTTCAAAGTATGTCAAATTTGACACCTTGTTAAGAATCAAGTCTCTTTTCTAAGATTTCAGAAGCTTGTAATAAATTTAAACAAACCAAAGACACTGTAAGAGAATCTAGGGGCCTTTTATGTTCCAAGTGACGCTATAAATAGCTCCCCTCAACCCTCACACTCCCCAGACACACACACCTAAGTATCAATACCTAAGTTGGCCCCGGCAAGCCCTGCTTGTTCCACAGACTCAGGAAACTTCAGAGTGAAACTTGCACACTCGTGAAGTGGTGACTGTAAGAGCTCTCTGCAGAGCTGAACTGTGCCCAGCTGTAACCAGGTGCTGGGGGGAGCCAGCGTGGACATCCCCAGGTCGTACACGTTCATGCCCAAAGCCGAAAGGAACGGGGACCAGACACTCGGCTGTTCTGGTCTGGGGGCGCCTTCCTCCTGCAGCAGAAGTCAGAGTCGTCAGTTCGGGTGCAATCGATGCGTAGGGACACACTCCTGTGTTTGGTGTGATTTTTATGAACTTATGCTTGCACCATCTGGATGAGGCAGTGACACGCGTGTTACACTAAATTAACACCTGTCAGGCTGCCTCCACGTTCACAGCCACACCTTCTCAGGTTACCCGAGGTGATGCTGTTACCATGGCAACACCAGAGCCTCTATAGCTACCAGCAGAGGCAGGCCCCTTACAGGTTCACCTCCTGCAGTTAGCCTTGGGAAGGAAATGGCATCCCACACCAGGGCTCTTGCCTGGAGAATCCCATGGGCAGAGGAGCCTGGTGGGCTACAGCCCATGGGGTCACAAGAGTCGGACACGACTGAGCAACTAAATCACAACCACCAACTTTTCCTCAGGGCTTGTTTGTCAGAAAGGCATCGTTAAAATGCACACACTCCCTCTGTTTCTGGTGAAGGTAGCTGGTCATTCAGGCAGCACGGCCACCGCGCTTATGGTGTGCTTAGTGACAGGCTAGGGGCTTTCCAAAGGAGCAGCTCAGCCATGACGCGTTTGTGAAGAACATCAACCAGACACGGTGCCCACTGCGTGGACGAGACTCGGGAAAGAGGCACGGTCATCAAGCAGACACGGTGCCCACTGCAGGGATGAGAGTCAGGAAAAGGGCACTGTCATAACCAGACATGATGCCCACTGCAAGGACGAGACTCGGGAAAGGGGCACCATCAACCACACATGGTGCCCACTGCAGGGGCGAGACTCGGGAAAGGGGCACCGTCAACCAGACATGGTGCCCACTGCGGGGATGAAACTCGGGAAAGGGGCATGGTCATCAAGCAGACACGGTGCCCACTGTGGGGATGAGAGTCAGGAAAAGGGCACTGTCATAACCAGACACGATGCCCACTGCAGGGACGAGACTCGGGAAAGGGGCACTGTCATCAACCACACACAGTGCCCACTGTGGGGATGAGACTCGGGAAAGGGGCCCAGTCATCAACCAGACATGGTTCGCCTCTACTGTGACAAACACAGGCAAAGGCACCACGCAGAAAGCTGTCAAGCCCCCATTTTCTTTTGAACGAACCTGGCCTCCAGAGTGGCTCAGAAGTTGGGTCACTGTTGGCAGAGTCTCAGTCTGACTTGGTGGCCAGAGTTCTCTGTGGCCTAAGGGACTCTGGGCCCAGTGGCTCTGATGGTGGAGGGAGCTGGGGGGCGTCTCTAAGGAAGGGGCCATCCTGAAGCATCCTCACCCCCTCTGCCCACCCCTGACACAGGCACCCACCCCCGGGCTCTTACAGCTCCCAGGCTCCTCACCACACCTCACACGGGCTTTCGGCACCTTCATTTCCCGCTTTCTTGCCTGAGATGGGATTAAAAGCTACGTTAAAATTACCCTGAAGAAAGAGAAATACAATGAGGTTTACATGGCCAATTGGCGGCGAGGTGATTTCCCTTAATTTTTATTTCTATAGTTAATAGCGGTTTTTAATTTCAGGTTGGTGAGTCAGTGTATCTAATTCTCAGGAACTTATGGGCGGATGTAAAATATGACACAATGCTTAAGCCATATTAGCTGGCCTGCAATATTTCTGTGTCCAGAAGTGCATTTTTGCAATACTTCAGCTGTAATGTAAAGTGTGGCTGTTCATTGTTAAACCCCAGATTGGTGCTTCAGAAACACCAGCGAAGCTTGAACTTGCTGTGAAGCGTGGTCACTTTCCTCCCAGTTCTGATATATTTGCAGTTCCTCAAGTTAGCCCACCTCTCGCTGTGACCTCTTCTTTCCGACCGAACGGCTCAGAGATTGTTTTCAAAAGTCAGCCTTTCAATTAGCCGCTTCTCATGGAGGTGCGCTGGCAGAAGCTTCACCAGCCTTCTTAGACCAGAGCTCTGAAAACAATCAGGTCTTTTTTTCCAGTTTCTGATAAATTCAATTAGGACAATGATAATAGTCTAACAGCCAGAGGCCCTACAAGAAGCAATTGTTTCTAGCCTAGAAAGAGTGATTTTGCCTAAAATTGATGAAAAACATGGAATCATTTCCATCCCTGAAGTAGTAATAGAACAATTATAGGGTTGTTTTTTTGGGGGGGTTACCTAGGTGACTATCAGTAACACATTTTTAAAAAACTGTCACAGAGAACAGCTGAGAAGGAAACACATCATTGTTAAACTGATCAATATCACATACAGGTTATAGATTAATGCACAGCTAGTGAAGCAGTTAGCTTTGCTTACTGTACTTGGCTAA
Source organism: Litocranius walleri (assembly GCA_006410535.1). Lineage (NCBI taxonomy): Eukaryota > Metazoa > Chordata > Mammalia > Artiodactyla > Bovidae > Litocranius > Litocranius walleri. Next base: position 569,688 of record SJYG01000969.1, on the reverse strand, counting down.
ATCTTTCTATTTAAGTCATCATAACCTTAGAGCATTGCTTGTGGCGTGATTGGGGGAGCTTGTCAACACAGATGGTATGCTGGCCATAGCTCATCAAAATGTACCCTTAAAACATGTGCCTTTTGGGCGTCAGCTTTTACTGAACTGAGAAACAGAGATCTGGGGCAGTCTGGTCAGAGCGAGCTCTGTGAGGCCCTCAGTCCAGGGATGTGTCTCTGTGGGAGGAGGGCTCCCTGGGTCATCCCTCCCCCATCTACTTGCTCCCTCTTTAGCCCAGAAGGTGCCGAGTGCCTGTGCGTCCAGACTGGTCAGTGACTGAAGCAGGACCCCTGTCTGTATTCCAGATGTGGACTGGAGATGTGTGGGGGCTGAGCGTAGAAGAGTCTGTTGGGGCAGGTGGCACCTGGGCAGGGCTGAAGGGCAGGAGCTAGTCATTAACAGAAGTGTCCAGAGCTGATTTATTTTGGAGCTAAACTCATAGATTCCATGTCTTCATAAGCTAATGTAGGTGAAATTTCATACTTTAAAGTTTTCATTGTTAAAAATTTTATTTTAGAAATGGATTGTTATCCATTAATTTATATTCATAGGCAATGTAAGTAGATTGCATGAAGCAGTATAATACAAAATGCTCACATTTTTATAAATAATGGAAGTGTGTGAGTTATCATCATAACTTTTTTGAACTATAGTCATCTGAAGTTCAATACTACAGCTCATTAACTTGCGAGATTATTTCTGGGCATATTTTTCTATAATTGCAAAATCATTACTGATCGTATTTTCTTATCTCTTATCAAATTTTACTTTACATGTTTATTAATAAGAAAATAAGACAGAATAACTGAAAAGTCAGTTTCTTATTTTAAAAAGTAGCTAATATTTATTAATGTGTTGGCTTAAGAGTGTTTACATTAGTTTTTAAGTTCCTAAGAACTGAGAATGCTAAGAAGATTAAAGATACTAGATAAGCGTTAACTTTTTTTTGGTGACACCAAGAGGCAGGGGGGATCTTAGTTCCCAGACCAGAGCTCAAAGCCAAGCTCGGCAGTGGAAGCATCAGGTCTTAGCCACAGGCTGCCAGGGAAGTCCCTAGAGGAGCTTTAGAAATGACCTCCTCACCCCTCCCGAGGATGCCCTTGCTGCGGGGCTTGTCCCTCAAACCTGTGCATCCCCTCAGAAGGGAAGAGCGGGACGTGGTGCAGCCGCTCCCCAGTCTCAGCCTCCCAGGAAGCGGCCGGACTCCCAGCTGGATCTCGTGGTGGGGGCGTGTGGGGAGCCCCGAGCTGGCCCCACAGCAGAGAGCACCAGGCTCCAGAGCCTCAGGGCGAGGGAACCGCCCACGCAGGAGCTCACAAGGGCACCCCCGCCCCGGGGCCCAGATGGGGCTCCCCTGCCCTCGTGCACCGCCGCCTGTGCTTGCGGTCCTCGATGACCGCTGTGCGCTCACGCCGCCCTTCGTGCACACACGCCTCTGCCTTGAGCTACTTTGTCAAGAAGGCAACGGACTCAGGTCTGAGCCTCTCTGTTCTGCCCACCACCAACCCACCTCCCCTGGAATGAGGCCGAGCAGGGATGCGCCGTGTTGAGCGCGTCCCGGCCAAGCAATCTTTTTCCAAGGAGGTCCTCGTGAGTTAGCAATTTATGCACACTGCCTGTGGGTCTCGGTTACAATTCCGCCACTGTGACACGTCTCGCTGAAGCTACAGGAGCCGCTCCGAAGGCACGTGGTGCTGAAGTAGTGAAGCGAGGCTCTGTCCACGGCCTCTGCCGCTTTCTCAGCCATCAGCTTGCACGCCCTCGTTCAGCCGCGAGCCTGGGTGAGAGCGCGGGGAGGAGGAGGGAAGGAGGAGGAGGAGGAGGGGAGGAGGAGGAGGGGAGAGATGTGTATAAGAGACAGTGCCTGAGATGGGATTAAAAGCTACGTTAAAATTACCCTGAAGAAAGAGAAATACAATGAGGTTTACATGGCCAATTGGCGGCGAGGTGATTTCCCTTAATTTTTATTTCTATAGTTAATAGCGGTTTTTAATTTCAGGTTGGTGAGTCAGTGTATCTAATTCTCAGGAACTTATGGGCGGATGTAAAATATGACACAATGCTTAAGCCATATTAGCTGGCCTGCAATATTTCTGTGTCCAGAAGTGCATTTTTGCAATACTTCAGCTGTAATGTAAAGTGTGGCTGTTCATTGTTAAACCCCAGATTGGTGCTTCAGAAACACCAGCGAAGCTTGAACTTGCTGTGAAGCGTGGTCACTTTCCTCCCAGTTCTGATATATTTGCAGTTCCTCAAGTTAGCCCACCTCTCGCTGTGACCTCTTCTTTCCGACCGAACGGCTCAGAGATTGTTTTCAAAAGTCAGCCTTTCAATTAGCCGCTTCTCATGGAGGTGCGCTGGCAGAAGCTTCACCAGCCTTCTTAGACCAGAGCTCTGAAAACAATCAGGTCTTTTTTTCCAGTTTCTGATAAATTCAATTAGGACAATGATAATAGTCTAACAGCCAGAGGCCCTACAAGAAGCAATTGTTTCTAGCCTAGAAAGAGTGATTTTGCCTAAAATTGATGAAAAACATGGAATCATTTCCATCCCTGAAGTAGTAATAGAACAATTATAGGGTTGTTTTTTTGGGGGGGTTACCTAGGTGACTATCAGTAACACATTTTTAAAAAACTGTCACAGAGAACAGCTGAGAAGGAAACACATCATTGTTAAACTGATCAATATCACATACAGGTTATAGATTAATGCACAGCTAGTGAAGCAGTTAGCTTTGCTTACTGTACTTGGCTAAATCTTTCTATTTAAGTCATCATAACCTTAGAGCATTGCTTGTGGCGTGATTGGGGGAGCTTGTCAACACAGATGGTATGCTGGCCATAGCTCATCAAAATGTACCCTTAAAACATGTGCCTTTTGGGCGTCAGCTTTTACTGAACTGAGAAACAGAGATCTGGGGCAGTCTGGTCAGAGCGAGCTCTGTGAGGCCCTCAGTCCAGGGATGTGTCTCTGTGGGAGGAGGGCTCCCTGCGCAGGGTGCAGGGTCAGGAGTCCCGAGTCGAGCCGCTCAGACCCGACCCGGAGGCACCGGCGGGCCACGTGCGCTTCCTACTGAGTAGAAATGTGGAGACTCTCCACCAAGAACACAGAGCCGCGCGGGGGAGCAGGCGCCTAAAATACAAACAGCTCCACTGAGCGCAAGGGCGACACTGGGCAGAAACGCTGGAGGAAGGAGGTCTTGCGCATCGATGTGATTCCCGCGCTGGATAAAGACCGTTCAAGAACTGTAATAGGTGCCACTTTCATTTCCTTTTCCTTTTCTGATGCTAACGAGGCCTGTGATTTGAAATAAGACAAGCAACTTCCTCAACCTGTTTCCTTATTTATGAAGTCAGAGCCTGGCCGGTGGTTCCCCACCTGGTGGTGGTCACTTCTGCGTCCACAGTGATGCGGTTCCAGACTCCACTTCGCCCCAGTTCTTCCTTTGCCTCCTAACAGAAGGCTCCGTGTGCACACGCGCGTGTGTGTGTGTGTGCGTGACAGGGAGAGGCTCCCACGAGGCGGCGGTCGCTGAGTGATCACTGGGTGCTGGGTCCCGGCCAAAGCACTCTTCATGCAGCCCCGAAATCCTCAGGAACACCGACTTCCGTCCCCTCAGCCCCTGCCAGAGGCCTGAGGGTTTGGAAGCCGCGTGGTCTGCACCATCGTGAAGCTCTCTGCTCGCCTCACTGCGCTGCAGTCACAGCCGTCCAGCCGGCGGCGCTTGATTGTAATCCTAACTGTCCTGCTGGCGTGGAGTTTTCTTGGGCCTTAGAGTAAAACTGTCAGCTCCTTAGGAAGTTAATTCCCCCATCACACCTGACAAGGGGCTTCACACCGAAGCCGCAGCAGAATTAGGAGAAGCTGGGTGTCAGAGGACCTTAAAGGTTGCAAAGAAACGCCTCATCCCGCGCAGACGGCAGCCCTGCCTGTGAACTCACGGACGGGGAACAACCTACAGACGGTCCGCGCGCCCGCAGCAGCCGGAGGCAGCGCGGCCCGGACGCCCACCGTCTGGCGAGAGGGTGGCACGTGCGGCAGGTGCCGGTCGGCGGTGGGCGGAGGATGACTCTTGTGCCAGCGCGCGGCCGCGGCCTCGCTCCCGGCCAGCCGGCCCAGAAGACGGCGCACCGGGCAGCGCTGATCCCGTGGGGGTGCAGACCAGACCCGCCCGGAGACAGCAGGCCAGTCACGCTCAGAATGAACAGCGAAGACGATGAACACAGAACTGAGACGGGCAGAAAGCTGTGGAACCGAAAGCAAGCAGACTCGGCACCGCGAGGAGCCGCCGCGCCCGCAAAGCGCTCCGCCGAGGCTGGAGGGCGGCGCGCGGGACACGCAGGGCGAGAAGGGCCCCCGAGCGGAGAGGGGCACGGCGGGGGCAGCGGGCTCCATGCCCACGCAAGCGTCACATTTGCCTGGAGAGTTTGTTAGAACAGATCGCTGGACCCACCCAGCGGTCCTAACCCTACAGGTTTGGTTCAGCTTAAGAGTTTGTGTTTCTGACTAGTTTGTGGGCCGTGCTGAGTACCCTCCATGAGAGAACCATTGTGGTAGCAAGGGAAAAAAATCAACAATAGAAACAGCAGTTAACACACTCTTAGCAATAGTTTGAATGATTTCATGCAACTCATTTTCAGAATGTATGTAGTTATATGCACGAGCGCCTGCTCAGCTGCTTGGTCATGTCTGACTCTTTGCAACTCCGTGGACTGTAACTCACCAGGCTCCTCTGTCCAGGGAATTTTCAAGGCAGGAATGATAGAGTGGATTGCCATTTCCTCCTCCGGGGATCTTCATGACCCTGGGAACAAATCAGCAGCTCCTGCCTTGGGAAGCAAATTCTTTACCACTGCACTACCTGGGAAGCCTGTACAGCTGTATATAATTTCATTAATAAGAAGGAAAAAACACTTAAGTCTAAGAGTTGCCTCAAAATAGCTCCTCCAGCTAGCCACCCAAACTTCACCTCACCTTGAAAAAAATGGATAGCTTTATTTAGAGTTACAGTGTATAGGACCCACACTTTAAGGAATTAATCTGTTTCTCAAAAAAAAAAAAGTTCCAGAAAACAAGAACACATAAAACTAGCCAAATAATTTTGTAAGTCTAGCAAAACTTTGACATCAAATAAAGCTTTGCTAAAAAAGATAATCATCAAATAACTTATTTAAAAATCTAGATGCAAAAATTATTTTAAAAAAGAAAACCAGCATACCCATTTATCTAGCAGATAGCATGACCAAGCTGAGTTTATCCCAAAGAAGGCCACCAAGCTGAGTTTATCCCAAAGAAGTCCAGTGTGATTAAATGTTAGAAAATTGCAGAGGAAGGTAAACTTCCAAACTCATTCTATGAGGCCACCATCGCCCTAATACCAAAACCTGACAAAGATGCCACAAAAAAGAAAACTACAGGCCAATATCACTGATGAGCATAGATGCAAAAATCCTTAACAAAATTCTAGCAATCAGAATCCAACAACACATTAAAAAGATCATACATCATGACCAAGTGGGCTTTATCCCAGGGATGCAAGGATTCTTCAATATCTGCAAATCAATGTAATACACCACATTAACAAATTGAAAAATAAAAGCCATATGATTATCTCAATAGATACAGAGAAGGCCTTTGACAAAATTCAACATCCATTTATGATAAAAACTCTCCAGAAAGCAGGAATAGAAGGAACATACCTCAACATAATAAAAGCTATATATGACAAACCCACAGCAAACATTATCCTCAATGGTGAAAAATTGAAAGCATTTCCCCTAAAGTCAGGAACAAGACAAAGATGCCCGCTCTCACCACTACTATTCAACATAGTTCTAGAAGTTTTGGCCACAGCAATCAGAGCAGAAAAAGAAATAAAAGGAATCCAGCTTGGAAAAGAAGAAGTAAAACTCTCACTGTTTGCAGATGACATGATCCTCCACATAGAAAACCCTAGAGATTCCACCAGAAAATTACTAGAGCTAATCAATGAATATAGTAAAGTTGCAGGATATAAAATCAACACTCAGAAATCCCTTGCATTCCTATACACTAATAATGAGAAAGCAG
>SJYG01000969.1:539415-553515 GCA_006410535.1 Litocranius walleri | reverse complement strand
AACACAAGCTGGAATCAAGATTGCCGGGAGAAATATCAATAACCTCAGATATGCAGATGACACCACCCTTATGGCAGAAGTGAAGAGGAGCTAAAGGGCTTCTTGATGAAAGTGAAAGAGGAGAATGAAAAAGTTGGCTTAAAGCTCAACATTCAGAAAATGAAGATGATGGCATCTGGTCCCATCACTTCATGGGAAATAGATGGGGAAACAGTGGAAACAGTGTCAGACTTTATTTTTGGGGGCTCCAAAATCAGTGCCGATGGTGACTGCAGCCATAAAATTAGAAGACGCTTACTCCTTGGAAGAAAAGTTATGACCAACCTAGATAGTATATTCAAAAGCAGAGACATTACTTTGCCGACTAAGGTAAGTCTAGTCAAGGCTATGGTTTTTCCTGTGGTCATGTATGGGTGTGAGAGTTGGACTGTGAAGAAGGCTGAGCGCCGAGAATTGATGCTTTTGAACTGTGGTGTTGGAGAAGACTCTTGAGAGTCCCTTGGACTGCAAGAAGATCCAAGCAGTCCATTCTGAAGATCAGCCCTGGGATTTCTTTGGAAGGAATGATGCTAAAGCTGAAGCTCCAGAACTTTGGCCACCTCATGCGAAGAGTTGACTCATTGGAAAAGACTCTGATGCTGGGAAGGATTTGAGGCAGGAGGAAAAGGGCACGACAGAGGATGAGATGGCTGGATGGCATCATGGACTCGATGGACGTGAGTCTGAAAAACTCCGGGAGATGATGATGAACAGGGAGGCCTGGTGTGCTGCGATTCATGGGGTCGCAAAGAGTCAGACACGACTGAGCGACTGAACTGAACTGAGACTCACTGCAAAGAATCAGAAACAGTTGCCCAAAGGGTTCCCTTTGTGGTCCAGGGGTTAAGACTCCACCCTCGCAGTGCAGAGGGCACGTCGTTCATTGTCTGTGTCTCATACACTCACCTAAAAGAGCTGCGCTCTGCTTATGAGGTGTGACAGATTTGTGTCATGTAACTTTTATCTTGTAAAATCCACCTTTCTGTCAAGTAACAATGTTCACATTGCGATGTTCTAAATACCAAGTATAAAAATAAAACCTATTCCACACACACACATCTTAGTTACTGAGTGCATTTCTTCCCATTCTTTTTTCTCTTCCTTGTCCAGGGATAATTAGTTATTCTTTGAGAGTTGTAGGTGTTGGGGTTTCTTTCTAAATAAAGGAGTTCCTTCTGGGGCATTGAGAGTGGTAAGGAAAGGACGTGTCAGCTCTCAGGGAACCAGCAGTTACTTACAAGACTTCCACGGGCCTAAGAGTGAGTAAGAGGTGAGGCAGGCAGGCTGGCAGCCAAGGGCACACCGGTCTATCCTAGTGGCGCTTTCCTTTTTAAAAACGTTATTGCTTAGAGCTCTCTGAAAGAGGGGCATTTCCAAAAGGCCACAGGGAAAGAAGGTGTGAAAGAGACAACCAGATGCGCAGGCAGCTTCCTCCAGCCCGAGCGTCAGTGTTCCCAGCAAGACTGATCACAGCGAATTAGGAGAAAACCAAGCTGCGCACAAGTTGCAAGTAAGAAGACAACTGGGCAGCAAAGAGGTTTGAATTGCTTCAACACTAGATAATGAGCAAATCGCCTCTGTATGTCTATATACATACGTACACTTTATAATGTGGGCGTGTGGAACACAAATACATATGATCATATGTGTACATGCTGGTAGGGGCATTGAGTTTCGGCATGAAATTCACAGTTTGCCAATACTTACTTTATATCTCTGAATGTTTCCCCAGGCTTGGGTTACAGGATGCTGCCAGCGTTTCAGCCTCATCCACCCAGGTGTCTACGCTTAGAAAGGCCTCGACCTTGTATTCTTCCGGTGCTCAGTCGTGTCCTACTATTTGCACGGACTGTGGCACGCCAGGCTTTCCTGTCCTTCACCATCTCCCAGAGCTCGCTCAAAGTCATGTCCAAGAAGTCAGTGACGCCATCCACCCATCTCGTCCCCTGGCGTCCCCGTCTCCTCCCGCCTTCAATCCTTCCCAGCATCAGGGTCTTTCCAGCGAGCCAGCTCTTCACATCAGGCGGCCAACGCACTGGCGCTTCAGCTTCAGCCTCAGTCAGTCTTGCATACTTATTGAAATTGTTTTTAATGCTACCACTGTCTTGAAATTATTCATAATTTTTGAACCACAGGCCCTGCATTTTATTTTGCACTGGGCACCTCAGATTACACAGCTGGCCTGGTTGAGGGGAGTGGAGCACACACCTGCCTCTGGCCTGGACAAGGCCCCTCCTTGCTCACCTTCCATGGGCTTCCATCCCAGCAGCAGAAGGCAGGCAGGGCTGAGGCCAGGGTGCAGCCCCTGGCAGCCGGGACCTGGTGGCCTGAGTTCGCTGGAGTCCAGGGAGGGGAGGCGCTGGTCTAACCAGGTGAGCAGGGTGACAGGAGCAGGGACACCCCTGGACTCCGTGGTCCATGGACATTGCCTCTTCCCTCTGTCTTTCTTCTCCTGACCTGTCTTCCCGCAGAAGCTGGGCTACTCAGACCTCAGCACGCCAGGCTGACCTTGGGCACGTAAGAGGCAGGGACACCGAGCCCCCTCCTGGTTGCTGGCACTGAGACTTGTTGAGGTCCCTGAGAGCAGGCTGGCTCCCGTGGGTATATCCACTGGGAGACCAGGGACAAAGCCAGGGCCGGGGGTCAAGACTGCTGCAACCTGGCCCTCAGCTTCTTCTCCAGCAGGAAAAATGGAGACGTGATCCAAGCCCTGGGCAGCTCTCTGTGGTCATTTTAGAGCACGTCCCGCCTCACACCACCACCCCGGGAGAAGCAAGCGAAGAGCTTGGGTCGGAAACCTGTGCTGTCGAGGAGGCAGTGAACACGGTCTCCCATCAGGTCCGTGGATGCCGGAGGCGCCGGGGCTGTGCTCTTACCATCAGGTCCGCCGACACCGGAGGGGCCGGGGCTGTGCTCTCCCACCAGGTCCGTGGATACTGGAGGCACCGGGGCTGTGCTCTTAGCATCAGGTCCGCGGATGCCGGAGGCGCCGGGGCTGTGCTCTCAGGAGTCACGCGGTCTCGGGTATGTGCAGCCTTCACTCAGAACCACGCCCGAAGTCACCGCTTTACCTGCTCCGGGGAGGGTCTCCACGCTCTCATTTCTACACGCAGGCTCTCCAGGCCCCCCGCAGGTGTGCTCACACCTCAGCGTGGGCGCGGGCCCAGCCGAGAGGCAACCTGAGATGCGAGATCCCATCCCCTTTCGTCCCCCTCCAGGGTCAGCTGGCCGGGGCTCACGGGGGTGTTAGTTAAACGCAGTACCTGAAAGTTTTTGAAAAGTTTTATCTTTAGGTTAAATAATATACCGATGGCCTCAAGCCCTTCTTTTGAAGGTTTTGGGAAGTGCTCTTTGTGAAAAGCATCAGACCAGGATGCTGGACGTCCTTTGTTGTGCAAAATACTTTGTCTGCAGATCCTGAAGAAGAGGATCTCCAGGGAGAAGCTTGGGGCTGGCTCCTCCAGCCTCTGGGTGAACCCCCCTCCCCAGGCTGCCAAGACCTCCCTTAGGGGTCTGACCCCTCTCAGCAGGGGGCCTGCTGTCCCCTGGACACGTCAGCTCACCTGTCACCTGGCAGGTACCCAGTCTGTCCGTGAGGGGAACAAGCCTGCACATGACGTCGGCATCAGGTCCTGGGTGATGGGAGTGTGTGAAGTGAGCACGTCCCACTGAGAAACTGCCCCCGAGACGCCCCCACCCGAAGGCCAGCTGGCCCTCCTGTGGAGGTGGGCGCCCCATCCCATCAGCTGCGTCCTGACCACTGGCGGGTGGACGGGGTGGCAGAGGGCTGCTCTGGCAGGGAGGTCAGAACACGGGCAGCCACGGGGCATTTGTCTGGCCCGTCGCCGTCTTTAGGGATGCTCTCAGGCGCGCAGTGCGTTGCCTGCTGGATGGGGTTTCCGTGCAAGCCCCGCGAGTGTGTGTCTACAGAAACTGACCGATTGTTAGTCCGAGAGTCTTTCCAGGGAGACCGCGGTGGCAGACCCCTCCCAGCCCTGCCGACGGCGGCTGGCTGCTCGTCAGCCTCTGCTCTGCCGTGCTGATGGACAGACTGAAGGTGGCTCCTGAAAGAACAGACACACAGCAGCTCCCAGGAGCTTCAGGCCAACGCCGTCCCCCGAGCTTTCGCCCGAACGTTCGCAACGTGCAGAGAAGGGCTTTCTCCTTGGTCTGAGTGCACGTTTTTCCTATTGAGAATTAGCAGCTTGATAGTAATTTCCAGGTTGACTGCTGGTGAGGCCATATTGAGTCTCGCAGCTGTGTGTTTTGTTTTGTGTTTTAAGTGGAATTTTCTAGGAGCAGAAACAGTAAAAACTTGTCCCACCTTTGCTGCTCTTTCATCGACATCAGGGCCGAAAAGAGCTAATCAGTCTGAATAATAGACATTTTATGTTTTCTTTATGGATTGTAAGCTCTTGGCAGAGACTGAGGTGGGGATTTTGGTCACTTTGGGGTTTGGGCCTCAGCAGAGGAAGCAGGGGTGGGTGATGGGTACACATCACACTCGTTGCGAAGAGAGACATTCAGAGGAGTGACCGTGCCTGAGTCGGGCCGGCCACCTCCTCCATCCAGAGGGCTCCCTGTCCCGCGGAAGCGAGGGGAGGCCACGCCCGCTGCTGCTGCTGCTCTGCCCTCGGAGCACTGACCTGGGGGCGAGGCTTCAGCCCCTCACCCGGGACCCGGGGTGAGCAAACCCTGCGGGGAAGGGCCCAGCGGCGTTGGGGACCAACACCCTGTCAGCCCCAGCTCTACCTTTCTCCTCACACGCAAACACTAGAAGACGGATCAATACCCCCTGCCCCCCCCCCACTATCCAGCCCCGCACATGGGCTCCTCCCAGGAGAGCTATCCCCGGGGGCCGATCTCATCCTGAGGCTCGCAGCCCAGGCACACCTCCCACGTCATCCAGAGGGGCTCCCCAGCGAGAGACGGAGGCTGGACACAGCTCCTTCCCCCAGGAGGCAGGCGGGGCGATGCTGGGGGCAGCTGGCAAGCAGTGTCTTGTCATCTCTGCGTGTCGGGGCTATCTGGCCAATCCCTCTGGTCTCCATGTTTGACCCTGCTGGGCGGGACCCTCGCCGAGTCTGGAGATCTGAGCCCCTAGCACCTCTGTCCCGGGGTCCCCTCGCACATGCCCAGGTGCTGCCAGCTCACCTGGAGCCCCCACCTGGGCTCACGGAGGAACAGGCCCAGCTCTACCTACTGTTCCCCAAGCTGACAGGTGTGGACCCTGCACCGTGAGACGTCTGCAGGCCTGTGAACACCGCCAGCTCACAGCTCTCTCACTTCCTACTTACAGACCAGTTTCCCGGGGACAAACATCCGCATGGGCTGGACATACCTGCATCCCAGCGAGGAGAGCGTGGCGTCTCAGACCTGCTCGCTCCAAACACCACCAGCTTGCCTCTCTGCAGGAAGAGCCCCCATAAAATCAGAGCTCGGGGGCTCTGTGTGGTTTGGAGGAATGACCGCGTGTCTGAGGTCTGATCTGAACACGGTGTAGGAACGAGCTGTGTCTTCTGCTAAAATTCTATTCTGGAATCATCTCCAACGTTAAAACCAGCTAACAAACAGCACACAATCGAAGACCAGTTTGTTTACTTCCAGAATCATAACCGGCCTCCTGTTCGAGGTGATTCTCCTGTGATCGTGGCCGATGTGGTGCTGTCTCTTCACCGTGGCCTCCTCACCCCAGCGCCCTCCTCCGCTGCCCACACCTCCATCCTGTCCCCGCGCTTCTGGGCAACACTGGTTCCCTCGGCATCACCGTGTGCTCCTAACTCTGTTTTCTAATCCATCAGCCATGGTTTCTCGAGTGGTCACCTGTGGATGTGAGAGTTGGACCATAAAGAAAGCTGAGCGCCAAACAATGGATGCTTTTGAACTGTGGTGTTGGAGAAGACTCTTGAGAGTCCCTTGGACTGCAAGGAGATCCAACCAGTCCATCCTAGAGGAGATCAGTCCTGAATATTCATTGGAAGGACTGACGCTAAAGCTGAAACTCCAATCCTTTGGCCACCTGATGGGAGAACTGACTCCTTGGAAAAGACCTTGATGCTGGGAAAGATTGAAGGTGGGAGGAGAAGGGGACGACAGAAGATGAGTTGGTTGGATGGCATCACCGACTCAATGGACATGAATTTGAGTAAACTCCAGGAGTTGGTGATGGACAGGAAGGCTTCGGGTGCCGTAGTCCATGGCGTTGCAAAGAGTCGGACGCGACTGAGCAACTGAACTGAACTGAACTGAATCCATTAGTTAAGTCACACTGACTGCAAAACAAAAAGCTGCCCTGATACACTTGGTAAGAAGCATCTGCCCTAAATGTAACTAGACAGAAAAGAGGGAAGAAAGCGGGCTCCCGGCTGCCGTTTCTCCAGCCTCTGCCCTGGCGAGTCTGGAGGCAGCTGGGCCCGCAGCTCTGATCCTCCCGGGCCTCCTGTTGCCCGTCTCTCCTCCGCCTGCTGCTCCTTCCCGCACCCGCGGGGAGGCCGCCGAGACCCTGAGGCCCCTCCTCGGCATCAGCATGGCCGTGTCTGAGAATTCAGACCCTACTCCATGATCCCTGGTGGCCTTGCGATGCCCTTGTTCAGGGTCATGATAACCTCCGCCTGGGTCGTCCCGTCTTCGAGCAGACAGGCAGACTTCCCGAGGTCGGGGGCCCCGGCCGTGGTCAGGGAGCTCTTCCCGGTTCACGGACGTGACTGCATCTGACGTGGGCTCTGGTGGAGACGCTCAGAGGTCTGTCCTCTGGGCACAGGGCCCACTTTCCCGCACAGCTGCCATCAGAGGCACCATCAAGACAAGAGAGAATTCATGCGGAATCAAGGCCTGGGAGTCCCTCCCCACCCCCAGGAGGAGCCACTTGCTAACGTCTCAGAACATGACTCACTTTCTCAATAGCTCCTGTGCGTGCATCTCATTTATTAAAAGTGGTAAAACCATTAATAAGAAATCACTGCACCAGGGCCTGCTTCCTGCACCCCTGACACCCTTCCACAATGTCCAGTCTGCATCTGATGCTCACGGCACCCTGTGAGGTGCCTCTGACCCGGTTTCCACTTTATCTGCGAGGAAACTGAGGCAGGGAATCCAGACTTTCTCAGGCCCCAGCGCGTGTGGCCCCAAGGCGCTCCTGCCCGAGCCCTGCCCTGAGCCCCTGGAAGAGGCACAGCAGAGGCAGATGCTGAGTGCAGAGCCTCCTCTACCCCCGAGCCTGGGAGGTGTCCTGAGTCCACACTGCTGACTCCTGGGCTCACGTGGGAAGAACGCAGCCGGTGGGCTGATGGTGTGGCCTCGGGGCCTGGAGAAGCTGGGGTGCAGCCACGGACGCTCCGTGAGCAGGCGAGGAACCCCGCCCTCAGCTTCTCAACACCACGCAGGCTTTTCCAGGTTTGGCTGCCGTGAAAAGACCTGAATTGACTAAGGAAACCTTGGATTGATGGAGTTTAACATGAATTAATAAAGGGAAATTTACCAGCAGGCAGAAGGAAGGCTTGAAATAGTAATTATGTTCAGCTCCAGAAAAGTAGGGATCGAAGCTTTGCACCTTGAGTCGATGACCTGAAAACTCCACACCTGCTCTGTCTTGACACACATGCTTTTGTATGCACCCGTCTGACATACACGGAACACTGGTGTGTGTGTGTGTGTGTGTGTGTGTGTGTGTGTGTGTGTGTGTGTGTGTGTAGGGGCGTGCCCACAGAGCCGCTATGTGAGTGAGCAAGGAGTGTAACTGCCCCCGTCCCAGGAGCCTGAGCTCAGCAGCCACACGTGTGACGTCTGTCCCCACCGGCTGGTCCTGAGCACTCTCGTCATCGACAGTCTCCCGGGAGCTCCTTGCAGCTTACCTTCGAGGACCACTGGAGGTGGTGGCTTCGTCACTACTTTCCTTTCCATCGGCTGGAAACCCACCTCCGGAGAGGAGGCCCTGGCTGCTCCCTGGGCACCCCCGCCGGCAGGCGAGTCCGCTCCGGCTCACTGCCTCCCGCCCGCGGGGGCCGGTGCTTGGTGACGGGGCGGCTACACTGGGTCGGCCCCGGCCGCGTCCCTCCAGGGCGCCCGTCCGGTCAGTGAGGGAGGAAGCCGAGGGCTGGGTCAGCCCGTCTCCCTTGGGTTGGTTTCGGGTCAGCGTCACTGACCGCCCAGTGTGACTGTCTGACCTTCCTTCCACCTGGGAAACCTTGTTCCCTGTTCTCGGCTTATCGGTGGACAAAATGTTCGTCTGTCCTGGGCAGAATGTTCGTCTGTCCTGGGCAGTAGCGAGATCGGGGCTCTGGAGTCACGGGAGCTGGAGGCGGTGGTTCAGCTCAGCCCTCTCGGATAAAGCACACGTGTGTGGTCTGTGAGATTAATACTGACACAAATTTCAAACCTGAAGCTGTTTAGTGACTATTAAACTGCCTTTCTTTAATTATCTGTGGCCCAGAGATAGTAAGTGATGTGGGCAGAACCACAGCCTCTGTGAGCACCTGCTCCAGCTTTAAAGCAAAACATTGCAGCAAACACTTGCACGCTCACCCCCAAGAGCAGCCCAGCGCCCGACTCACAACACACCAGAGCCGTGTCCTTTCGTTGACCTGACGGGTGTCCAGAGTGAAGGTTTGGCACAGGGTCTGCCAGCTATGGGACGAGCTGCTGCCGCTGCTGCTGCTGAGTCTCTTCAGTAGTGTCCCCCTCTGCGTGACCCCATGGACTGCAGCCCACCAGGCTCCCCATCCCTGGGATTCTCCAGGCAAGAATACTGAAGTGGGTTGCCATTTCCTTCTCCAATGAGATGAACTAGCCAGCACAGTTCAGCTCAGTTGTTCAGTCATGTCTGGCTCTTTGCGACCCCCTGAACCAGTGTGCCAGGACTCCCCGTCCATCACCAACTCCCAGAGTCTACCCAAACGCACGTCCATCGAGTCGGTGATGCCATCCAACCATCTCATCCTCTGTCGTTCCCTTCTCCTCCTGCCCTCAATCTTTCCCAACATCAGGGTCTTTTCAAATGGGTCAGCTCTTCACATGAGGTGGCCAAAGTACTGGAGTTTCAGCTTCAACATCAGTCCTTCCAATGAACACCCAGGACTGATCTCCTTTAGGATGGACTGGTTGGATCTCCCTGCAGTCCAAGGGACTCTCAAGAGTCTTCTCCAACACCACAGTTCAAAAGCATCAATTCTTCAGCACTCAACTTTCTTCACAGTCCAACTCTCACATCCATACATGACCACAGAAAAAAACATAGCCTTGACTAGACGGACCTTAGTCGGCAAAGTAATGTCTCTGCTTTTGAATATACTATCTAGGTTGGTCATAACTTTCCTTCCAAGGAGTAAGCGTCTCTTAATTTCATGGCTGCAGTCACCATGTGCAGTGATTTTGGAGCCCCCCAAAATAAAGTCAGCCACTGTTTCCACTGTTTCCCCATCTATTTCCCATGAAGTGATGGGACCGGATGCCATGGTTTTATGTATGTTGAGCTTTAAGCCAATTTTTTCACTCTCCTCTTTCACTTTCATCAAGAGGCTCTTTAGTTCTTCTTCACTTTCTGCCATAAGCGTGGTGTCATCTGCATATCTGAGGTTATTGGTATTTCTCCTGGCAATCTTGATTCCAGCTTGTGCTTCATCCAGCCCAGCGTTTCTCATGATGTCCTCTGCATATGAGTTACAGAAGCAGGGTGACAGTGTGCAGCCTGGACGCACTCCTCTTCCTCGCCAGCACGAATGACTAGGAAGCACCAGGGAGACGCATGCGCGGGAAGGAATAAAGTTCGTCTCTGGAGGGGCATTTCCGGCAGTGTTAATAGTCATCTGGTCAAAGAAATAAGCCTCTGCAATTGAAGGTAATGAGCATGATCAGGACTGAGTCTACAAAGCCCTGTCTTTCCCAAAGGACAACATTCTCTGACTCTCAATAAGTGATTCTGCATTTTCACCCAAGGCTGGTGCAACAAAATGTTACCACATGTGCTGACAGCAATTGCTGTACTGTGCGCATTATACACTGTCCTTTCAAGATGATCGCATACCAGAAGATCACTTTAGGGAACACAACGTCAAAGCAGGCTGTGGTGGCACCCAGCTTGAGCCGAGGCACACAGGGGTTCAGGGAGGGGGGGCGCCCCCCAGGGGCCCCGGGTGACGGGCGTGAGGTGGATTCTGTCCTGGAGAGTGTGTCAACAGGGCTGAGCCCATTTTTACGACACTGTTCTGTTTGAGATATTTCAGTTCCAGCTGTTGCCTAAAGACAAATGTCCCCCCAGTTAAATACCAGTCTATGCAGCAGTGGCACATTTATAGAACGAGTGTGTTTGTTGCAGAATGAAGCTGGTCCTTAATTAAAGAAGATGCGATAGAAAAAGAAGTGAAGTCCATTACCAGTGTCTTAGCGCGCTTCAGGAGAGCTCCAGGGTGTCACTGACCTCGGGGGAGACTTTCTCTCTCCCTGCTCCTAAGAGGGCTCTGCTGACACAGAGTCACCAGCCTTCACATCCTCTGACCATTTCTTTGCTGAGAGCTCACGAGTTCGTATTTGCTCGTAGGGTCCTGAGGTCTGGCCATGGGTGCCCTGAGGCCAGGGCTTCCAGAGCAGGTGTGAGGGGCAGCGCCTCCGTCCCGGCGCTCTGGGGAAATGTTTGCCAATCAGCTCACTGCCATTTTGATGAGATGCTCACAATTCTGTCAGCCCTGTTCCCACAGGAAGCATCTTTAAACACATGGGGAAAGCATCAAGAGAGCCAGGGAGGGGAGAATTGCATATTTGCCAGATACCTGGGTATGCGAAGCATAAACCCTGCCAGGACCAAGGATCCTCATTTGGATTTCTCACTTTTGATGGGATCCTCATTTGGATTTCTCACTTCCTTCATTTCCTCAGAAATTAAGGAAGCTGGGAAGACGGATCTGGGGGCGCCCAATGCATGGAGTGCGGGTGGGGGGCCAGGCGCCTGCAACGCAGGTCAAGGTGCCCTGCGGCTACCTGGGTGCTGCCTTGAGGGGCAAGTGTGCAGACCACACGTGGGATCACGGCAGTGCTCACCACTGTGATGGCATGGCCTGCCATTGCGGCCAGTCCTCTCGGCGCTATGACACCATCTGGAAGCACTAAACGGGCACAGGCGTGCCAGCGTACCTGCCCTCAACCCCGGCCCCCGGCCTGGAGGCGTGCACACGAGTCGCTCCCTACGTGTGATAAGAGCCCCGCCATCTGGTACTTATTAAAGGGAAGGAGCACATGGGGAAATTGAATCTCTCTGTTCTGTGAAAAGAGCAATGTATTTCACTGACTTTTAAGATATATTTTTATTGTCATCTATTTTGAAATACTGAATAACCCCTAAAGCAATAATACTTAATAAAATAAAATTGCTTTAAATTGTATAATTTAAAGCTAACACCCAGATTCTCATACACAACAGTGAGGTAGAAATTTAGTACCTTAGTTTCCCTTCACTTAAGAATAGATAAAGACCTGCTCGTAAGAAAGTCTAACAGGAGTGAGGAGAGAGGACACGCCGTGGCTCCTTCTCTTCGGTGTTTAAACCATGCGCCAGTTCAAAGTGCAAGTTATTAGAGCAGCCGAGGCCATTTCTAAGGCATGATGTAATGCTAACATCCTCTACACTCTCAGCTTCCTTCAGTCAGCCGGGGGCTCTCCTAGCTCTTTCGAAGAGTCTCCTGCTTGCAGACAGAGCTGCTTCTACTACTAACAATTAATGATGACAGTAAAATAATGAGTGTTCAGCGGGTGCTGGCTCTGGGTAGTGCTCAGTGGGTAAAGAACCCGCCTGCACTGCAGAAGACACAGGAGACGCGGGTTCGATCCCTGCGTCGGGAAGATCCCCTGGAGGAAGAGTTGGCAGCCCACACCAGTGGGAGAATCCCATGGAGCCCGGCGGGCCACAGTCCGCAGGGATCAGTCTAAACTCACGCACAACATGGCTTTGGTGGACAATGGGGTATGCACATACTTCCATAATTATCTTTATTTCAGCCATACTGAGGAGTATAATTTTAGATTCCCAGGTTACAGATCAGAACCTTAAAGTTCAGTAAAGTGAACTCTCTGCCCCGGACACTGAGGTGGAAAAGCTGAGGAAGACAGTCTGGGCTTGAAGCAATAGTCTGGGCTCTTGTGATGATCAGGCCTCTCCTTCCGTCCCGGACCCGGGGCTCTGGCTCCTCTCCTGGCCTCAGGCTCCTCCCCGGGAGGGTGGGCCCCCGTTGAGGGGCGGGGAGCACCGTGGAGGGAGTACCCTTGCAGCAGAACCGCTGCCCCGAGGCCAAGCCAGACACTCCTGAGGACCCGGAAGGACTGTCTTCTGTGTTGGCGGGAGAGCAGTCACAGCCACGAAACCCCAGGAGGCTCCACCTACCGCTAACTCTGTGTCCACGTCTACCATCAAATAAAGCAACGGGGCTCTCCTCTCAGAGTGGAACACAAGTCTCAGTTCTTTGGGGAATTTCGTTTTGAAGGTCAGTTAGGGTTCAAGAGAGTTACTCTTGTATAGTTACCAAAAGGAGCACATCTTTTTCAAAGGTAAGTCCCATTTGCTTTTCTTGCAAAATCTTCCATTTTGGATTATCTTGAAAGCAAAAGTGCTTATGAAGGTTAAAAAAAAAAATTCTTCGCATGCTTGCCTGAGACTTACGTTTATCACGCGGATTTTATTTCATGGGGAAAGAAGCCTCAATCCTCATTACAAAGTGCAGGAAAAGAAGAAAATGAAACTCACTGCTCATGAGCCAGTGGGAATCACAGACCACACTGTTCAGGGTCACACAGCATTCTGCTGTGCCGTCACTGGTATGAGCAGTTAGTTAAGATGTCGTCACACTCTTCACAATAACCCGCCAGCTTTATCTCCTGCACCTTCGACCCACCGGCCTCAGTAGCTACTCTGACGTCTGTCAGCTAATAACCACACACACAAATCTCGTGTTTGTACAGCATTTTCCTGTGTTTCCTGCTTTCGGTCCTTTAACAACAGGACTATGAAGAAAAGACTTTTAGCTCTATTTCTATATATTACTGAGGATTACGGTATAGGTGTGTTTGTGTTTGGTGGGAAAAGTACCGAAATTTACCCCCAAATAAGGAACCAGTTTACGGCTCCAGGGAAATCGCCAGAGAACTCCAGCTTCCCTTCATCTAAGCCCACGTCTTATCACTGTGTGTGTGTTTCCAGTGTTCGTTTGTTTATTGGTAAAACTGTTGGCTTTTAGTTTCAACATCTCTCACCGCCAGTAGGCGGGAACACTGTCTTCTCCTGTGCATCGGTCTCAGCTTCAGCTTCCGCCGCGTCCTTCCCCAAGAAGGAGCCCTCTGCCCCATCCGTTCACTTCTCCCCGTTCCATCTTCTTGCTCCCGGAGGGCAGAGATCACACGCTCCTGCTAAACTCGGCGCATCCGCCGCAAGTGTGAACCGTGAGTGGTACGGGGGTCCTGACTCCCACTCGTCTCGCACAGCGGCACGAGCAGCTCAGGCTGTTAGACGCTGAGACCCTCCGACACCCCTTGCCTTGTCTGAACACTACTCACCAAGTACAGTTTCCTAGAAACTGAGATATTCTTGAGGGCTCATGCTCTCAACCCGTGCGCATTCCGTTGGCAGGCTTCAGGGCACGCGTCATTTCAATAGAAAGGCTTCAAGCTCCTGCAGCCCCTTCAGACCTCCATTCTCAGCAAGGAGCAGTTGACGTCTCTTCCACACGGCAAGAGGAAATCCAGCGTTTGGTCAAGCGGTGTTTCGGATCAGCATTTTTAGGTCAGGAAACTCCTCGCATCAACTCGCCTGAGGTGCGGAACCTGCTCTGCAGCCCCGCCAGGGCCGGGCGCGCAGACAGCGCGCGGAGCCGGCGGCTGCGAGGGACCCGCGCTCGCTGCGCGCCGTCCCCAGCCCCGCGGGCGGGGTCCGCGCGCCTCGCGGCGGGAAGGCGCGGGGGCGCGCTCTGGCCTCCCCGCGGGCAGAGCGGCCGGCCCAGGCGGGCGGGTTTCCGTGCGGAGCTGCTGCGCTTCAGGCGGCGACAGTGCGGCCGCGCGCCACTCCCGCCTGGAGACGCCGACGCCGCT
>SJYG01000969.1:517171-534009 GCA_006410535.1 Litocranius walleri | reverse complement strand
AACCTTTAAGCATATAGGAGAAATAAGTATTAACTCATAGGAGAAATAAGTATTAACCTTTAAGATTAATCATGTTAACCTTGGGTTAAATAAATTCCTTTCTTGATTGTAACTCATTACACCCTCACCCTATAGGAATGCGACTTTATTTGGAGGGTGGTGCTTGGTTTAAGGAAAAACACCCTTGGAAAAAATAAGTTTTCTGGTTATCAGAAAGAAAGGGTTGTAAATGTCAGCAGGCAGAAATGGCCTGAAGATGATGTAAAACTCCTAAGACTTTTTTTATGTAAAGCACCTGATTTTGATAAGGTCAGGACTGCTGACCCCCGAGAGACTCTGTATTCATCCCTATATGTAACAAAAGGTATATAAGCAAACCCCAAAATAAAGAAATCGGATCAGTTCCGGAAAGACTGGTTCCCTCATGTTGTTCCTTTCTACTCCCCAATTTTCGGGCTGAATTCCCATCTGGAGCGTGGGTGCCCGCCATGCAGATGGTGCAAATTCCTTGTCAGGAATTTTATTGGTACCCCACGTAAGCCAAGTTATTCAGCCCCTTTCTCTCTCTCCTACTATTTTCTGGCCGAATTCCCATCTGGTGCATAGGACCCACCAAGCCTACTAATTCTGCCTGGGCTTCTAAGATCGGACCAGGGGGGCCTCAGTGCCTCCTCTCCTTCGGGAGAACGGGAAGACGCCTGTGGCCTACATAGGTGGTGATTGGTACCCTGTGTTAACCAAGTTATTTGGCCTCTTTTTCTCTGCTAAATTCCTAATCCCTCTCTATCTGTAACTAAATAAGTTTTTCCTAGGATGCCTACTCTGTCCCCACCTTCGAATCACCCTGGATCCACCGGGGCTGGACCCTGGCAACTGAGCAAGGCAGAGAAAACTAAATTAAGAGACAGAAGATAAGACCCACAAGACTGCCAGGATCTGAGTTAATTAAGCACATGGTTTATCATTAACCTCCAACACTAGTTTATGCAAAATACTTCCACTTTGGGTGAAAATCAGAGGAAGGTCTGTACCCAAGCAGCCAGGCTGCCTCTGCAGAAGCCGTGACAGCCGCCAGAACGCTTCCTTCTGCACGTCCTGCAAGCGCCACTGCCTCCGGGAAGGGGAAGCTGCAGACTCCGCCCTGAAGCCTAACGGGAAGCGGCGCAGAGAGCAGGACACAGGTGAGCGGTCCTGCGCCTCGCCGCTGCAGAAGCGGGGCGCCCCTCCCGCGGCAGCGGGGCCGGCACGCCGGCGGGGCGCGCCTCCGGAGGGGGCCCAGCCCGCCCGCGCCGGGCTCGCCTTCCGCGCCCCCCAGGACCGTCTCCCCGTCGACGCTGCCCGGGCTGGAGTCCGATGGAGCGCCAGCAGCTGACGTCGTTCGAGCGGCTTCAGATTCCCGCTTGCGGCTTCCAGGAAGAGGGTGAAAGCCAGCGCCCACCAAGCTGGGCGGCGCAGGCCCCGGAGACGCTGCCCGGCCCCCAGGGGCGCCCACCGGTCTCTCGCGAGTGTCCCCGAGTGCGGTGCGGGCGCGGCGCCGGTGCACAGCGGAGCGCTCCTCGGCCACGAAAAGGCGTGAGATAACGCCGCAGTGAAGGCACGAGCGGACCTAGAGACCGCCTCGCCGCGCGAAGCAAGTCGGACAGAGAGACAAATATCAAGCCGTTCCACTTATGCATGGAATCTACTGAAAGCAAACTCTCGCGAACCAGAAATGGACTCACAGATTCCAAAAGCAAGGTCAAGGTTGCCAAAGGTGAAATACAGGGGAGTGATAAATTGGGAGACTGGGAATAACAGACGCACACCAAGGACTTACTCTACACCACGGGAAACTGCACACAATACAGTCAGAACCTATAAGGGAAAACTCTGGAAGAGCACACACACGCGCGCACACACACGGACACACGTGTGCGCGTGCACACGCACGCACACGCGCGCACACACATGCACACGTGCACGCGCGCGTGCGCAAACACACACACACGTCTGAATCACCTTGCTGCGCGCCTGAGCCTATCACAGCGCTGTAAATCAACCAGCCTTCGGCTGCCCTGTCTGCTGTTTTGTCCCCCTAAGTAAACAAGGATGTTCCTGGGGGTGGGGGCTTCCTCCATACGTGGCACCGACACGTTGACTGCACACTCAACACGATTCCCCACATCCTTATTGCCCGCGGTTCGTGAACACCACAAGCTTGGGGGTGAGAGAAACACAAACTGCCCACACATCCTGGGGACCAGCCCATCTTCTCACCAGAAGGCCAGGAAGCCGCTCAGAGGCCAGTGCCCATGCTAATCACAGGATCCCAGGCACACACATTTTGGGGACATTTTCACCAGCTTTGGCATGAAGATTTCTGAAATAAGGAGCCATATGCTGTCAATTTAATTTGGGCTTAATTTTTAAACAGCCTCCATGCTTATAAAGATGAGAATATTGAATAATGTTTTATTTTAAATAATAATTAGGGCTTTCTTATAAAATAATTTTAAAAACTGCTTGAAGGAATTTCAAAGCCTGCTCAACTTTAGGCTGTCTCAGAAGCAGACAATTTCCATAATTTTGTTTTGTAGAGTACAGAGCTGTCATTCTTCCAGGCACCTTGAGAAAGCAATTTTATTTAAAAGGTTACAGAACCTTTCTTCCTTCTATCACATTCCTCTTCAAAAAGTATCCAGTTTCAAAGAACAGATAAATATTTTATGTGTGCTTTTAAAATTCTCTGTTTTTAATACTGAGAACTGAGACATTCTGGTTTCCTTGAAGATAGCATCTGCTGACTATATACACACTGAGAGGATGTATGACTGTGTACATTTAATAGATGTAGGTATGCGCGTGTGTACATTTGATCGGTGGGTGTATGTGTGTGTGTGCGTTTGATAGGTGGATGGATAGACAGACATTTGGTTTAAAAAGTCCCCTTTGGAGCTGATTCAAATGGTAACTGCAGTTGCCCCAGAAATCCACCGTGTGTCTAAAAGAACAAAAAGAAACCCATTTTAATTGCTTTTATGTTCTCTCAGGACCCCACCAACAAGGTGAGTTAGATGGGCCTTTTAGGCAACTGAGTGTTGGGGGCCAAGGTGAGGAACTCCGCCCTTGGCAAAGGTCATGAGGAAGGGGGCTTCGGCATACGCAAAGGCGTGACCAAGTCTCAGGAAATTCCCCTGCTCCCGAGCATCTAACCCCCAAACCAGAGCCCATCTTGTACTCTCACCTACGGGGGGCTCTCCCCTATAACCGTTTCTCTCCGAGAAGGAGTAAACGTGCAGCTCCAAGGCAGTAAAAATTCCTGGGCGTGACTAGAGTGTTTCAACTCACGGGACTCCTCTGAAGGTTATCTAGCCTGCCTGTATAGGTTCCTCCGGTCACAACAGCCTTCCAACCATGAGAGGCACGAGATGTTTTTGACTTACTAAAGGCAGATTCTTGTGAGAAGTTAGAAATTCTTAGTATAGTGGGTTGGTTGAGAATTATATTGATAAAGGGTTTCTTCATTTGTTGTGTCAATAATTCCTGCTAATTTCCTGCCCTAGGTGGGACAAGGGCGTCTCAGGTTAAACCTCTCTGCGGACACATGATGGTTTACTACCTCTCAACCATAAACAGCACAGAGAGTTTTGGAGTATTTTGAGAGTCTTAATTAACATAGGATTTTTTCTTGTTGTTGAGTCAATGATTGCCGCCAGGCCTCCATATCCTTTAGGTACCTGGGAATATATTAATCAATGTATTTGGAATATAGAAAAGGAAATATAGTAGTTTTTGATGTTAGAGAAATAAGTATTAACCTCAATATTAGACTTTTTGAGTTAATGAATTTTCTATCTTGTAATAGATCACTGAACTTTGTTATAAATCACTGTGTCCTTGCTATGTAAAAATGTAACTTTGTCACTATCTTAAGACTAAGTAGATCTTAAGAGGAACATTGGTGAAAGGATTTTCATTTGTTGGACTGATGTTTGCTGCTAAAATCTCCATATTCCCTGCCCTTATCCGCCCCTGCTGCTGGCCCAGACGCGGGCCCCCCACCCCCAGCGGCGCCCACACGTCCCGCCAGTCTTGGCGGTGGCCGCTGCTCCAGCCCCGCGGGGCTGCCTGAGGGAAGGACTGCTTGGATTGTTATTCCCAATATGTCATGGCTGATACAAGTGCACAACACAGCGAAAAGAAATGGCTGAAAACCTGAAATTGAAAATGGCAGACTCACAAAACATGAACCCAGATGTCTGCTGCATCTCAATACGCGTGTGACAAACAACATAGAGACACTTTGTTAAAATGTGAATTTTATTCGATTCAAGTTTTCATATAAGTGATTAACACAGAGAACTGAGAAATTTTCCCAATCCCAAATTTCTGCTTTCCCCTCCTGAACTAACAGTACTGCAGTAGAGTTCTCCACTGTGGCCCCTTATAAGCTCACTTTGAAGGGAACACAGGTATATCAGTATTTAAAGCGCTGGATGACAAGTGAGGGTCTTCTTGCCGATTAATGAACCTCTTCGGGACTGCCTATGAGTCCTGCAGCCAGCGAGGCACGTTTCTAAAGGACTCCGTGCCTCCTTCCGTTGTCTTTCGTGCGGAAGCTGGTCATCGGTTATGCAGGCAGAAAGAGAGAGAGCGGATATCCGTTTCTTCAAAGTCAGGGGACCTGTTCGTAATCTTTATCAAAATGAATCAGGGGTGACTGCGTTTCCAGAATTCCTTTTCAATCTTTTTTAAGTGGTCAGTTCCAACAAATTCTCTTGTAACATTTTAATTAATTATCAATGAAACCCACTGATTCTGTATTTTGTTCACGTTTGGGTCAAAGTTGACAAGCCCACCTTAAAATATCGCATATTGTCCCTGGTCTTCCAGGCCCAACCACTGGCGGGTCGCCTCCCAAAGTCGCCTCTGGAAGCAGCCACAGCCTGGTCTCTCGGGGAGGACGTGGGTCTGCCCCCGGGTGGAGCTGCAAACACTCCTCCGGCATCCCTCCGCTGCCCCAGGCGGACGCGGAGCCGAGTCTAGTGAGCAGGGAGACAGGCCTCCTGCCATAGAAACCCGACTGCTCACGGGGAAGTGTGGGGCTCCAGATGGTGACGGCACGGCAGCCAGGGCACGGTGGTCTCACTTTTGCACAAGCAAGTGTAAAGGCCTTCCCAGGTGGCCGGGACAGGGGTGGGTGCTGCACTGATGGAAAACGGAAGGAGGGAGGGAGGGAGGGTGGCCTACTCACCGTGTGAAACTAGACCTGAGACCCACGTCCTCAAAAAATAAGGTTCACCCTCCTTTTCAGTCTGAGCCCCTGCTGGGGGGCAGGTGGCCCAGGCTGTGGGGTGACCCGAGGATGCAGCAGGGGCTCAGGGGTGGCCTCCAGGAGAGAAGACCCCAAAGAAACAGGGAAAGGAGACCCCCCAAAACAGGGAGAGAAGACCCCAAAGAAACGAGGGAGAGAAGACCCCCAAAAACAGGGAGAGAAGACCCCAAAGGAACAGGGGGGAGAGGAGACCCCAAAGAAACAGGGAGAGAAGACCCCCCAGAAACAGGGAGAGATGACCCCAAAGAAACAGGAGAGATGATGCCAAAGGAACAGGGGGGAGAGGAGACCCCAAAGAAACAGGGAGAGAAGACCCCCCAAAAACAGAGAGAGAAGATCCCAAAGAAATGAGGGAGAGAAGACCCCCCAAAACAGGGAGAGAAGACCCCAAAGGAACAGGGGGGAGAGGAGACCCCAAAGAAACAGGGAGAGGAGACCCCCCAAAAACAGGGAGAGAAGATCCCAAAGAAACAGGAGAGATGATCCCAAAGGAACAGGGGGGAGAGGAGACCCCAAAGAAACAGGGAGAGAAGACCCCCCAAAAACAGGGAGAGAAGATCCCAAAGAAACAGGAGAGATGATCCCAAAGGAACAGGGGGGAGAGGAGACCCCAAAGAAACAGGGAGAGAAGACCCCCCAAAAACAGGGAGAGAAGATCCCAAAGAAACAGGAGAGATGATCCCAAAGGAACAGGGGGGAGAGGAGACCCCAAAGAAACAGGGAGAGAAGACCCCCCAAAAACAGGGAGAGAAGATCCCAAAGAAACAGGAGAGATGATCCCAAAGGAACAGGGGGGAGAGGAGACCCCAAAGAAACAGGGAGAGAAGACCCCCCAAAAACAGGGAGAGAAGATCCCAAAGAAACAGGAGAGATGATCCCAAAGGAACAGGGGGGAGAGGAGACCCCAAAGAAACAGGGAGAGGAGACCCCCCAAAAACAGGGAGAGAAGATCCCAAAGAAACAGGAGAGATGATCCCAAAGGAACAGGGGGGAGAGGAGACCCCAAAGAAACAGGGAGAGAAGACCCCCCAAAAACAGGGAGAGAAGATCCCAAAGAAACAGGAGAGATGATCCCAAAGGAACAGGGGGGAGAGGAGACCCCAAAGAAACAGGGAGAGGAGACCCCCCAAAAACAGGGAGAGAAGATCCCAAAGAAACAGGAGAGATGATCCCAAAGGAACAGGGGGGAGAGGAGACCCCAAAGAAACAGGGAGAGAAGACCCCCAAAAAACAGGGAGAGAAGATCCCAAAGAAACAGGAGAGATGACCCCAAAGGAACAGGGGGGAGAGGAGACCCCAAAGAAAAAGGGAGAGGAGACCCCCCAAAACAGGGAGAGATGACCCCAAAGGAACGAGGAGAGAAGACCCCAAAGAAATGGGGAGCCACTGCCCCACCCTGATCGCCCAGCCTGAGGGTGACACCGCCAGGTACAGAAGCCTGACTGCGGGTCTCGGGGGTCAGCACCCACTCTCACGCGGGTCAGCACCCACTCTGGACACTCACTGCGTGTGGAGGACTCAGCAATGGGCCTCCTTCTAAGGGACTGAGGGCCGCTTTCTTACCAAAGTAGGTTTCTGAGCTGATGAACCACGTCGAGTGTGGGAACCTTAATTTTCTGCTCAGCACCAGAGAAATGAGAGTTACTGGGAAGGATGAAGACACGCCCGCCCTCCCTGAGCCAGCCTGCTCTGACCCTGGTATCCATGGTGTGAATCACTGATTCAGAGAATCCTGCCTGTTACCTGACCCCACTCATTGTGCCATTTCTATCCCCAAGTCTCGTGTCTGGAAGTTTCTCTCTCTCTCTGACACTAGGCTCCTCGGAATTCTGCTTCCTTTTGATTTCCTACAATGCGAGGCGACTATTTCTCAAATAAGTAAACACAGATTTTAAAGAATAGCTCTGCCCTTAGAAAGTCCCTCATTACCTCATTTCCAGAAAGATGAGTGACCTCCTGAATAGCTGATTATCTCAGACCTTAAGATCACGTAGTTTGGCTGATTTTTAAAAATATGAATTTGATGATACAGAGATTTTAATTATAGTATTTTGAAAGTGTGATAACTGTTAATGTTTAACAGAAACTATCTAAAAAAGAACAGCTGATTTAAAAATGCATAAAGATGAGTTTTCCTATAATAAACTCATTATATTCAATAGGATAGAGTTTGGGTTTAGGTTTTAATTAATTTCCTGGTTCCTGTAGGTAATAGCAGCTTGAATAAGAGTCTCTTCACACACTTTCCTGACCTGTGGAAATAAAATACTCCTAACAGGTGGCTTTGTTACCCCCTGTGGGAAATAGTTACTAAGTTTGGGTACAGATTTTATTTTGCTGCCTCTCAATCATTAAGCAGAATTATTGAGGTGGGAACATGGAAGGGGCTTCAGGCCCCAGTTTCCTCCCAACATGCTGCCATTTGAGCATCAAGCGTGGGGCCTTCAGGCCCTGGGGTGTCCTGCTCGGGCGCTGAAGCTGAGGGGAGGGCAAGGGACCTACCTGACCCCAGGAGATGCGGAGACCCTCACCCACCACAGCTGCCGCCGGCCCCTCACGGGGCCTCCTCCTGGCACTAGTTATGACTTAACTCCCGCACAGCATTTACCACTTACACTTCAGACACGCCGTCTCCTATAATCTTTCAGGAAAATTTTGATTTGGTTATTAACATAAAAAAGGGAACGCTGTGAAACCCAAATGCCCAGTCTGGAGACTTATCTGAAGGCAGCAACCTTTGGTGAACCCAGAGCGCCTGACTTCCAGCTTCAAGCAAGGCTCCCAGGGCACAGCTGTGCTCCGCAGGGGGCCTGCCTCGGGGCGGCCCCGGCCCCTGGCCCAGCCCCGCTCCTGTGGCTTCTGCTCACTGCCGTGTGAGGCCCAGGCTCAGTCAGCTGGACTGTGGCGGCCCCTCCAGAGGAAGAGGGTCCCCGGGATCGCGTCCAAACCAGAGGAGTTCAGGGGGTGGGGAGGAAGGACTGGGGTAGTGGGATTAGCAGAGCGAACCATACGTGGACAGGCAACACGGCCCCGCGGCGCGGCTCAGGGGGCTGTGTTCAGTCCCTGTGACAGGCTTCCCTGGGAGACAATGTGGGAGAGGGCGTGTGTGTGGACTCACTCAGGGCCTCCCCTGCAGCTCGGTCGGTAAAGCGTCTGCCTGCGACGCAGGAGGCCCGGGTTTGACTCCTGGGTCGGGAAGATCCCCTGGAGGAGGAAATGGCAACCCCCTCCAGGATTCTTGCCTGGAGACTCCCATGGACAGAGGAGCCTGGCGGGCTACAGCCCGTGGGATTGCAAGAGTCGGACACGACTGAGTGGCTACACCACCACCACCGTGTATACGCATGTAGATATATGGGTCACTTTCCCATGCAGCAGAAATTAGCACAATATTGTAAATCAACTGCTGGAAAATCTATGTGTTACAGCCAGGAACAGGCTGTATATCTAAAACAGTGATCCCCAAACTATCAGTGAAAAATTCAGCTGAAAAGAAAACAAAAACCAGAGGAGTCTGATGCATCAGAGCTCAAGGCCAAGGCCAGTCCCGCGGAAGACGCGGCTCGTGGTCTCAAGCAGCCACAGACGCTGCGAGAGAGGGGGCACTCCCCCGGCGAGTGGGTCTCGGGTGAGTCCGCAGAGGCCCAGGGACACGGAGGCAGCCCGTCGGGGGACAGTGGAGCCTGGGGCTGTTCAGGCGGTCGTCCTTCCCACCAGGGGCTGCCTCGTCACAGGCCCTCACCTTCCTGACTGCGGTGGTTCACAGGCGGAAGGCGGGTATGGAGGTCAACCCCAGCCCTGCCCAGAGAAGGAAGACGTGGGTGCAGGCCGGGCCCCTGGGGCGACGCCCACTCTGGGCCCCGCTCCTAACCCAGCAAAGGGCAGGTCACCGCCGTTTCCAACCTGAAGGCCGGCTCAGAGTGCCCGCGTCCCCCCGCGCCCAGCCAGGGCTCGTGTCCACCAGGGGCCCCGGCCACACTCCGGAGGACAGGAACGAGTGAGGGGAGGAGCGGGGCGGGCGGCCTGCCACCCCGGCTCTCAGTGGCTCTCAGTGTCCCGAGGGCAGGACGCGGCGAGTGACCTAGGCCACCCTGAGCCCGAGGCCGGGGACGGCGCAGGGCTCCACGGCCACGCGGCTGCCCGTTTCCTGCGGGCGGAACTCGCCTTACTTCGGAGGAGCTGCTTTTATTCTCCTCACAGGGAGAAAAAGGAGCATTCTGGGACCCTGGAAGCAAGACACACCACGCTCGGATGCTCTGAAATAATTTAAGATGTGATAATATACGCATTTTGTTTTCAAAAATATTCCCTGGTGCTTATGCCTGCGATCCCCTGCCAGCGTCCTCAAGGTCCCGGTTCACTCGTCTCCCCCTCGGGGATGTGACTGGATGCAGATCATAGTTTAGACAGTGTGTGAACGTGCAAGGTAATTTTCTGTCCCTTGTCACCCGGTGCCGCTGAGACACACAGCCTTCCTGCTTTCTCGTGGAGTCCGCGGGGCCCCAGGCCCGCCTCCCTGCGCTGCCGGGCCGCAGATGCAAAGCTCCGGGGTCCTCCTGCTTCCAGGCCACAGGCTCTGGGGCAGGGCGGCTCCTCCTCACCTCCGGGGTCGGACGTCGTGTCTGTCCCCAAGTGGCCACTCCTCAGCCCTTGTCCTGCCCGGGTTGGGAAGCTTGGCCCCTCTGAGAACCTGCCCCCTCGGTTCCGGGTTTCTCCCTATGGGGGGCTCCCAGGCTTTGTCCACCAGGTGCTGCTTGCGCTGCTGAGACCAGGTTTACCCTCCGCTCTGGTCAGCGGCCTCCACGACCCTCGGGGGTTCCTGTCCCTGCTGGAATCCCGCAGGGTCTAAGGCCTGGACCTCCCAGGAGGGTGAGCCTTCGGGGTCATGCCCGGCGCCAGCACTAGCCGCCCACCCCTCCATCACAGAGGGGCGGAGAGGCCCGGGGCTGGGGGTCTCGGCAGGGCCTAGGCCAACTCCCCCGGGAGGCTTCGGGCGGGGGCGGCGAGGCTGCTCGGAGGCCCGCGGAGCACCGGCGCTTTCAGCGCCCTCCTCCCGCACCTGCCTCAGGCCTGTGCAGGGTCCACAGCGTGCGGAGCTTCGGCCGAACTTCGCATCCCAGTCCTGCCCTGGGAGCCCTGGGTGTGGGCAGGGCGGGAACCTCATGAGGCTCCGCAGCGAGGAGCTGACCCAGGGTGGCGGGCGCCCACTGCACAGCCTGCCTCAAGAGTCACTGGAGGACCCGTCAGGACGGGGTGAGGGCGGGGAAGACGCCTCAGGATGATGTGAAGGTGGGGAGGACCCTCAGGATGATGTGAGGGTGGGGAGGACCCTTCAGGATGGGATGAGGGCGGGAAGGACCCCTGGGGACAGGGTGAGGGCCAGGAGGACCCCTGGGGACAGGGTGAGGGTGGGCAGGGGTGACCGGAGCAGCCCTCCGGCAGGACCGCGACCACTGGGAGATGAGGGGGCCTGGGCACTGCACAGGATCGGGCCCCCACCTGCCCCACCCCAGCAGATGGCTCTGGAGGAGGCAGTGTTTTTAGCCTCATGTGTCTTAGACCTAATGTATTTTAACATTCGAGTCAACACAGTGGATATTACTGGATTCTGAGTCTATTATGCAAACTTCCACGGCTGATTATTTAGGCTGCAGTTGGTGTGATTTACAATTCGCCCTCATAAGGCTCAGCCTCTGTGATAATTAGGAGGAGCCCTGCTGCGCCTTATTTCCGCTTTTTCTTTTCTTTTTTTCAGTCGGACCTCGGGGTCTGATAAACAGTGAATGTGAAGGCCCACGCTCCTGCCGAGAATGTCCGCGTCGCTCTAAGGCCTGGAGCTTTCCTGCCTCCTTCGTGATTGCTTTCTGATCACCACAGCGCTGTGGGGGGAGCCAGGCCGCAATCTGTACCCCACACGGGCTGATGTTTAGATAGAACAGTGACTGTGTGTCCAGGGCTCAGGTGACTGGCCACCTCAGCTCCCTGAGAGTTTGGTGAAAAAGCAGGGGGTGTTTGGAAAGGAGGCGGTCGGGAGCACGGATGAGAAAGGCCCTGCTGATAGGAGGGTGTCCCCGAGGCTGAAGGAGGCCTGGGAGGGTGGCTGGCATCAGCACCACTGACCGAGCGTGGGTATCGGTGCCTGATGGGCACTGTGCCTTCCGTGATGTCACCTTCTCAGACGCCTCTTCCCCACATCCCCACCAGGGTCCCCATCTGGCTGCTTCCCCCAGACCCCTGGGGAAGGGTCGAGCCTTAACAGCTCAGCAGGAAGAAGGCCCCGGGGTTGGAGGACTCTCTTCAGGCATCAGGAAAGGCTCTGTTTTTGTTATGCAGAGGCTTAAATTTTATTTCAAGGGAGATTTTCACTGATGTGATGTTTTAGCTTGGCTTGGAAGGATTAAAAAGGACTTTTCAAAGGCAAAAAAAGGTGGAGAAAAATTTTTAAGGATGAGTGAAGGCAGGAAAACGAAAGTGGATGTTTATAAACAGAGCTCCCTTCCGTGTCCCCAGTCAGGGGCTCCCCGCAAGCGGGCTGCCAGCCCCACCTCACGCGACGCCCACCGCTCCACCCTGTCCTGTCCCTCCCGCCCCACACGCGTCCTCCTGGGGCCTCTGCCCCTGCTGGCCACACTCCTCCTGGTTCCCAGCGTCCCCCCACGTCCTCACCCAGCATCACGAGGTGCTCACGGCAGGAATGAGGCCTCAGCCCCTAAGAGTTCACCTTCTCAACAGAATTTCTCCAGCTCCAGCCTGGATCTGAGGCTTCCAGAAAGAGCACATTGGCAGACCTGTGGATGTCAAAGCAAATATGAGGATGATAACCAAGCAATCTTACTCCCGTTGCTTTAGGTGAGTGATTTGGTAAAATGAGACCTGAAACTAAGGCCTGCTATTGTTACATGAGCCTCGACACCTGGTAAACCAGGAGGCGTCCTGTGACCTGAGCCCCCTCCCAGCTCTGCTCCTGGGTGAGGCCCCAGGTTAACCCCTCATCCTGAGATCAGCCGTGGGGCCTGCACATCGCTGGGTAGCAGCTCGGGCTGCCCGCACATCCTGGGATCACTCCCCACACATCCTGGGATCACTCAAGCCCCCACGTCCTCCTGCAGCAAAGCCTCCCCTCGGCCTGTGCCCAGGGCACCCCACATGGCCCCACGCCCAATACCACACCCTGCTGCCCATCTCAGCTGCCTGGGGCTGGCTGTGTGCTCAGCGCCCCCAAAACACCGGGACGGGACCCCCAGCCCCGGGGTGGGGAGGAGCCAGGACAGAGCCTCCACGACCCGACCCGCGAGCGGATGGGAGCAGCCAGCGCCCGGCCCAGCCCTGCGAAGCCTCCCTACCCACCCAGGGAGGGCAGAGGAGGCCACACGCCCCCCCCACCGTCGCCCTCTGAGTTCAGGGCTCAGCTCTCAGAGTGGTCGCAGCACCAGCCTCACAGGCTGCGGCGTGGCGCCCAGCCGGCCTCCTTCCCACGGCTCAGGTGAAAGTGTCAAGGGCACCCCACCTGTGTGGCTGCCACTGGAGCTGCAGTCCGAAAGCGAGGGGCCCTCAGTTGACTCATCAATGTTCCTGGCCTAATACAGGGTCTGGTGTTTTACAAAGTCATAGTGAATACTTGCCTCATAAATAAACATCTGCGAGAAAGGAGCGAATCAGCGAGAAGCTGTGCGGGAGATAGGGCTGGGCTGCAGGGGCCTCTCACCGCCCACCCTGTGTGTGGTCGGTGGCGAGCTGGTCCTGCTCGCTAGGCTCCTGACCTCCTGCTCAGCAGAGGAAGAAGGCAGGCTCATGACCAGGAGCAGACCTGGCTAGACAGCATCAGGAGCCCGAGAAGAGAGGACCAGCTGCCTGCGTGGCCCTGAATTTTTCTCACTTCCTTTTAAAAAATCATCCAAAAACAATAAGAACCCACGATGCATTTTCAGCTGAGTGGGTCTGTGTCGGATGGACTGGATCATAGCCCTGACTGCACAGACGCTGTTTCTGCACTACAGGATAGAGAAATGTAAAACTGACTTTCTTTAATGTAGAAAGAAACCTTTTTTTTTTTTCTCAAATGAGTTTAGTTAAACATGAGAAAAAGACAAGCATTGCATTCAGGATGGCCCTGACGGCTGCCCCAGAAGCACCCCAGTGCCCATGGAACAGGAGCAGGGCGCCTCAGGGGGAGACACGGGAGGACGCCCGCAGCGGAGAGCCTGGGGGGATCTCACCTGCGAGTGGTGGACTGAACGGGCTTCCTCGGGGGACAGGACAAGGCAGGGGAGGCAGCCCCGAAGCTGGCCACTGCGGCCACTGTGTCCTGGCCCCGGGAGCCACATCAGAGGACGCGGCGATGCCTGCCCATCACCATGGCAATGGGAAGGCCTGACCACAGTGGGTAAAGGATGGAGAAATTCAGGTGAGATCTGGAAACATAAAAGGAACCAATTGGATTTCTAGAGGTAAAAAACCAAGTATCAGATATTAAAAATTCCTTCGATGAAATTAGAACACTGAACAACAGAAAAAAGAATTTGTAGAAATTGAGACCTATCTGTAATCACTACCCAAGCTGAAACAGAAAAAAATGAGAAAAAGGAACAAAGCTTCAATCCCCTGTGAAGTGACAGTGTGAACAACTCAAACATGTAGGCAACTTTAAGGTGCAAAAAAAAAAATCAGTGAAAATCTTCAGTTTAGTTCAGTCGCTCAGTCGTGTCCACCTCTTTGTGACCCCATGGACTGCAGCACGCCAGGCCTCTGTCCGTCACCAACTACCAGAGCTCGCTCAAAACTTATGTCCATCAAGTCGGTGATGGCACCCAACCATCTCATCCTCTGTCATCCCCTTCTCCTCCCGCCTTCAATCTTTCCCAGCATCCTTTTCAAATGAGCTCTTCGCATCAGATGGCCAAGTATTGAAGTTTCAAGTTCAGCATCAGTCTTTCCAATGAATACTCAGGAGTGATTCCCTTTAGGATGGGCTGGTAAAATCTCCTTGCAGTCCAAGGGACTCTCAAGAGTCTTCTCCAGCACCATAGTTCAAAAGCATCAATTCTTCAGCACTCAGCTTTCTTTATAGTCCAACTCTCACATCCATACATGACTACTGGAAAAACCATAGCTTTGACTAGACAGACCTATGTTGGCAAAGTAATGTCTCTGCTATTTAATATGCTGTCTAGGTTGCTCATAGTTTTTCTTCCAAGGAGTAAGCGTCTTTTTATTTCATGGCTGCAATCACCATCTGCAGTGATTTTGGAGCCCCCCAAAATAAAGTCTTGTTGGGGGCCAGCGTGAGGAACTCTGCCCTTGGCAAAGGTCATGAGGAAGGGGGCTTTGGCATACACAAAGGCGTGATCAAGCCTCAGGAAATCCCCTGTTCCCGAGCACCTACCCCCAAACCAGAGTACTTTACAGGGAGCTCTCCCCCATCACCATTTCTCTTGGAGAAGGAGTTAACTTGCAGCTCCAGTTAATAAAAATTCCTGGGTGTGACAAGAGTGTTTCAACTTACAAACTCTGAAGTTTCTCTAGCCTGCCAGATCAGGCCGCATACAGCCTCCCGCATGTGATTGTTTACAGCCTCCCAGCTGTGAGAGGCATGGGATGCTTTAAAACTTTCTAAAGGCAGACTCTTTTGAGAAGTTAGAAGATTATTAATATAGTATTAGTGGGTTGATTAGGAATTATATTGGTAAAGCATTTTTTTCATTTGTTGTGCCAATAATTACTGCTAATTCCCTGCCCTGGGTGGGACAAGGGTGTTTCAGGTCAAACCTCTCTGCTGACAGACTAGCTTGCGTGACAACCTCTCAACCATAAACAGCACAGAGAGTTTTGAAGTATTTTGAAAGTCTTAATTAGCACAGGGCCTTTTCTCATTGATGAGTCAATGATTGCCACCAGGCCTCCATATCCTTAGG
This sequence comes from Litocranius walleri, assembly GCA_006410535.1. NCBI lineage: Eukaryota > Metazoa > Chordata > Mammalia > Artiodactyla > Bovidae > Litocranius > Litocranius walleri. The sequence continues at coordinate 518,784 of SJYG01000969.1, read as the reverse complement.
CACCTGGGAATATATTAATCAATGTATTTGGAATATAGAAAAGGAAATATAGTATTTTTTGATGTTAGCAATATTAGACTTTTTGAGTTAATGAATTTTCTCTTTTGTTATAGATCACTGTACTTTGTTATAAATCACTGTGTCCTTGCTATGTAAAAAAGTAACTTTATCACTATAAGACTAAGTAGATCTTAAGGGGAACATTGGTGAAAGGATTTTCATTTGTTGGGCTGATGTTTGCTGCTAAATCTCCATATTCCCTGCTCTTATAATGAATATAACTAGCATATAGGAGAAATAAGTATTAACCTTTAAGCATATAGGAAAAATAAGTATTAACCTTTAAGATTAATCATGTTAAACCTTAGGTTAAGTAAATTCCTTTCCTAGTTGTAACTCATTACACCCTCACCCTATAGGAATGCAACTTTATTTGGAGAGTGGTGCCAGATTTAAGAAAAAATCATCCCTGGAAAAATAAGTTTTCTGGTTAACTGATTGGTATCAGAAAGGGCCTTAAAATGTCAGCAGACCTCATGGTCAGAAGATGGTGTAAAAACGCATAAGCCCTTTGTATAATTTTATATGAAGCACCTGATTGTGACAAGGGTCAGGTCTGCTGACCCCCGGGTGACTCTGTATTCATCCCTATGTATAACAAAAGATATAAAAACAAATCTGAAAAATAAACAAAGGGGATCAGTTTCTGGAAAGACTGATTCCCCCATGTCGTTTCTTTCTTGCTCCCCATTTTCCTGGCTGAATTCCCATGTGTTATGGGGGTACACACCAAGCCTACTAACTCTGCCTGAGCTTCTAAGATCGGACCTGGGAGGCCTCAGTTCCTCCTCTCCTTTGGGATAATGGAAAGATGCCTGTGGCCTGCGTAGGTGGTGATTAGTATTCCACGTAAACCAGTTATTCAGCCTCTTTTTCTCCACTAATTTTCCTACTACACTATCCGCTTCTAATCTCTCTATATATCCGTAATTAAATAAGTTTTTTTTCAGGACGCCTACTCCGTCCCCACCTTCGGATTACCCTGGATCCACCGGGGCTGGACCCCAGCAAAGTCTGACACTGTTTCCACTGTTTCCCCATCTATTTCCCATGAAGTGATGGGACTGGATGCCATGATCTTACTTTTCTGAATGTTGAGTTTTACACCAACTTTTTCACTCTTCTCTTTCACTTTCATCAAGAGGCTTTTTAGTTCCTCTTCACTTTCTGCCATAAGGGTGGTGTCATCTGCATATCTGAGGTTATTGATATTTCTCCTGGCAATCTTGATTCCAGCTTGTGCTTCATCCAGACCAGCGTTTCTCATGATGTACTCTGCCTATAAGTTAAATAAGCAGGGTGACAATATACAGCCTTGATGTACTCCTTTTCTGATTTGGAACCAGTAGGAAAACTCAGCAGTGGCCACAGGACTGGAAAAGGTCAGTTTTCATCCCAATTCCAAACAAAGGCAATGCCAAAGAATGCCCAAACTACCGCACAATTGCACTCATCTCACACGCTAGTAAAGTAATGCTCAAAATTCTCCAAGCCAGGCTTCAGCAATACGTGAACCATGAACTCCCTGATGTTCAAGCTGGTTTTAGAAAAGG
>SJYG01000969.1:494052-517069 GCA_006410535.1 Litocranius walleri | reverse complement strand
CAGAGTACATCATGAGAAACACTGGGCTAGAAGAAACACAAGCTGGAATCAAGATTGCCAGGAGAAATATCAATAACCTCAGATATGCAGATGACACCACCCTTATGACAAAGTGAAGAGGAGCTAAAAAGCCTCTTGATGAAAGTAAAAGAGGAGAGTGAAAAAGTAGGCTTAAAGCTCAACATTAAGAAAATGAAGATCATGGCATCCGGTCCCATCACTTCATGGGAAATAGATGGGGAAACAGTGGAAACAGTGTCAGACTTTATTTTTTTGGGCTCCAAAATCACTGTAGATGGTGATTGCAGCCATGAAATTAAAAGATGCTTACTCCTTGGAAGAAAAGTTATGACCAACCTAGATAGCATATTCAAAAGCAGAGACATTACTTTGCCGACTAAGGTTCGTCTAGCCAAGGCTATGGTTTTTCCTGTGGTCATGTATGGATGTGAGAGTTGGACTGTGAAGAAGGCTGAGTGCCGAAGAATTGATGCTTTTGAACTGTGGTGTTGGAGAAGACTCCTGAGAGTCCCTTTGACTGCAAGGAGATCCAACCACTCTATTCTGAAGGAGATCAACCCTGGGATTTCTTTGTAAGGAATGACACTAAAGCTGAAACTCCAGTAATTTGGCCACCACATGAGAAGAGTTGACTCATTGGAAAAGACTGATGCTGGGAGGGACTGGGTCAGAAGGAGAAGAGAATGACCGAGGATGAGATGGCTGGATGGCATCACCGACTCGATGGACGTGAGTCTGAGTGAACTCCGGGAGATGGTGATGGACAGGGAAGCCTGGCATGCTGCGATTCATGGGGTCGCAAAGAGTCAGGCACAACTGAGTGACGGAACTGAACTGAACTGAACTGATGTTTTTCCATGTCCAGTTCTAACTGTTGCTTCCTTACCTGCATACAGATTTCTCAGGAGGCACACCAGGTGGGCTGGTATTCCCATCTCTTTAAAAATTTTCCACAATTCATTGTCATCCACACAGTCAAAGGCTTTGGCATAGTCAATAAAACAGAAGCAGATGTTTTTCTGGAACACTCTTGCTTTTTTGATGAACCAGAGGATGCTGGCAATTTGATCTCTTGTTCTGTCTTCTTGAAGTCCAGCTCAAACATCTGGAAGTTCACGGTTCACATATTGCTGAAGCCTGGCTTGGAGAATTTTGAGCATTACTTTATTAGCATGTGAGATAAGTGCAATTGTATGGTAGTTTGAACATTCTTTGGCATTGCCTTTGGGATTGGAATGAAAACTGACCTTTTCCAGTCCTGTGGCTACTTCTGAGTTTTCCAAATATGCTGGTATATTGAGTGCAGCACTTTCACAGCATCATCTTTTAGGATTTGAAACAGCTCAACTGGAATTCCATCACCTCCACTAGCTTTGTTCACAGTGATGCTTCCTAAGGCCCATTTAACTTTGCATTCCTGGATGTCTGGCTCTAGGTGAGTGACCACACCATCGTGGTTATCTGGGTCGTGAAGATCTTCTTTGTATAGTTTTTCTCTGTATTCTTGCCACCTCTTCTTAATATCTTCTGCTTCCGTTAGGTCCATACCATTTCTGTCCTTTATTGAGTTCATCTTTGCATGAAATGTTCCCTTGGTGTCTCTAATTTTTTTGAAGAGATTTCTAGTCTTTCCCATTCTGTTGTTTTCCTCTATTTCTTTGCACTGATCCCTGAGGAAGGTTTTCTTATCTCTTCTTGCTATTCTTTGGAACTCTGCATTCAGATGCTTATATCTTTCCTTTTCTCCTTTGCTTAGGAATGGACAGAAAATATATCTGAAGCAATTATTGGCAGAATATAACCCAAACTATCTGAAACAGTGATCTGCAGATCCAGAAAGCACAGCAAACCCTGAACAGGGGAATCACAAGGAAAGTCACCCGAGGCCCCTGGAGCAAGTTGCTGAAAACCAAAGATAAAAAAGCAGCCAGATGCAGAAAGAGATTTATTCCATGTCAGGAGCGATGATAAAACTCCTAGAGGATATTTTGTCACAAAAGTAATGATTGGCCACAGAAGAAAATGTCACTGAATAAAAAGTCTGTCAAATTAGGAATGCATCTAGCAAAATCACCTTTCAAATATTAGGGATAAACAAAGACATTCTAAGATGAATTACAGCTGAATAAACGTGCTCCCAGCTGACCTGCACCCTGAGGGATGATGAAGGGAGTTCTCAGGCTGAAGAGAGATTTTATCAGAAAGAAACGTGGTGTCCAGAAGTAATAACAAACACTGGGAAGAGTAAAGGTGAGGATGGATAAAAGCAGTGTTTCTCTTTCTTCTGCTACATTCTGTACAAGTTGACTGTTTAAGACAACAAAACACAAAATATGCGGAGATTATCGCACGAAATTTAAGCAGAAGGGAAGAGCAGACACGACAGGAGAGACTGTGGGTGGCTTTACTGTCATGAAGGTCTTTACGTGACAGAGATGGGTGAGACTGAGTCAGAGTAAACCGTAAAAAGATGAAGACAATATGGTGATTCTGAGGGAAACCACTGAAAGGTAAATAACAGAGAAAAGGTCAACAGAGGAACAGACTGGATCATGAAAATTCACCCGTTCAAGCCAAAATAGAATATAGCAAAAGAAGAAAAAGGGACCAAAGAGGATAAATTGAGAAAGACTCGTAAGATTGTACACTGAAACCCAACCCACAGGGCGCTCCTGGGAAGAGGCCAAACGTCCAGGCTGTGACCCAGCTGGGCCCAGGGCCGGGCCTGTCTCCATCGCCAGGCGGTGGGCATTTCTCACCGCTTGGAGACCTCAGTCTGTTTCCAGCTTCTCTGTAAGCAGTTACACTGCCATGAAAGCTCCGTGTTTCTTTCTGCGGCCGTGCTGCTATTCCTAAGGTACATTTCTGAGCACACCTCTATATCCACACGTATAGACACGGGACACTGAAACGTTCTCTTCACCTAATGGATAAGCCATCAGCTCCCAGTCAGTTCTTGTCTGTGGCTGAACCCTAGAAACAATCTTTGAAGAAATTAACAAGACATTTTGAAACTTGAAATATACTGCTGACTTCTTTTCCCTCTTACAATCTGTGTGTTGAAGACACTGAGCAACGCGTTGGTCTTCCAGAAGCCCCAGCAGCTGGTGCTGACGACTGCATCCCTGACGTGCGACCTTGAAAGTATTTTCGTCAGTTCCCAGTATTTTCTATAAATTGGTCCTTAGATCAAGATGCTTCACCAACTTCATGGTGCTGGTCCACGTTTCTGGTGAGGCTGTTCCCCTGCTGACACTGTGCCCCACGTCCAAGACGTATCTAAGGTCTGGTCACCGCTTTCTCTCTGTCTCCCTCACTAACTGGCGTTAACCGTCACCACCCAGGCTCATTAATGTATTAAGGGCAGCGAAGTCATGATAGTTTCACATTACCATTCTTTTCTTACTTATTAGCTGAAATATTTCTACACAGAGAAACCTTCCTTTATCAACTATTTGGTTACTCTGAGGTACAGGTTTTATATGAAAGGCCGGATCAATCCTTTATTCTTTTTCTTTCCATTTTCAAAATTACGAGTTGTATGTCTAGTATTTCCGCAAAGTGATCGCTGATTCCTTTGATTTTACTTGTTGAGAACCATCAATAATTCATGGAATTTTATGTAATAATAGGTGTTTCCATTGCTAACAGTTATCATTTCTGATGCTAGAACTGTCCCGTCCTTTTCCAGGAGAAGCCTTTTGTGTTGTATCCTGAGTGTTTTCAAGAATGTTTCAGTAAGTGAGAGCATTATACAGAAAGGTGCACGTTCCCAGGCTCAGAGAACGTTTGCAAACTGCATAGGTGCCTGGACCAGGCCAGGAGTGTGGCTCTGGCATCGTAGAATCCCCCCCAAACCCCTGGAATTCCAACCAGCTGAATAATGTATAAGGATTAGTAAACAGCAAGATAAGGTGCTTTCCTTTCACCAGGCTTCTCTCCACAATGCAGCTCTTTGAACATGTGAATAACGTCAGCAGTGACGTGAGTAACATACCCTTAGCGACAGGGGGGAAAGCAAAGTAAACATTGTCCTGGATAGGCCCTGGTGGGAGTTTCTAACTTCAGGACAGTAATCGTGAAAGCTCTACACTTTAGAATAACACACCATGTTCTCCCAGTAAAAATTACATTGAATCCTTATCTCACCACTCACTCAACCATAATGAACTGTTTTTACATTAAAGATTTAAATGTGAAAACTAAAATGTGCCAGAAGAAATCTCGGAGACATTTTTTTATGACATCAAGATGGGAAATGCTCCTATGCGTGACCGAAAGTGGGATAAGATTTAGGATTTACAATCCTGGTAACTTAGATTCTACATGTCTCCAAGGAAAGGAACAAACCAGAAAGTACACAACTCAATAATAAAACTACTGTACAGCACAGACAGCTCTGCTCAGTGCTATGTAACAACCTAAACGGGAAGAGCATAGATACATAAGCATGTATAACTCGGTGTGCTGTCCACCAGCAATTAACACGACGTTGTTAAGCAACTGTGCTCCAATATAAAATAAAATGTTAAAAATGATAATAATTATAAAAGCTGAAAAATGGCCCAAAATACATAGAATCATTTCACTTACTAATAAATGAATGGAAATGCCCTGAGGATGCTTACCTTTATTATAAAACAAGGCTAAAATCATGAATTATCATTTTTTTCCTCTTAGTATGTGAGCTATTGATTAGGTAGAATTTGGGAAAATATGTCTGATACAGTCTTGGTGGAACCATAAGCGGGGTTAGCTTTTATGAAAGGCGGTTGCGAGGCACACACAATGTAAAATGCTCACGTTCCTTTGGCCTGAGGAGTCAGGAACACCCGCCTGGCACAGAAGGGGTCTGGCCGGCCAAGGGAGGGCAGGCGGCAGTGTCCCCAGCGCCTGCAGAGCCGGCCCGGCCCAGGAGGAACCCCGGGCAGGCCCCTCTGTCCTGGGACGGGTAGGACGCAAGTCCCACAGAAGATTCGTCGGTTCTGTTCGCAAAGTCGGGCCCGGCTTCACCCCCAGCACCCGGCCGTCCCGCCTCGGGCGGCCGCGGACACCGCTGCTGCAGGGTGGACAGACGGGCCCTCCTCTCCTCCTGCCCCGACCCCAGGCGGGGCCTCTCTGAGCCTTTGCCAGAGGCCTGCAGAGCCTCGAGGAGCCCCCGGTGACGACGCTGAGACGCCCGTCTAGGAAGGGGCCCTCCGCGCCCCCTGGGTGCTCCTGGGGGGAAATCCGCTCCTAACTGCGGCGTCTGCGTCTTTTCTGTTAGCGCAGAGGGGACGTGTGGCTCGCCTTTCATCTTCTATTAGAAGCTGGTGTTGGGCTACGCAGAAAATAAAGTAACTGAACCTGGAGCTTTTTATACAGAGTCTGTGAAACGTAGAATTCCCCCAAGTAAGACACTTCCTGCCGCTGCCGGGCCTGGGCCCTGCTCCGGACTCCCAGGCCTGCGGGCGGCGAGGCTTCTTTCGACAGAAATCCTGCAGTCAGTCGTGGGGGAAGCTCACTCTTTCTGTCTAAAGGGCTGACTTCTCTGAGCAATAGGCTAAGAGCAAGCTTTCGGATCCCGCGAGCCTGTGAGGACACAGTCACCGGAGTGTCAGCGGCTCCGCCCTCACCCCAGAGCTGGGTGCAGCCGGCAACCTCCTTTCCTGCCACATCCTTCCCCATCCGTCTGGGGCCGCGGGGCCCAGGTGGGGGTCCTGTGCAGGGAGCTGAGACCCTCACCTCCCGGACCTGGGGGGGTCCGATTCCTGGGGGCTGCTTGCCCCTCCTCGCCTCCTCTGCCCTCCACCCGAGGTCTCCACCTGCTGCGGGAGGAGCCGGGATCGGCCTCCCCTTCACTCGCTTGTTCTCATGAAAATCAAACCTTGAGCTGAATAACCAACCAGAGAATAACCAACAGGAAGACCCTACATCTCACAGGCTTTGCGAAAATGCTATAGCACTCAGAAACACTTAGGTATTTCCTCTTTCAAAGTTCAAATCCCTGTATTTGTAAAAGAATAATTATTCTAGAAAGTGGACCATCTTGAAAGAAACCCATTCAGACAGTTAATTCCATTAAATATATCTGTGTTATTTGAAATGTCAGAAGTGTTCTTTGTCAAGGTATTTAAAATAGAAGAGTCAACAAAGCTGTTTTTCTGAAGATGCTGCCTCCTATAAATACCCTCCCCTCCAGGCGGGAGGGCTCCAGGCGGCTCCAAACTCCCTCTGGGATCCTGACATGTCTTCAGCGTCCGTCTCGCCTGGGAAGGCTGGCGCTGTGCACTGTGGATTTAAGAAATGGATTTCTTACCTGTCAGACCAGATATTATGATGTTTAAATCTTTGTTAAGAATATGGGAAATGTGTACTTCATAATATGATATAATGCAATTCCCGTCAACAAAGGCCACACAGAAGTAAATTACATCAAAGAAACAGTTTGTTGGGGATAGAGAAAGAGATTAAGAAGTGAGTTCACTGCTTGAATTGCTTGATTTGAGTGTGAGCATGCCTCCGTCATTTTTCTAAGTTTTAGAAGTGTACATTGTTAAAAATTTTATAACAAAGTAATAACGCTTGTGGCGCCGTGGCTTTGCTATTTGCTCAAAAGTGCCTGGGTTCTTTAGCTCTGACGTTTTCCCACAAGGAACATCCCTCAGCTGTGAGGGCCAGTGAGACTCAGCTGGATAAACGCTATTTGGCTGGGAAACACGTGTCCGTTCCTTCCCTCAGACATCTTTCTGGAAGCGGGGTATCTACAAGATAAATCAGCTCAGCTCAGCTCAGTCGTTCAGTGGTGTCCGACTCCTTGCGGCCCCATGGACTGCAGCACGCCAGGCCTCCCTGTCCATCACCAACTCCTGGAGCTTGCTCAAGCTCATGTCATTGCTTCGGTGATGCCATCCAACCATCTCATCCTCTGTCGTCCCCTTCTCCTCCCGCCTTCAATCTTTCCCAGCATCAGGATCTTTTCCAGTGAGTCAGTTCTTCTCATCAGGCGGCCAAAGTACTGAAATTTCAGCTTCAGCATCAGTCCTTCTAGTGAATATTCAGGACTGATTTCCTTTAGGATGGACTGGCTGGATCTCCTTGCCAAGATAAATATATATATATATATATATATACGTATATATGAAATAGTATATGGGACACAGGGAACAAGGTATGTATATGATATAAGGGTGTATTACAGGGTACAGACGTATAGGTATATAGGATATAAATGAAGTGAAGTCGCTCAGTTGTGTCTGACTCTTTGAGACCCCACAGACTGTAGCCCACCAGGCTTCTCAGTCCATGGGATTTTCCAGGCAAGAGTACTGGAGTGAGTTGCCATTTCCTTCTCCAGGGGATCTTCCCAACCCAGGGATCGAACCCGGGTCTCCCGCATTGGAGTCAGACGCCTTATCCTCTGAGCCACACAGAAAACTGTGTGTGGGAGTTCCCTGCTGTATCTGCGGGCAGGGGTGCACGTGACGCGTGCTCCGCCCGGGCAGGCCCGTGACTGACCCTGCAACGCAGGCCAAGCGATAAAAGAAATCCACAGATGATGCAAACGCTTGGGAAATGCTGGGGTTTGTCTACGGAAAACTTACTTTAAATTCTCACTGCATTCTTTTTTCGATTAGACGGTAAGAGTCAACATTAGTGTAGAGTCAGCCATCAGTTTGGAGAAGGCACGGCAGCCGCTCCAGCATCCCTGCCTGGAGACGGAGGCGTCTGGCGGGCTGCAGTCCACGGGGCCGCAGAGTGGGACACGACGAGTGACTGAGCACATGCACACACACACACACACACACACACACACACACACACCGTCACTTAAATACGTAGGAAGTGCAGTCCTGTTGATACAGGGGCGCCCTCAGACACTGAGGTGCTGAGTCAGGTGACTTTCGTGTTCAGTGTTATCACTGATACTCCTGACACCGAGTTCACTCCTGCTTTACTTGACGTGACAGTGAGTGGTGAGACTACTCTTGGCGGCCGGGTGTGACCTTGGGCTGCATGGCACCCACCATCTCACGCTCTGATTCCGTTGTCTAGACGACGGAAGCGCTTTTGCACAAGCTTTTTTTCACCAGTTGCAGTTAGCGCTGCCTAACGTCCCTGTCATGTTGAATGAAGACATTACAACTCGGTTCACATGTGACCAAAATGATTTTAAGTGCATTAAGTTTTCTGATTAAAAAAGATGTCATTGCTGTGTTTAATTTGACTGTGTCAAAATATTTAGAATATTTTCACTTAAAATGTGTACCTGTGGGCTAGGTTGAAGAGGAAAAAAATCTAACCAGTGAAATATATGTACCATATTTTAAAACTAAAAGTGAGAGAACCAATGTTTAGATCTGGAAGTGTTTCATGAATCGGGTCCAGCTTTCCCAGGATTACAGACCGTGGTGTTGGGTGAATGCACCCAGATTCCTCTGTGGGTTGTACTTGGACAGTTGGTGAGAAAACAGAACTAAGATGTGGGCTGGGGGCGTGGTGTGGGTGCAGACACAGAGCAGGGGCCTCTGAGAAGCAGCTTGGCTGCTCCTTGGCTCATTTCAGAGGGCGCTGGCCACACTGTGTGGTTTTCATTGTAAAGTTCTGTCTGGTGCAGGGTCTGTCTGGAGCTGTCGTAAGAGGATCTAAGAAGCAAGGCCTGTGTTAACAGCCACGGTGCGAGAGCCATGCGGTAACTGGAGGGTCCTCAGCTCAGGGGTCAGCCTGTTCCTGCAAAGTCATCACAGGCAGGAACCTGCCGGGCTTCAGGGCAAAGTCCTCGCCACCACTGAGGGGAGGCCTGGGAAACATTTGTTTACAGTACACTTGCAATGAACAACTGTGTTGGAACCCAGTAATTTATGGGACGCCTAACTGATCATTTATGTCCCTTTTCTGTACTTGCAATAAAAAATATAAAAATTGGTCTTATCTAGGAGATTGGTTTGAATTGACTTTAAACTATATATGTTAAATATACGCATTTCAGCGATTACGAGCCTGGAACTGATTCAAGATGTATCTTCTCTATGAAATATTTAGCTGCATTTCTGTTGCTTCACCCCATCTGACAGACTGAGCCTTTGAATTGGGAGAATTCGAACTATTCAAGTTAACAATGTGAAAAAGGGTGTCTCATTGTGTCAGCTCTTTGATTTTCTGTACTTCTTTATCTTTTTCTGCTTCCATTGCTAAGTAGAAGGTGGGATCATATATTTCCTTTGTGTGTAAAAATGAAGCATTTCATACCACTTTTCTTCCTCTCCCATGATCCATCTCCCAGCTTTTGCTGATAAAATCTGAGGTTTGAATGCTGGTATTTGTTATGAAATAATTTTAGATGACATGTCTTCTATACCATGAAATATTTTTGACACTTTCTGTCAGCCTTATAAGTATATTTAGTCTAATATATTAGATTTAATTCAATTTTTATCTTATAGTTCCCTTTTTTTCATTTTTATAACGTGAATATTCTATTAACATGTTCTTATAAAATCTTCAACTCCTGTGTTACAGAATGTATGTTAAAGCATCTTTCTTAAAACTAGCATATTGACGTAGCGTAATTCTGAAACTTTCTACAGCCGAGAATCTTTCTATTATATTTAGACAGCAATGCTGCTCGGAAAGTGTGAGTAGATCTCTCACGCCTCCTATTCAGCAGTTGCTTGAGGATGTCGATGGGGCCGCAGGGCTGGGCTCCACTGACGGGCTTGAGGAGCTGGGTGCGGAAGGGACGTGTTTGGAAAATATCACAGGCAGTTTTCCCGAGATGGCCTCCTCCTCGGAAGATGGGGCTCCAGCGAGGTCTCTTCCAGCCGATGGTCCAAACATCGGGGAGCTTCTGACCCAGAGCCTTCAAAGACCACCCAGATGCCATCTGTAGGGGCGCCCGCGTCCTCTGTGCAGAGGAGCCTGACTCCTGAGGCTGCCTTTCACTGATCAGAATCAGAGACGCTGCTGTCACTGGCCGAGCCTGAGCAGGAAGGGTGATTCCTTCTGCGTGAGGTGTTTTAGGATGGAAAGCAGGTCCTCTACGTGCGAGCTCCACAGTGTCCTGACCGCAGAAGCTACTTATCGAATCGCGAAAGTTGGGATTCATGTTCTCATTGTGGAGTGAAGGATGGACGGACCAGCTGTCCTGAAAGAGCAGGAAGAAGCAGGGAAATGGTGGGCCCTGGGGAGGAAGGGCGTAGGGGAGGAGCCTCTGGCGTCTCTCCGTCCAGCTTTGCTAAGATCCCTTGTTAACCAATTGCTCTTGCCCTCTAGTGACTCCCCCAACGTGCCATGAAGTGAAGACTGTCTCCTGCCCTTGGCGTTGGCACAGAGCCCACTGGTGACCTCGCCGGCCCTCACCTCTTGCTCCCTTTGAGCTAAATCTGAGTATCTGAAAGGCATGTCCATAGCAGGGCCTCCCAAGAAACTAGAAATACTGGCCACCAGCTTATTCATTCTATTTCAGTTCAAACACTCACTGAAAGACAATAGCTCTCAGTATGTTGTTCAGTGAATGAAGAAAACGGTTGTTTTTTTTTAACTAAGCAGGCTATTTTCTCGCAAAATATCTTTCTTCTGCTTTGCAGTATACTGTCGTCCAGACTGCCTTCTCTGCCCCAGTCACTGTCACGATGCCGTGTGATGGTGTGTGGTGCTAACCTCTGTACATTTCCTTTCCATTCATCATGGATCCGGGGAGAGGCCCTGGGGATCTGTCTTCTCCTTCTGCCCCTCAGGCTCCCACTTCGGAGCGCGGTCAAGTTCTCCTGCAGATTTGCCTTTGCGGTTCACCTAGTCATGCCCCACTCTTCGGGACCCCATGGACTGAAGCAAGCCTGCGCCAGGCTTCCCTCTCCTTCACTCTCTCCTGGAGTGTGCGCTAACTCATGTCCGCTGAGTCCATGACGCCGTCCAACCATCTCATCCTCTGTCGTCACCTTCTATTCCTGCCCCAGTCTTTCCCAGGACCAGGGTCTTTTCCAGTGACTCAGTTCTTCGCATCAGGTGGCCAAAGGATTGGAGCTCCAGCTTCAGCAACAGTCTGGTGGCTCAGACAGTAAAGCGTCTGCCTGCAATCGGGGAGACCCGGGTTCGATCCCTGGGTTGGGAAGATCCCCTGGAGAAGGAAATGGCAGCCCCCTCCAGTGCTCTTGCCTGGAGAGTCCCGTGGACTGAGGAGCCTGGTGGGCTGCAGTCCGTGGGGTTGCAAAGAGTCGGACACGACTGAGCGATTTCACTTTCCAATGAATATTCAGGGTTGATTTCCTTTATGGTTGACTAGTTTGATCTTGCAATCCAAAGGACGCTCAAGGGTCTTCTAAAACACCACAGTTCAAAAGCTATCAGTTCTTCAGTGCTTAGCCTTCTTTATGGTCTGCCTGTTGCATCTAAATATGACTGCTAGAGAATCCATAGCTTTGACTATACAGACCTTTGCTTGGCAGAGTGATGTCTTTGCTTCTTAATATGCTAATGTGTCATAGCTTTCCTTCCAAGGAGCCTGTGTGTTTTAACTTCACTACTCAGTCTTTTTTTTCTTATAAATATGATACGCAACACAGTGAATTTCAGGCCATACTACTTCTGAAGTTTTAATTCTCTTTTTCAAAATATTTGCTACCACATAGGGTCATAAAGTAAACATGTCTGACGAGACTTCAGGACCTCGGACCATAGGCTGAGATGCTGTCTGGTCCAAGGCCTGTCCGAATGGAGCAGGTGGCCCCGAGTGTTCCAGTGAAGCCTGGGGAGCCAGTCTCCCCCCGTTCTCTGAATTTCTCTCCTGTCTTCTCCGCTCCTCTCTCTCCTCCTTTGCCCACTCAGATGCTCTGCTGTGGGTGGGGGTAGGCTCCAGGGGCCACTCAGCTTCCTGCTGCCTGATCCACACCCTCCACACCCTGAGCACAGACCACCTCCTGCCGGAGGTTTCCACAGCAGCTCTCCTCCCAGGCATTCTTCAGTTTTCAGGCAAAACCCATCCTGGTTTTTAGTCCAACTCCACAACTGCTCTAGAAATCAAATTAGTGCTGACTCACCATTAAATTAGGTATTTAAATAGCAGACCCATGACTTTCACGGACCATTTTGGTTTTCGTATAAGGCTATTAAATCGTCAATCACATTAATTGCAGTGAAAGCCAGGCACTGTGTAACCAGTAGCTAAGAGGCAGGTCAGTGAGGTGAGTGAGGACTGGGCAGCAAGCATTTCTGAGCCCGGCACTCGCTTGCAGGGTCAGGCCCAGCCCGGCCCCCCGGTGTCCAGGTCTCAAGAGTGACCGCCTGGCTGGCGGAGCTGGGCTGAGGGGCACGGGAGGGTGTCGCTGGCTTGCCCGAGGAGGCGGGGCGGCGGGTCTCCGAGCAGAGAAGCCCCCAGGCAGCAGCTTCTCCGCCGAAGCTGCCGGCCCGCAGCCCGCGGCCTGGACTCAGCGGCCGCGCTCTCGAGGGGAGCCCGCGGCAGCCCTTCGCGGGAGTGGAGTCTGCATAGCCCCGCGGCCCCAGGCCCCGGGCTCGAAGTTGAGGGGCCCAAGGGAGGGGACGGGTGGGAGCCCGAGGGGCGGCAGGTGGAGCGGGGAGCCCTGAGCCCAGGTCAGCCGCATGCGGCCGCCCCCGGGCCTCGCTCCAGGCAGGATGAACCCAGCAGAGAATCCACGGGGTCAGGCCGGGCGCTGGCCGCTCCCATCGGCTCGCGGCCGTGGGGGCTCTGTCCCGGCTGCTCCCCGCCCCGGGGGTGGGCTCCCATCCCGGGTTCTGGGGGTGCTGAGCACACAGCCGGCCCCAGGCAGCTGAGAGGCAGCAGGGCGCGGTCCCGGGCCTCCCAGCTGCACGGGGCCATGTGGGGCGCCCTGGGCACGGGCCAAGGCGGGGCTCTGCCGCAGGAGGACGTCGGGGCTCCTCTGAGTGATCCCAGGACGGGCGGGGAGCCTGAGCTGCTACCCAGCGACGTGCAGGCCCCTCGGCTGATCTCAGGATGAAGGGGTGACCCGGGGCCTCACCCGGGAGCAGAGCTGCGAGGGGCTCAGGCCACCGGACGCCTCCTGGTCTCCCCGGTGACGGCTCGCATCCCAGGGTGCGCGAGCTCAGCTGCCTCAGTCGTGTCCGGCTCTGTGTGAGCCCCCGGACTAGCTCACAGGCCCTCTGTCGCCGGGATTCTCCAGCCAGAAGGCCGCGGTGGTGCGCCATGCCCTCCTGCAGGGGGTCCTCCTGCAGGGGATCCTCCTGCTGATACGGACGGAACAGCGTCTCTCGCGTCTCCTGCACTGGTGGGGGGGTCTTCACCACTGGCACCGCCTAGGACGGCCCACATCGCAGCGTCGGGTGCAGAGAAGGCTGGAGGACACGCGGAGGACACGCGCCAGCAAAGGGAAGAGTAGCCCACGCGGAGACGAAAGCCAAGCAGGAAGGGCGTCTCCTTCCAGGGACGGTGTGGCGGGAGCTGGCGGCGGGGACTAAGGCGACCAGTAGAGGGCGCCAGTGGCCCCAGTGTGGACAGGGCCCTCCAAGCCCTGGGCATCCCCAGAGGATGGGGCTCTGAGGGCCAAACCGCCCCAGTGTGGACAGGGGCCCTCCAAGCCCTGGGCATCCCCAGAGGATGGGGCTCTGAGGGCCAAACCGCCCCAGTGTGGACAGGGGCCCTCCAAGCCCTGGGCATCCCCAGAGGATGGGGCTCTGAGGGCCAAACCGCCCCAGTGTGGACAGGGGCCCTCCAAGCCCTGGGCATCCCCAGAGGATGGGGCTCTGAGGGCCAAACCGCCCCAGTGTGGACAGGGGCCCTCCAAGCTGAGGGGACGGGTGGGAGCCCGAGGGGCGGCAGGTGGAGCGGGGAGCCCTGAGCCCAGGTCAGCCGCATGCGGCCGCCCCCGGGCCTCGCTCCAGGCAGGATGAACCCAGCAGAGAATCCACGGGGTCAGGCCGGGCGCTGGCCGCTCCCATCGGCTCGCGGCCGTGGGGGCTCTGTCCCGGCTGCTCCCCGCCCCGGGGGTGGGCTCCCATCCCGGGTTCTGGGGGTGCTGAGCACACAGCCGGCCCCAGGCAGCTGAGAGGCAGCAGGGCGCGGTCCCGGGCCTCCCAGCTGCACGGGGCCATGTGGGGCGCCCTGGGCACGGGCCAAGGCGGGGCTCTGCCGCAGGAGGACGTCGGGGCTCCTCTGAGTGATCCCAGGACGGGCGGGGAGCCTGAGCTGCTACCCAGCGACGTGCAGGCCCCTCGGCTGATCTCAGGATGAAGGGGTGACCCGGGGCCTCACCCGGGAGCAGAGCTGCGAGGGGCTCAGGCCACCGGACGCCTCCTGGTCTCCCCGGTGACGGCTCGCATCCCAGGGTGCGCGAGCTCAGCTGCCTCAGTCGTGTCCGGCTCTGTGTGAGCCCCCGGACTAGCTCACAGGCCCTCTGTCGCCGGGATTCTCCAGCCAGAAGGCCGCGGTGGTGCGCCATGCCCTCCTGCAGGGGGTCCTCCTGCAGGGGATCCTCCTGCTGATACGGACGGAACAGCGTCTCTCGCGTCTCCTGCACTGGTGGGGGGGTCTTCACCACTGGCACCGCCTAGGACGGCCCACATCGCAGCGTCGGGTGCAGAGAAGGCTGGAGGACACGCGGAGGACACGCGCCAGCAAAGGGAAGAGTAGCCCACGCGGAGACGAAAGCCAAGCAGGAAGGGCGTCTCCTTCCAGGGACGGTGTGGCGGGAGCTGGCGGCGGGGACTAAGGCGACCAGTAGAGGGCGCCAGTGGCCCCAGTGTGGACAGGGCCCTCCAAGCCCTGGGCATCCCCAGAGGATGGGGCTCTGAGGGCCAAACCGCCCCAGTGTGGACAGGGGCCCTCCAAGCCCTGGGCATCCCCAGAGGATGGGGCTCTGAGGGCCAAACCGCCCCAGTGTGGACAGGGGCCCTCCAAGCCCTGGGCATCCCCAGAGGATGGGGCTCTGAGGGCCAAACCGCCCCAGTGTGGACAGGGGCCCTCCAAGCCCTGGGCATCCCCAGAGGATGGGGCTCTGAGGGCCAAACCGCCCCAGTGTGGACAGGGGCCCTCCAAGCCCTGGGCATCCCCAGAGGATGGGGCTCTGAGGGCCAAACCGCCCCAGTGTGGACAGGGGCCCTCCAAGCCCTGGGCATCCCCAGAGGATGGGGCTCTGAGGGCCAAACCGCCCCAGTGTGGACAGGGGCCCTCCAAGCCCTGGGCATCCCCAGAGGATGGGGCTCTGAGGGCCAAACCGCCCCAGTGTGGACAGGGGCCCTCCAAGCCCTGGGCATCCCCAGAGGATGGGGCTCTGAGGGCCAAACCGCCCCAGTGTGGACAGGGGCCCTCCAAGCCCTGGGCATCCCCAGAGGATGGGGCTCTGAGGGCCAAACCGCCCCAGTGTGGACAGGGGCCCTCCAAGCCCTGGGCATCCCCAGAGGATGGGGCTCTGAGGGCCAAACCGCCCCAGTGTGGACAGGGGCCCTCCAAGCCCTGGGCATCCCCAGAGGATGGGGCTCTGAGGGCCAAACCGCCCCAGTGTGGACAGGGGCCCTCCAAGCCCTGGGCATCCCCAGAGGATGGGGCTCTGAGGGCCAAACCGCCCCAGTGTGGACAGGGGCCCTCCAAGCCCTGGGCATCCCCAGAGGATGGGGCTCTGAGGGCCAAACCGCCCCAGTGTGGACAGGGGCCCTCCAAGCCCTGGGCATCCCCAGAGGATGGGGCTCTGAGGGCCAAACCGCCCCAGTGTGGACAGGGGCCCTCCAAGCCCTGGGCATCCCCAGAGGATGGGGCTCTGAGGGCCAAACCGCCCCAGTGTGGACAGGGGCCCTCCAAGCCCTGGGCATCCCCAGAGGATGGGGCTCTGAGGGCCAAACCGCCCCAGTGTGGACAGGGGCCCTCCAAGCCCTGGGCATCCCCAGAGGATGGGGCTCTGAGGGCCAAACCGCCCCAGTGTGGACAGGGGCCCTCCAAGCCCTGGGCATCCCCAGAGGATGGGGCTCTGAGGGCCAAACCGCCCCAGTGTGGACAGGGGCCCTCCAAGCCCTGGGCATCCCCAGAGGATGGGGCTCTGAGGGCCAAACCGCCCCAGTGTGGACAGGGGCCCTCCAAGCCCTGGGCATCCCCAGAGGATGGGGCTCTGAGGGCCAAACCGCCCCAGTGTGGACAGGGGCCCTCCAAGCCCTGGGCATCCCCAGAGGATGGGGCTCTGAGGGCCAAACCGCCCCAGTGTGGACAGGGGCCCTCCAAGCCCTGGGCATCCCCAGAGGATGGGGCTCTGAGGGCCAAACCGCCCCAGTGTGGACAGGGGCCCTCCAAGCCCTGGGCATCCCCAGAGGATGGGGCTCTGAGGGCCAAACCGCCCCAGTGTGGACAGGGGCCCTCCAAGCCCTGGGCATCCCCAGAGGATGGGGCTCTGAGGGCCAAACCGCCCCAGTGTGGACAGGGGCCCTCCAAGCCCTGGGCATCCCCAGAGGATGGGGCTCTGAGGGCCAAACCGCCCCAGTGTGGACAGGGGCCCTCCAAGCCCTGGGCATCCCCAGAGGATGGGGCTCTGAGGGCCAAACCGCCCCAGTGTGGACAGGGGCCCTCCAAGCCCTGGGCATCCCCAGAGGATGGGGCTCTGAGGGCCAAACCGCCCCAGTGTGGACAGGGGCCCTCCAAGCCCTGGGCATCCCCAGAGGATGGGGCTCTGAGGGCCAAACCGCCCCAGTGTGGACAGGGGCCCTCCAAGCCCTGGGCATCCCCAGAGGATGGGGCTCTGAGGGCCAAACCGCCCCAGTGTGGACAGGGGCCCTCCAAGCCCTGGGCATCCCCAGAGGATGGGGCTCTGAGGGCCAAAACGCCCCAGTGTGGACAGGGCCCTCCAAGCCCTGGGCATCCCCAGAGGATGGGGCTCTGAGGGCCAAACCGCCTCAGTGTGGACAGGGCCCTCCAAGCCCTGGGCATCCCCAGAGGATGGGGCTCTGAGGGCCAAAACGCCCCAGTGTGGACAGGGCCCTCCAAGCCCTGGGCATCCCCAGAGGATGCGGCTCTGAGGGCCAAACCCGTCACTCCCGCTTCCGTGGAAACAGGAGCCCCAGCCATCAGAGCGGCCTCCGCGGTTTGTCTTGTTTGGGGGGATGTATAGAACGTAAACGCTGCTTTTCTGAGGAAATATATTCTAAGATCTGGATAACTGCTTTAGAAATGATCTTTAGAAAACAAGATAATTAACTAACTGCCCATAGACGTGTAGAGTATATAAAACAATGGAAAAATGTGGCTTAAAGGAAGATTCCAAATAATCTATGTAAATCTTCTGCCCTCAAGATAAGCAGCATCGCCCCACTTTAAATATGGCCGTGCTCAGCAGCATGACACGCGAGACACGGTGTGGGAAGGGGTGCTGGGGTGTAGCTACAGTGAGGAAACCTGACAGATGCCTGACATGACCCACGAGACACCGTGTGGGAAGGGGCGCTTGAGGTGTACCCTCAGTGAGGAAACCTGACAGACGCCTGAGGCAGGTTAACCAAACAGACCCTGGGTGTGCTGTGGGGAAGACAGTGCTTTTTCCTCTGGGGTCTTCCTTCCAATAGCCCATCACTCGTCTCATCATCAGAAAATATCAGTTTCTACCTGAGGACAACGTATAAAATTCCTAGGAATTACTTCAAAACTGTCAAGGTCACCAAAACAAGGAAAGACTTAGCAAAGATCACACCCCAGAGGATCCCAAGATGTGACAGCCAGTCCGTGGGGCCCTGGCTGGGTCCTGGGACTGAAAACCAACTTAGGTGAGATGGGAATTTCAGAAAGTACGGACTTTCGTTCATCATAATTACCAATGCCGTTTATCCATAGTGGCGCACACTAGACCACTGGAAGATGCTAATAAGAGGAAAAGCGGTTGAGGTATACAGAAACTCACCCAGCTATCTTTGCAACGTTTCTGTAAATCTGAATCTATCCTAAAACTTTTAAAAGTTAATTTTCAAAAGCACTTTACGATCCGGAGGGAGGGGACATATGTACACCATGGCTGAGTCATGTTGATGTTTGATAGAAAACAACAAAATTCTGTAAAGCAATTTCCCTTCAATTAAAAAATAAATAATTTTTTGAAAAAAGTCCACAGAAGAATTCAAATGATCAAGTAACCTTGAGAAATGTTTAAGTTTATGAGTAAAAACTGTCAATTAAAACAAAGAAACATTAAAAAAAAAAGACTCAGATATGCTCTATTACCCATGATAAATCGATACGGAGTTTGTGATCCTTTTTTCTTTTGCTATAAAACTGCAGATGAATTAGTATAAGCTTTCTTAAAGTTTATCTTTTTAATATACTGGTTAAATTTCATTTTCCTATTTCTTTTCCTGTCTCCAGGAGCTGACAAGGAAAAAAGATGAATTAAAACTTTTGTAGATTTGCAGTTTTTCATAAATTACCAAGCAATAAAAGCATCAGCAAAAAACTGAAGACAGTAATTTAGTCTAGCTTTATTACTAATGCATGAGAAATGCATTTAAGCAATTTAAATTAATCAGATAAGTATTACAGCAATAAAACCGTTCCCTTTTTTCTAAGTCAAATATGTACATTTTATAAAAGAACTATAGCTTTTAGAGTCCATGGCAGACAGTGGTTAATCACGATGGAAGTGCACCCAGGTCAGCTACCATTTCTCCAGCCAGGAACACCTCCCTCCAAACCTTCTCAGCCCGGCCATGGACTTGTTTAACGGCCCATATTTGTTTTTCTCTGATATTGTTGCTCTTATAGTTTATTGATGGGTTAAAGTTTATTATATTTCTTGAATTAAAGTAATTTCTCTCTCCTACGTAATCTAATTCGTCAACAAAGACAGGAAATTTTTCCAGAAAGTGGAAATTTCCAAGTGGAATACATGTGTGTTTATCCTCACAAATGCTACTGCTCATGACACTTTACCGTCATTTACGGACGTGCCTTCAGCTCCTCCATGTTTAGAAGGAGCACCACATGAGTCAACGTGTCCGAGAGAGAAGCAAGAGTAAGCCTCCCTTTGCAGCTGACGTCCAGGAGCAAAGGTTTCCTGGCTCCCCCTCCAACGCCATCCCCCTCCCCCGTTGCAGGACCGGTCCTTCCAGCTGAACACAGACCCCCGGCGGCCTGATTTCACCTTAGTCACCGCCTTGAAGGCTTGTCTCCAGTACAGTCGCATCCTATAGTCAGGACGTCAATATACACATTTGGTTGTTATCGTTGTTGTTCAGTTGCTAAGCTGTGTCTGACTCTTCGTGATCCCAAGGACCGCGTATCGCCAGACTCCTCCATCCATTGGATTCCCCAGGCAAGGACTCTGGAGTGAGTTGTCATTTCCTTCTGCAGGGGATCTTCCCCAGGCCGGGGTCGAGCCCGCCTCTCCTGCGGTTTCGGCACTGCAGGTGGACTCTTCACCGCTGAGCCCCTGGGGAAGCCCTGGAGGGGACACAGTTCAGTCCACGACTCTCTGGCCCTCAAGTTAAGGCCTAGAAGCCATTTTTTAAAGCAATCCTTGCACATCTGTGTTTATTACTTCAAGAAGACAGATGTTGCTGCTAAGAAACAGTTCCCACTAAATATTTAAAACTAAAACCAAAATGTTGTATGCTTCTGAATACAGCTATTTTACAAGCAAAGTATAATTTCTGGTTCCTTCTAGAGATCAGATCTGTTTGCGTGATGGGCTCATTCCTTCAGTAAATGGAGCTTATTTAGAACAAAATGTCAGAAGGAGTTGAAGAGAGAAAAACAGCAGGATGGCAGGTGTTCTGACCCTAAATGAGATAAAAAAGAAAAGCATGGCACACATTCAGCGAAAAGTAACCTTTCATTTTACTTTTTGACATATACACATGAATTCATATTAAACGAAAGTTTAGCATAAAGACAAATGGACTCAAGAGTATCACTTCTCAAAATGCTGATGCTCTCACACTCCCTTCTAACAAAACGCTCGTCTTCCTTCCTGAAATAAACAAGCACCTGTGCAGGTTTCCGGCTCCTCATCGCGGTCTGCCGGCCAGCTGGGAAGGCGTCTCGGTTGTTCAGAGACCGCTCTGCCCACGGAGAATGTGTGGACCCTAAGGTGCCCGCAGCCTGTCGCCACTGCAATGCTTTCCCATTGAGCCTTTGAGAAGATATCTTTCTCCTTCCACTTTAAGTTGAATTCTGATGCATTTGGGAGGGGAAAAAAATCTCCGTTTCATCAAGGTTTCAAAGTCTAGTGCTCAGAGCACATGCTCAGGCAAGGCGACTTCTGTAGCCCCATCACATTCTTTAAGACATACCCGTCTCTGCTGAGTGGCACCACTCAGCCCTCAGCTTCAACCCGAGCAGAGGCTGCTTGCACCCCCTTACCTCACCCCTCTCCGCACACCCCCTCTCTCTGCACCCCAACAGGCAGGTCCTACCGACCACTCCATCCTATCAGCCCCGCTCAGCCCTTCCTCAGCGCGTCCCACGTCCTGTCCTGCAGCCTCCGGGTCACACTGCCTTGCGCTGAGCCTCTCCTCCACTTCCTCCTCCTGCATTTTCAGTGCAGCTTTCTGTGAGGGCACTCCAGCTATGCTCCATGCTACTCCAATGAATGAGGTTTTATCCATAAAGAGAATATGTGTATCAATCAGAAACTGGCAGCCTTTTAAAAGCTGCCAAATTTCACCCTAACCAGGAAGAATGCTGCTTGAAATGTCAACGCAGAAGAGAACGGCGCTGGAGAAGTGATTTCGCTCCCCTGAAACCTGCCTCAGCATTTCTCCTGCTGTAGAATTTGTCGTAAAATCACTAG
Organism: Litocranius walleri; assembly: GCA_006410535.1. Classification (NCBI taxonomy): domain Eukaryota; kingdom Metazoa; phylum Chordata; class Mammalia; order Artiodactyla; family Bovidae; genus Litocranius; species Litocranius walleri. The sequence goes on along the minus strand of SJYG01000969.1, from coordinate 496,325 downwards.
GTCCTTCTGCAGTGAGTCAGTCTCCATCTGTCTGCACCCCCTCTGCCTTGCAGGTCCACAGCAGAGGAAACCTCTGAGGCTCGGTGCAGAGAAAAGAGGACCTGCCGGATAGGAGGCCCCTTGGTGCCTGGAAGTGGGCTTGCCCGCTCTGACCCGACTCTCAGCTCAACAGCCAAGGCTTCCCTGAGTGGCAGGGGTCTGCAGCTGGAGGAACACGGCGCCCCAGCCTGGAGGCACAGGCAGCGAGCCGATTCAGAGGGCGAGTGGGGGCGCGAGGCAACGGAGGGGCCTGACCTCCGGGCAGAGTAGGGGCCCCACCTGCGACCACGTGCTGGTCCCAGAACTGAGACTGTGTCACCTCCCACGGAAAGGGGGCTTTCAGGCGCCAATAAGGTTATGGGCGTGGAGGCAGGAGGTTATTGGAGGTTGTGGTGGGCAGGTCTCCAAAAGCAGTCAGCTGTGGCCACAGGGAAGCAAGCGCAGAAGGGTCAGAAGTGTGGGCGTGGCTGACTCTGAAGATGGGGCCAGGCCTCCAGCCGAGGACGCGACCGCCTCCGGGACCGGGAAAGGCAGGGGCAGACTCAGAGCCTCCACGGGAGACCAGCCCTGCACACGCCTCGGCTTTAACCGCTGAGACCAAGTCTGCCTTCTGGCCTCCTGGACTGTAAGATGATGGATTCATGTTGTTTCAAGCCACTAAGTTTGTGTTTATCAGTTATGGCGGCAAAAAGCAGACCAACACACTGAGAAAAAGAGCAAAAGCCATGCATGCTGCCTGAAAGGGGAAAGCACCTCGCCTGATTCTTGTCAGTGAAAAAACAGGCTACACTGCATCATGAACTCAGATTCTTAGAGAAGTCATAAGCATCAATTTGTTATGAACTACCTCAGTTTTTAAAAACTGGAAGAAAGCTTCAGGAAGGACCAACCATGATGGGAATAAAAAAAATACAGTTGAGGCAGAGGGTGGATTATCATAACCAGGAAGTTTCTGCTTCGTGGTCTTATAGGAGCAACCCCACTTCATGTGATTCCTTGAGTCTTTTTTTCTCTCAGAAAGATCACTTACTTCTATCTGAGTGCACGCAGAATCTCTGAAGGACTCGTCTTTGTAAGTTGGCACAATCGTTGTGGATTAAAGTCCTCTGCTGGAAAAAGTTGTAATACCTTTGAAATCAAAACATTAGGTCAAACCTGTAAGAACTGTTGGGAGCTGTCTTCACTCATCGGAGTGTAAGATGGTGTAGACAGCTTACAGAGGATGACAGAGCCTCAGGGATTCCTGCAAACTGGGAATATCAGGGACCCAGACGCCACTCACCCAGGAGAGAAGCTCGTCTCCTCAGAACGTGGTCCACTGGAGAAGGGAATGGCAAGCCACTTCAGTATTCTTGCCTTGAGAACCCCATGAACAGTATGAAAAGGCAAAACGATAGGATACCAAAAGAGAAACTCCCCAGGTCAGTAGGTGCCCAATATGCTACTGGAGAGCAGTAGAGAAATAACTCCAGAAAGAATGACGGGATGGAGCCAAAGCAAAAACAATACACAGTTGTGCATGTGACTGGTGATAGAACCAAGATCAGATGCTGTAAAGAGCAATATTGCATAGGAACCTGGAATATGAACCTGGAATGTCGGGTCCATGAATCAAGGCAAATTGGAAGTGGCCAAACAAGAGATGGCAAGGGTGAATGTCGACATTCTAGGAATCAGCGAACTAAAATGGACTGGCATGGGTGAATTTAACTCAGATGACCATTATGTCTACTACTGCAGGCAGGAATCCCTCAGAAGAAATGGAGTAGCCATCATGGTCAACAAAAGAGTCCGAAATGCAGTACTTGGATGCAATCTCAAAAACGACAGAATGATCTCTGTTCGTTTCCAAGGCAAACCATTCAATATCACAGTTATCCAAGTCTATGCCCCAACCAGTAACGCTGAAGAAGCTGAAGTTGAATGGTTTTATGAAGACCTACAAAACCTTTTAGAACTAACAACAAAAAAAGATGTCCTTTTCATTATAGGGGACTGGAATGCTAAAGTAGGAAGTCAAGAAACACCTAGAGTAACAGGCAAATTTGGCTTTGGAATGCAGAATGAAGCAGGGCAAAGACTAATAGAGTTTTGCCAAGAGAACGCACTGGTCATAGCAAACACCCTCTTCCAACAACACAAGAGAAGACTCTACACATGGACATCACCAGATGGTCAACACCGAAATCAGATTGACTATATTCTTTGCAGCCAAAGATGGAGAAGCTCTATAC
>SJYG01000969.1:477424-490870 GCA_006410535.1 Litocranius walleri | reverse complement strand
ATTTGGAAAACTCAGCAGTGGCCACAGGACTGGAAAACGTCATTTTCATTCCAATCCCAAAGAAAGGCAATGCCAAAGAATGTTCAAACTACCACACAATTGCACTCATCTCACACGCTAGTAAAGTAATGCTCAAAATTCTGCAAGCCAGGCTTCAGCAATATGTGAATCGTGAACTCCCTGATGTTCAAGCTGGTTTTAGAAAAGGCAGAGGAACCAGAGATCAAATTGCCAACATCCGCTGGATCATGGAAAAAGCAAGAGAGTTCCAGAAAAACATCTATTTCTGCTTTATTGACTATGCCAAAGCCTTTGACTGTGTGGACCACAACAAACTGTGGAAAATTCTTCGAGAGATGAGAATACCAGCCACCTAACCTGCCTCTTGAGAAACCTTATATGCAGATCAGGAAGCAACAGTTAGAACTGGACATGGAACAACAGACTGGTTCCAAATAGGAAAAGGGGTACGTCAAGGCTGTATATTGTCACCCTGCTTATTTAATTATATGCAGAGTACATCATGAGAAACGCTGGACTGGAAGAAACACAAGCTGGAATAAAGATTGCCGGGAGAAATATCAATAATCTCAGATATGCAGATGACACCACCCTTATGGCAGAAAGTGAAGAGGAGCTAAAAAGCCTCTTGATGAAAGTGAAATAGGAGAGTGAAAAAGTTTGCTTAAAGCTCAACATTCAGAAAACAAAGATCATGGCATCTGGTCCCATCACTTCATGGGAAATAGATGAGGAAACAGTGGAAACAGTGTCAGACTTTATTTTGGGGGGCTCCAAAATCACTGCAGATGGTGACTACAGCCATGAAATTGGAAGACGCCTACTCCTTGGAAGAAAAGTTATAACCAACCTAGATAGTATATTCAAAAGCAGAGACATTACTTTGCCAACAAAGGTCCGTCTGGTCAAGGCTATGGTTTTTCCTGTGGTCATGTATGGATGTGAGTTGGACTGTGATGAAAGCTGGGCACCGAAGAATTGATGCTTTTGAACTGTGGTGTTGGAGAAGACTCCTGAGAGTCCCTTGGACTGCAAGGAGATCCAACCAGTCCATTCTGAAGGAGATCAGCCCGGGATTTCTTTGGGAGCAATGATGCTGAAGCTGAAACTCCAGTACTTTGGCCCCCTCATGAGAAGAGTTGACTCATTGGGAAAGACTCTGATGCTGGGAGGGATTGGGGGCAGGAGGAGAAGGGGACGACCGAGGATGAGATGGCTGGATGGCATCATGGACTCGATGGACGTGAGTCTGAGTGAACTCTGAGAGATGGTGATGGACAGGGAGGCCTGGCGTGCTGCGGTTCATGGCGTCGCAAAGAGTCGGACACGACTGAGCGACTGAACTGAACTGAACTGAACTGTGTATTTGTGTATCCTGGTACATTACAATTCTCGAAGACGATCATTCTCGATGTCGTTTCCTTTCTCGTCTTCTCAGCTCCACACTCCTGGTGGCCGGTTTTCCCCCTCGGCCCTGCCTAGTCAGGGTGCTGAGGAAGGGTGCTGGGAGCCCAGCCCCCGAAAGCCTGGGCTTTCTGCAGGCCAGGAGCTCAGGCTGGCACCTTTGGAAAGCCGGGCCTCACCACTGCCCAGGGCACCTGGAGGCCCACCTGCTGTCAGAGCCACCCTCTGCTCTTCTTGCCTTCCTGAGACAACCGGCCAGGCCAGGACGGGGCAGCCTTGCCCACCCTCGGCAGCTAGCGGGGTGGCGGAGCAAAGACCAGGGCCCCTTGGAGCCGCCTCCTCCCATCTCACCTCGCTTATGTGACTCCAATCAGACAGTTCAGGTAACTCTCGGAAGCCAGGCTCACAGCGGCGCCTGAAATCTCACTTGACTTGGCAGCTGCAAGCCTTGAAGAGCTGTGTCCTGTCTTCGTAAGTTCTATTTCATTTGGGTATTTATAAGACAAGATACTTTCATTTCAATTAAAATTGCTTTATGGATTATCACAATGATTATATGAATATTTAATACAATTTTATGGTGTTTACCAACAGTATCTTGAAAATTAGCTGCTGTGTATTAATGGGCCAATGTTAATTTATATTCATAAATGCAGCTTGACTCTCATTAGCAACACTGGCTGGAAAATACATGAGCGCTGGGAGTTCGTCTAAGTAATTGTTTATTTCTACGGAAACTACAAACAGCTTATATGTACAAAAATTTCTGAGGTCTTTATCTTTGTCATGTTGATCTTGGAATTTGGGCAGTTTGTTAAGAAAGCATAGTCTCCACGTCTAGTCTGCCCTGCACAGGGTCCTCGACTCGTCTGGACCAGGACTCAGCTCATCAGACACAAACGTCAGTGTAATTAGACATCCCCTGTTTGAGTGGCTTAATTTTAGTGCTGATTTTCCATTAACATTTCAGCCTTGTGAGAATTTTCAGGGTGGATAAAGTTAACTGGTTTGAGCTCCATCTTGGTGGTACTTCTCCTTTGTGGAGGAGGACATGTTCATAAACTATAGAACCAGATACAGGTTAGGACAGAAAGTGTCTGCCCACCTTGCCAGCACTCACTCAGGGACACTACCATCCTGCGCCCGCATCCCAACACCACTCCTGTGTCTTTAGTTTTTATCTTATTAACATATTGGAGTAGAGTTGGTTTACTGTGCTGTGCTAACTTCAGGCGTGTAGTGGAGTGATTTAGTTATCCGCTGGATCATCGAAAAAGCAAGAGAGTTCCAGAAAAACATCTATTTCTGCTTTATTAACTATGCCAAAGCCTTTGACTGTGTGGATCACAACAAACTGTGGAAAATTCTGGAAGAGATGGGAATACCAGACCACCTAACCTGCCTCTTGAGAAATCTGTATGCAGGTCAGGAAGCAACAGTTAGAACTGGACATGAAAGAACAGACTGGTTCCAAATAGGAAAAGGAGGACGTCAAGGCTGTATATTGTCACCCTGCTTTTTTGACTTATATGCAGAGTACATCATCAGAAACGCTGGGCTGGAAAAAACACAAGCTGGAATCAAGATTGCCGGGAGAAATATCAATAACCTCAGAAATGCAGATGACACCACTTCTATGGCAGAAAGTGAAGAGGAGCTAAAGGGCCTCTTGATTAAGGTGAAATAGGAGAGTGAAAAAGTTGGCTTAAAGCTCAACATTCAGAAAACGAAGATCATGGCATCTGGTCCCATCACTTCATGGGANTCTGAGTGAACTCCGAGAGATGGTGATGAACAGGGAGGCCTGGCGTGCTGCGATTCATGGGGTCTCAAAGAGTCAGACATGACTGAGCAACTGAACTGAACTGAACTGAACACGTATATATACGCTCTCCATGTGGAACAGCTGGCTTAAAACCCAACATTCAGGAAAACAAAGATCATGGCATTGGGTCCCATCATTTCATGGCAAATAGATGGAGAAACAATGGAAACAGTGAGAGACTTTATTTTGGGGGGCTCCAAAATCACTGCAGATGGTGACTGCAGCTATGAAGTACAAAGACGCTTGCTCCTTGGAAGAAAATCTATGACCAACCTAGACAGCATATTAAAAGCAGAGATATTACTTTGCCAACAAAGGTCCATCTAGTCAAGGCTATGGTTTTTCCTGTGGTCATGTATAGATGTGAGAGTTGGACTGTGAAGAAGACTGAGCGCTGAAGACTTGATGCTTTTGAACTGTGGTGTTGGAGAAGACTCTTGAGAGTCCCTTGGACTGCAAGGAGATCCAACCAGTCCATTCTGAAGGAGATCAGCTCTGGGATTTCTTTGGAAGGAATGATGCTGAGGCTGAAACTCCAGTACTTTGGCCACCTCATGCGAAGAGTTGATTCATTGGAAAAGACTCTGATGCTGGGAGGGACTGGGGGTGGGAGGAGAAGGGGATGACGAAGGATGAGATGGCTAGATGGCATCATGGACTCGATGGACTTAAGTCTGAGTGAACTCCGAGAGATGGTGATGAACAGGGAGGCCTGGCGTGCTGCGATTCATGGGGTCTCAAAGAGTCAGACATGACTGAGCAACTGAACTGAACTGAACTGAACACGTATATATACGCTCTCCATGTGGAACAGCTGGCTTAAAACCCAACATTCAGAAAAACTAAGATCATGGCATTGGGTCCCATCATTTCATGGCAAATAGATGGAGAAACAATGGAAACAGTGAGAGACTTTATTTTGGGGGGCTCCAAAATCACTGCAGATGGTGACTGCAGCTATGAAGTACAAAGACGCTTGCTCCTTGGAAGAAAATCTATGACCAACCTAGACAGCATATTAAAAGCAGAGATATTACTTTGCCAACAAAGGTCCATCTAGTCAAGGCTATGGTTTTTCCTGTGGTCATGTATAGATGTGAGAGTTGGACTATAAAGAAAGCTGAGTGCCGAAGAATTGATGCTTTTAAACTGTGGTGTTGGAGAAGACTCTTGAGAGTCCCTTGGACTGCAAGATCCAACCAGTCCATCCTAAAGGAAATCAATCCTGTATGTTCATTGGAAGGACTGATGTTGAAGCTGAAACGCAAATACTTTGGCCACCTGATGTGAAGAGCTGACTCATTGGAAAAGACTCTTATGCTGGGAGGGATTGGGGGCAGGAGGAGAAGGGGACGACAGAGGATGAGATGGCTGGATGGCATCACCGACCCAATGGACATGAGTCTGGGTAAACTCTGGGAGTTGGTTTTACCCAGTCAACTCTGGGTAAACTCTGGTAAACTCTGGACAAGGAGGCCTGACATGCTGCTGTTCATGGGGTCATACAGTCGGACACAACTGAGCGACTGGAAACAATAGCACGTGTCTGCTCCTCTTCAGATCCTTCTTCCATTTAGGTTATCAAGAGTGTTGGGGAGCGTTTCCTGTGGAGCACAGCAAGTCCTTGTTGCTTATCTGCTATGCTGTATATGAAGAGCAGGGAGGCTTTCCTGGTGGCTCAGATGGTAAAGAATTTGCCCACAATGCCAGAGACCTAGTTTTAATCTCTGGGTCAGGAAGAATCCCTGGAGAAGGAAATGGAAGCCCACTCTGCTGTTCTTGCCTGGGAAATCCCACGGACAGAGGAGCCTGGTGGGCTGCAGTCCATGGGGTCTCAAAGTGCCGGACACGACTGAGTAACTGACTCTCTCGCCACTTTCTCTCAGTGGGCACATGCCCACCCCATTCTCCCAGTCTGTGTCTCCCCACACTTATTGATCCCCTATGGTAACCACAAGTCTGCTTTCTATGTCTGTGAGTCTGTGTCTGATTTGTGAATAACTTCATTTGTATCATTTAAAGTATTCTGCACATAAGCAATATTATGATGATATCTGTCTTTCTCTGATTTATCATGCCGAGTGTGATAATCTCTAGGTCCATCCATGTTTCTCCAAAGGCATTATTTATTCTCTTTTTCTGACTGAGTAGATTCCTCTGTATATAGGTGCTGCATCTTCCTCATCCATCTTTCTGTTGATGGACATCTAGGTTTCTTCCTTGTCTTGGCTACTGTAAACAGCAATGCAATGGAGATGTAAAAGAATTAAGTTAAAACATTCTCTAACACCATATACAAAAGTAAACTCAAAATGGATTGAAAAGTGAAAGTTGCTCAGTTGTGTCCACCTCTTTGCGACCTCATGGACTAGTCCATGGGATTCTCCAGGCCAGAATATTGGAGTGGGCATCCCTTCCCTTCTCCAGGGGATCCTCCCAACCCAGGGATTGAGCACAGGTCTCCTGCATTGCAGGCAGATTCTTTACCAGCTGAGCCACAAGGGAAGCCCAAGAACACTGGAGTGGGGAGCCTGTCCCTCCTCCAGTGGATCTTCCTGACCCAGGAAGTTTTGCCATAAGGACTGTATTAGAGGAAAATATAGGCAGAGCACTCTCTGACATAAATAGCAGCAGTATCTTTTTCGGTCTGTCTCCTGGAGTAATGGAAATAAAAACCAAAATAAACAAATAGGACCTAATTAAACTCAAAAGCATTTTCACAGCAAAGGAAACCATGAATGAAACAAAAAGATAATCTGCAGAAAATATTTCCAAACGATGCAACTGACACAGGATTAACCTCCAGAATTTACAAGCAGCTCCTAACAGTCGGTATCAAAAACCACCGCTTCTTTGTCTGCAAAGCCCGTCTGCCCTGGGCTGGGGGAGCTGGCCTGCGTCACTGCTTGAATTTCTGCCAGTCTCCTAAAGCCACGGTGGATAGTGACAAAGCGGCAAAACCGCAAGGCAGGCCGTCGGCCCAGGCTCCCGTGTCCCCACCACCAATCACCTGCAGGGTCTGCCGGCGCACGGCTTCCATTCCCGTCCTCACCCTCCACCCCAACCTCCGACTCCACATCCTGGGAGGGTGGGGCCTCCTGGTGCAGGGGCCCAGCTTCTCAGGGAGACGATAACAGCCGCTCAGGACATAAGGGCCGCACTGGGTCAGCCCTGTGAAGCAGGCCTCCTGAGGCTGTCCTGGGGGTCACCTCCCCTGAGCAGCAGTGGGACTTGGTCCTGCTACGGGGGCCTCTGGAGGTCACCGTGAGGCAGCAACAATGACACCTGGTCAGCTCCTGGGGTCTCCAAGCCAACACTCCCTTGCCTGGACTCACGCCTCTGCGTCCAGATTTCAGACCAATCTGAGAGTAAGAAGCACACGCAGGGGCTTTGCACCATCCGCGTTTTTTCTGAAGAAGCATGGGGATGAAACAAGGTAACACAGATAAAGTGCCTGCCCACGCTATGTGCTCAAGAGATTTTACTGTCTGGGGTCAGTTTGGAGAATCTCTGCAAACAGAATCCCAGTCTCTGCTTCATGCTGTCCAGACCCCCAGGTGGCCCTGCTGGAGGTCACAGGGTCAGCAAAGGACTCGGGCTGGGACTTCTCAGGGGACACGTTTCTAGACAGAAGTCAGTGAAGGGTTGACTTGAACCCTCCCTTGGCCCAGGCCTGGGAGAGCGACGACCTTGAGCTCCATTAGACTTCGTCACCGCAGCTCCATCCCAACACTGATGGGATTTTCAGCTTAAAAACGCAAGACGTGTTTTTCCATAATTCCTGTTTTGTGCAGATAGCCACATTTCTTTCATTTCTCCGTACTTTCTTAGTCTTTGCTGTTTTCATTTTGAGATGAAATGCATTCATGCTCTGTCAAGAAAGCCCCGAGGACTTTAGAAACCTTTTTATGTGCAGGAGAAAGGCAATAGAAAATAAATAAAGAAAAACTTGGGGAACTTTAAAATTCTACTTTTATGATGAGAGAAGCTAAGAGCAGTCATTCAGAAAAGTTTGCACCCCTGTTCACAAGTTATGCCCATGTTCTTCTCCATGTACGTGGTGCGAATAATCCAGCAAAGTGAAATCTCACAAGGAAGACTTGTTTAGCTTCCTCTGAAAATCTACCAGCTCTAACACATTTTAAATGAAACCTCTGGAACTCCCTAATCAAGCAGCCTCCCTTCTCATCACTAGCTCATCACCGCCCATTAGACAAGCTTAACCCCAGCCCTGAAGGTCAAAGGTGGCTGCGCTTTGGCTCAGTGAGGACTGCCGTCCGGCGGTGAGGCCTTTACAGAGGCCCAGGTCACTGAGTGGCTGCAGCTCACAGGCGATTCACACATGCTCTCTGTTTTTATGCCATCAGATTCCATTTTGGAAATCAACTTGTGAGGCTGGGTTCCTGCAGAGGTGTGAGCTCTCAGCTGCAGGCTGGGGTCCTTCTCCTCCACTCCTGGGACGCCAGCCACGCAGGGCAGGAGACCCAGGCCAGCCGAGGATGGGACACCACAGGCCACGGCTCCAGGAGCTTCCAGTAGGGTACAAGGAAACGGAATCGTACCCCATGGATGGCACGGACGTCGCCTCCTAAGAGGCACTCTCTGGATTTCCTTCTGTAAAATGGCCAGGAAACTCCAGGACCTCCCACGGGGACACTCGTCTGCAGCCTAGCTCCTGCTGTCCCGGGAGAGGGGGTCATCTCTCTGGAACTCTGGGTTCTGCTGAGACCTGTTCACTCAGGGTGAGGGCACACGTGGCCCCTGTTCAGAATTGCTGGTGACACCCGCTGGGCTGCAGCAAGCTCAGCGTGAACTCAGGTGGTGTCCACTCCACAGACTCCGAGGCTGGGCCGTGGGGGCCTCGGGGAGGCGGCAGTGCCTGGGAGGCGCCAGTGCCCCCAACTCGGTGCAGCCCCAACAGAGAGCTGTGGGGCCTGGGTCTCGGGAATCCTTCAGGGGGATCTGCTGGGGCCACTTTGCCTTTCCTTGAAGATAAATGCCTTTACTGGGCTTCCCTGGTGGCTCAGTGGTACAGAATCCACCTGCCCACACAGGAGACACAGGTTCAGTCCCTGGGCGGGGACAATCCCACGTGCTGCGAAGCAACTGACCCGTGCTCCGCAGCAGCTGAGCCTGTGCTCTGCGCTCCGCTGCAAGAGACCCCCTGCAATGGGAGCCCTGGCCCCACTGGAGAAGCTCTGTGCACAGCCAGGAAGGCCCAGCACAACAGCAGCAAACAAGACTCTCTTTAAAAATGCCTTTACTTCTACAGGAGCCTCAAGGCTCGCATTAAACATTCCCGACTTTCCCACGACCACCATAACGTGTGTCTGTTGATAGGGAAGGTGAAGCTTCACGAGTTCTGTCACCCCCGACACACACTCAGCCTTAAAGCCTCGCCCCCCACAGCCCCCTGCCCCCGCGCTTCTCCTGAGTCAGAGCCCTAAGCATAGGGTCGCTGGAGGGCAAGCCGCGACCTGGCACCGAGTCCCGTGGGGCGGTCAGACTCCCACCCAAGGAAGGACAGCCAGTGGCAGAGACCATTCCAACGCGACGATGGACACCACACCGGGGACTCGGGCCGAGCCACCCCTGCGCCTGCCCCACCACCAGCCCCCGCGAGCCAGCCCTGCCCCGGGCCCCGGGGGCGCCAGGGAAACAGCCAGTGCTCTCGCCTGGGGAGGAAGGTAAAGGCCAGCTCAGGAAACACTCAAGTGAACTGAGAACTAGAAAATGTTTCTCAGGTCACCATCAGGAGCTCAGCAGATCCATGCAGGAAGACAGGTAGAGTCAGCTTCCCACATGGCATTCTTGTGACTCAGATGAAAAACCCTCGCTCGTCTTTAAGACTGGGATGGCATGAGGGCTCCCCTTACATCCAGACAACCGACGTCTCCTTTATCTTGAGAGCAAAGGACATCGCGGCACACACACCCTGAGCTGAAGGCGCCGTGAAACCAAGGTCGTTTCCAGAGGATCTGAAGTCAGAAATGTGTGAAGTCCTTTAAAAGGAAAGCGTGTCCTTATATGATAATTAGCTCAGTTCAAAGAACAACTCCGCTGTCTGAAGGGAAGGAAATGTTTGAGAAGACCTTCATGAGACACTCGGGCAGGAAACGCAGGCCCCTGCTTGCGGGGACTCAGAAGCGTGGCCTTTTGGAGACTGTCTCCGCTCATGGACTGGAAAGAGCAGCCCACAGAATAAAGTGAAATTGGTTTATGTTTCCTCAGTAATCACGTCTGACAGAACAATTTTTCAGTAGCAAGTGGAAATGGTAAACATTTAGACGATACAAACAATTCTGAAGCCTCTGCTCGCAAAGCCACCTGCTTCCTAGGAGTTCGGTATGTGAAGAGCGTTGGTGTGTAATTTAGCACCTATGAGTAAAGCCAGTTCTCCATAGACATCAGCTTGCAATATCTATTGATTATGGATGGGAACGTTACATCGATGCTCTGTGTTCACCTTCTTACAGGACTGTCTCTACTGTAAGAGAGTTTCTGTGGATGAACAGGGACGCCCTCCAGCTTCTCGGAACGCACACACGGGAGTCCGGGCCTGCCCAGCAGAAGCTCAGCGCTCGCTCTGACTCCCACAGCCGTCTTCACCCGGCATGTTTTTAGAACAGCCCGTGTTCTGTCGCACAACAGGATTTTTAGGTTCTAACTAGTTGAATAAATGTCTTGGTCAATCCAGGAGCCTCTGCGCCCAGGTCAGTCCACACTTAGTTAACATTTTATGTATGATTAGAAAGAGGAGGAAAATCTGACCCCCCAGGGGTCAGCCACCCCCTGGGGTAGGGGCTCCCACACGAGAAACAGTGTCAGGGCAGGTCTGCTGCTTAACGTGAGGACTCTGTGTTGCCAAATGGTGGCAGAACAACGGAAACACGTCCCCTGCAAAGAGGCATCGTTCAAACACGTCCTGTAGCATGGCAGTCAGACACTCTGAAGATCACCTTTCAATAGACTCAAACAGAGCTTTAAATACGTGGTTTGATGTGGCAAAATACTTTTAAAATGTACTTTAGCTACATAATAACTGTAATATGTTTTATATTTGATTTTCTGAACTTTTTTCATTTGCCTAAAAATTCCCTTTTTGAAACTCAACCTTCATGCTCAGAATCTTCATATAAAACTTTTAAAGTGATAATGATGCATGTTTCTCATTAAAATCTGAAGTGGAAATCTGAGCCAAAACTTCTTTTTACATCATCTTCCTGATGAAACTATATTTAGATACAAATCTGCTATTTATCATAAAACAAATATGTCCATGATTCAAAGTAGAAATAATTTTGCAATTAAGAATTTTCCTTCTTGAGAAAACTCAGAGTGAAAGAACATTTGCTTTCGTCTCTCTCTATTCACAATGACAACCTAGATGTCTCACTTAGAATTCAACACATGTATTGAATAAGGTTAATAATCGTGATGTGTTCTTCTTGACCCTTAAGTGCATTTCATGATTTACTAAAAGAAGACGGCGCGGCTCTGGTTCTCTGGCTCTGCTTTCGGTGCTGCATCTTAGTCCAGCAATGAGACTGGAGGGATCCCACCACCTTCTAAGCCCAGGCTCATGTGACTTGAGTCACCGCTGGCTGCAGGAAGCGCTGCTCATCAGTGTGAGAAGCTTGTGTCTGATGAGGATGAAGGGCACCAGATCACTGCCCAGTGATGAATTAGGTGCTGTTTACAGACGTTTCTTTCCCACGAGTAAAATTATCAGCATTTTAAGGCTGAAAGCAGTAGTGAATTTTGTTGTAGTTGAGGCAGATACAGCAAAATACCAGAGACTGGGCTTGTAAGCAAGAAACACTGATATCCCTCTATCCTGGAGGCTGGCATCTGAGGTCAGGATCCAGGGGAATGGGGCAAGGGCCCTGCTCAGGCCACAATCTCCCCTCCCTGTCCTCACCCGGCAGGAGGCAGGGTTTTCCCTCCTTGTCCTCACCTGGCAGGGGGCAGGGTCTCCCCTTTCTGTCCTCACCCGGCAGGAGGCAGGGTCTTCCCTCCTTGTCCTCACCCGGCAGGGGGCAGCTCTCTAGGGAGAGAAGTAGAGAACCTTCTCTGCTTCACCAGGGACCTCGTCCCATTAGGAAGATCCCACCCTCATCAGCTCCTGCATCGTCAGATGGGGAGTTAAGATGGCAGCACGTGAATCTGGAGAGACGCAGACACTCAGAGCACAGCACGTTGTTACGAGGACTTTGAAGGAAGAGCCACAAGCAAAGACAAAGGAAAGCACACTAGGGTCCCACGCATCTGGGGGAAGGTGGCCGTGTTGAATTCCATTTAAAATTTAGCTAAGGAATCATTCCCATTCCTCTCTTTCCCTGTTCATCCCTTTATTTGTTCAATTAAACAAGGCTTTTCTAAAACTATATTTCATAAGAAGAAATTAAAGCATTGCTTTTTTTTTCTCTAATTTAAAAAATAATAGACATTGACTCTGTTACCAGCTACAATGAAGTAACTGGGCCAAACTTAGCTCAGGACATAAACAACGGAAAACTGGGCAGAATGTGTGAGACAACTGTTCTGGGTGTTGTTACTCGTGTGTCAATTCTTCTTGTCTCTCTTCCATTTCACTATCTTCACTCTGTTCCCTCTTTATTCATCTGATTTTTAATGTAATGTTTTTGGTTGTTTTCTTGTCTTTCTTCAATGCTACAATTTTTCGTTATTTTAATTACTCCTGTCTTTGTCCATTTCTATAAACCTGAATGAAAGTCTTTTTTTTCTTACGAAAAGTGCTTGGTGAGGGTGTTTAACCTACTGTCTAGCACTGGGTTCAGTTTTCTTCTGCTTCATGGTGTTTTTTTTCGCAATGCATCTTCAGAAACTCTCATCTTTCGATTCTCATTTTGTATTTTCGTCTAATAAGAGTCTTTCTGGACTTTCTGCTGCCTCCTCTGGCTTGTTCTCAGTCCAGAGGCTGTTATGGTGGCTGATAAGACTGTTGTCACAAGGAGTGTTTTGCACCTCTGTCTTCAGCTTCCTCTTTGATCTTGTGAGATCTGGGCTCTTCCATGCATTCACCCCCTGCCTCTGGAGGACTCCTCTCCTCCCCCAGAAGCATAGCCACTCGCAGCCTGCTCCTGGACCCCCAAGTGCTCAGGTGCCCCCTGAACCCTCAGGTACTGACCCAAGTCCTCAGGCCCCACTGAATCCTCAGGTACTGACCCCAGGAGCTCAGGTGCCCCCTGAACCCTCAGGTACTGACCCAAGTCCTCAGGCCCCACTGAATCCTCAGGTACTGACCCCAGGGGCTCAGGTTCCTCCTGAACCCTCAGATACTGTGACCCCAGGTCCTCAGATCCCCCCCAGAACCCTCAGGTACTGACCCCAGGACCTCAGAGCCATTCTGAGCCCTCAAGTACTGGACCGCAACTCCTCAGGTCCCCCCTGAACCCTTAGGTACTAAACCCAAGTCCTCAGATCCCCCCTGAACCCTCAGGTACTGACCCCAGGAGCTCAAATCCCCCCTGAACCCTGAGGTACTGGACCCCCAGGAGCTCAGATCCCCTCTGAACTCTCAGGTACTGGACCCCAGGTCCTCAGGACCCCCCGAACCCTCAGGTACTGGACCCAGGTCCTATGATCCTGCTCTGAACCCTCAGGTACTGTCCCCAGCTCCTCAGGCCCCCCTGAACCGTGGCCCAGCCCCCCAGGCTCCTTCCAGTCGCATCGTCTCAGGCCCCTCTCTCCTGCTGTGTCCACCCTGTGCTGCTCGGGACGAGCTCCTCCTGCCCTCACTCCCCGGCTCCAGGCAAAGGGTCGCCGACGGTGGACACACAGTAGGTATTTACTTATTTTAACCGGTTAGCCACTCATTTATAGCCATTCCCCAATAAGTACTATTCAACTAAGCTTTATCGGTATTTTTATGATTCTCTTTATCTAGGAATAGGTTATGTTGGTGAAGAAAAGAAATGTGACTGTGAATGTATAATATTTCTTTCCTTCTGCATCTAAATGAGCAGACCTTATTCTGATAATCCTTGACAATCAAGGATCTGGACAGCCTGAGCCCTTAGAGACGTAGGGTTTCCTACATACGTGCACTTAGACAAAGAAACAGGAGCCTTCAGGAGCTCATGGAACCAGGGCTGAGGCGGACACCGAGCTGCGCATGCAGGCTTAGCGGGATTCCGTGCGGACTCACGGCCGGTCTCAGTGCCGCTCAGCCG
>SJYG01000969.1:455783-476626 GCA_006410535.1 Litocranius walleri | reverse complement strand
CCCAGCACCCCCCGCCGTTCCCAGCACCTCCCGCCGCCTCCAGCACCTCCCGCTGCGAAGCCCTGCAACACAGCCTCAGGCGTGAAACACAGCTTCGCCATCCCAAGCCCCTGGAATTAGTGGACTTGTCCATTAGAGTGCTGCTGCTGCTGCTAAGTCGCTTCAGTCGTGTCCGACTTTGTGCGACCCCATAGACGGCAGCCCACCAGGCTGCGCCATCCTTGGGATTCTCCAGGCAAGAACACTGGAGTGGGTTGCCATTTCCTTCTCCAAAGCATGAAAGTAAAAAGTGAAAGTGAAGTCACTGAGTCGTGTCCAACACTCAGCGACCTCATGGACTGCAGCCCACCAGGCTCCTCCTTCCCAGGCAAGAGCTCTGGAGTGGGGTGCCACTGCCTTCTCCAGTCCATCAGAGTAGGTAACGTTTTATCATTAACCAGCCAGTTAGCCTTGGAACTTCAGCCCTTGGTCTTCATTTGGGGGCGGGGAGTGCAGCAGTTCCACCCCTCCTGGGCAGGCAGGCATCCATTTACCGTGAGGCTCAGGACTGCAGTTACTGGAAACATCTAGGCTGTTCCATCAACACATTCGGACGCTATCAGAGACCTAGCCTCAGTCCAGGAAGCCCCACTGGGGGATGGCTGGCATCCTGTCCTCCTCGTGGGCTGTAAGTCTTTCCACAGCGTTATTCGAATGAGGGACTAGCATCGTTCTCCCTTCCCAAAAAAGCACTCAGCATTTTGTTGTTGTTCAAAACTGTCTCCTGTAACAGGATTCTGCATCATCTTTATGCAGGGGGACGTACAAAGAAACAAGCAGTTATTCTTCTAAGTTGGCTCTACCAAGTGGCTCTCTCTTTTAATCTAACTTGCAGCGATTAATTTTGGAAGAAATATAATGATTTGGTATAAATATGTCTTTTACTACTTGACAATGAAAATACAAGTGGATATTTTAATAACTGCTTTGTTAGTACATAGATAAAAGGTTAGAATCCCCCCAGTCACAAGGTGGTATCATCCAATTATAAAATACAAGCAGGATCTCAAGAGTTTGGGGTTTAAAATCCTGAAACTTCAAGCTCATTGTCTGTTTCTCATACTTTAATAGCCATGCAAGGCTGAAGTGCATAGAGTTTTGACAATTGTAGAATCAATTTTCCCTGAAACTTCTCAGAAGATTACTTTATTCTGTCAATTCTTCATGAAAAATCGATATGACCTACTTCTGCATTCATTTCTAGCTGTCCACAATGTGTATTTCAAAACAGATGCGTGAGCCTCTTTTGTCCAGTGAAAGCAGTCGTATTTCATGAGGAATATGCAATAAAACCTGTGACTGTCTTTTGGGCCATTATATCTACTCTCAGAAAAATATAGTGAATTCAATATGGCTCTTGAAAGCATTTTAAAAGCTCTTTCTCTCTGGGAAAAAGCTCTCATAACTATGAACAGCCTCTTTTCCGTTAGCGTGCCATGGCATCTATCTCTGTAGATTAGAGAGGCGGAGAAGCTGGCAGCAGCTCCCTCAGGTGAGACTGCAGGGTCTCACAGGCGCCCTTCGCCAAGTCTGAGCAGTGAGACTGGGCATCAGACTCCCTCCCCACCCAGAGCGTCAGGAAGACCCCGCTTCTCCGCCTGCTCACCCCCTTCCCCGTCCAAACAGCAACTGGCAAGTGTCCTCTATGGCCTTCAGGTGAGACTTCTTAGGCTACTTATGCAGGATGAACATAAAACAGTCCTACTTTTTTCCAGCTGTAAAGAAAAATACATTCTGATGTTTAAAACTACTTTCATAGGAGTGGGATCGTCTGGGGCATAGATCCTTTTCCTGCAAATATTTGCCGGAAATATTTCACTTGAAATATGTAATGACTCTTGGACCGGGAAGGGCTACGTGCTCACAGTGTTCCTGCCAGAGGGGTCAGGAGGGTAAAGCCTGACTGTTGACCCTAAAGAGTCAGACTTTTATGGGGAAGCAAGACGTCTACACGCAGAGAATTGCAGGAAGAGATGAGCAGAGAGGGCGGGGTCTGCTCAGCTGGACAGGCAGGACCAGCACGCTCCTCACTGAGGACGTCACTGTCTGCATGGTGCTGTGAATCCTCTCGAGACGACCCGGAGCATCTGATAGAGACGGCGGATGGAGCGATTGTCACATAGGAGGCAGGCAGGCGGGCCATAGATTATAGATAGAAGATGGGCTTCCCAGGTGCTGCAGTGGGAGAGAATCCGCCTGCCAGTGCAGGAGGCGTGAGAGACGCCGGCTTCACCCCTGAGCTGGGAAGATGCCCTGGAGAAGGAAATGGCAACCCACTCCAGTGTTCTTGTCTAGAGAATCTCATGAAAAGAGGACCCTGGCAGGCTACAGTCCATGGCGTTGCAGAATCGGACACAACTGAGTGAGTGCACAACACTGATGCTCATACACTCCCCACAGGCACACTCACACACACACATGCATGCATTCACACACACACTCACATACACACACACACGTATGCATTCACACACACCCATGCACACACACACATCCTCACATCCTCCATGCCTAACGCCGTGCTGCAAATTGCAGACGCTTCACTAAACACCAAAGACATGGCCCTCCCGACGGCGTCTTCAGCCCAGAGGCGTGGTAGGCACACCTGTGAAGGGCCAGGAACCCAAGGACAAGCAGAGCTTCTCTGGGTCCTGGAGGAACGGCTGACCCCACTCTGGAGGCTCTGGAAGTTTCTAGAGGAAGTGAAGCCTCAGGACAGGAGCCGCTGTGGACGGGATGGAACCCACATCTCCGGTGTTGGCGGGTGGGTTCTCTGCCACTATTACCACCAGGGAAGGCCATGTGTGAGCATGAGTGTGTGTGGGGGGTGTGCCTGTAGGGTGTGTATGAGCGTGAGTGTGTAGGGGGTGTGCCTGTAGGGCGTGTGTGAGCGTGAGTGTGTGGGGATGCCTGTAGGCCTTGTGTGAGCCTAAGTGTGTGTGGGGTGTGCCTGTAGGCCATGTATGAGTGTGAGTGTGTGGGGGGTGCCTGTAGGGCGTGTGTCAGCGTGAGTGTGTGCGGTGTGTGCCTGTAGGCCGTGTGTCAGCGTGAGTGTGTGAGGGGTGTGCCTGTAGACCATGAGTGTGTGGGGGTGCCTGTAGGGCGTATATGAGTGTGAGTGTGTGGGGGGGTGTGCCTGTAGGCCGTGTGTGAACGTGAGTGTGTGGGGGGTGTGCCTGTAGGCCGTGTTTGAGTGTGTGTGGGGTGCCTGTAGGCTGTGTATGAGCGTGAGTGTGTGGGGGTGTGCCTGTAGGCCGTGTGTGAGTGTGAGTGTGTGTGGGGTGCCTGTAGGCTGTGTATGAGCATGTGAGTGTGTGGGGGGTGTGCCTGTAGGGCGTGTGTGAGTGTGAGTGTGTGTGGGGTGCCTGTAGGCTGTGTATGAGCATGTGAGTGTGTGGGGGGTGTGCCTGTAGGGCGTGTGTGAGCGTGTGAGTGTGTGGGGGGTGTGCCTGTAGGCCATGTGTGAGCGTGAGTGTGTGTGGGGTGCCTGTAGGCTGTGTATGAGCACGTGAGTGTGTGGGGGGTGTGCCTATAGGGCGTGTGTGAGCGTGAGTGTGTGTGGGGTGCCTGTAGGCTGTGTATGAGCGTGAGTGTGTGGGGGTGTGCCTGTAGGCCGTGTGTGAGTGTGAGTGTGTGTGGGGTGCCTGTAGGCTGTGTATGAGCATGTGAGTGTGTGGGGGGTGTGCCTGTAGGGCGTGTGTGAGCGTGTGAGTGTGTGGGGGGTGTGCCTGTAGGCCATGTGTGAGCGTGAGTGTGTGTGGGGTGCCTGTAGGCTGTGTATGAGCACGTGAGTGTGTGGGGGGTGTGCCTATAGGGCGTGTGTGAGCGTGAGTGTGTGTGGGGTGCCTGTAGGCTGTGTATGAGCGTGAGTGTGTGGGGGTGTGCCTGTAGGCCGTGTGTGAGTGTGAGTGTGTGTGGGGTGCCTGTAGGCTGTGTATGAGCATGTGAGTGTGTGGGGGGTGTGCCTGTAGGGCGTGTGTGAGCGTGTGAGTGTGTGGGGGGTGTGCCTGTAGGCCATGTGTGAGCGTGAGTGTGTGTGGGGTGCCTGTAGGCTGTGTATGAGCACGTGAGTGTGTGGGGGGTGTGCCTATAGGGCGTGTGTGAGCGTGAGTGTGTGTGGGGTGCCTGTAGGCTGTGTATGAGCGTGAGTGTGTGGGGGTGTGCCTGTAGGCCGTGTGTGAGTGTGAGTGTGTGTGGGGTGCCTGTAGGCTGTGTATGAGCATGTGAGTGTGTGGGGGGTGTGCCTGTAGGGCGTGTGTGAGTGTGAGTGTGTGTGGGGTGCCTGTAGGCCATGTGTGAGCCTATGTCATGCTGGTAATTTTGAAAATTCATCTGGTAGTGAAATGCCCAGGGGTCTTGGACTGAGAATGCCCAGGAAACGAGGCATCACCAGCTGAGAAGGCTGATGCGGATCCTTGCAACGTGCAAAGCAAACGTCTTCACAGGGTCACAGTGGCTGTGTTCTTGGGAAAAAAACACTATGAAAAGAAGCAACTGAAAGACAGTCCCCTCGTGCTGAGTGAACCTTCGCCATCTGAGCTCTGTCGTGAGCAGCGCAGAAGCCGCACTCGGGAGACATCGCAGAGACCCTGCCTCCCGCCCCAAGCCGGGCCCAGCCTCGCTGTTTTGTACACAGGCTCCTGGAGAGCCATATCTTCGGTCCACAATTTACTTAAGATGTGGCAGCAAATAAGTCTCAGTTCTGAGAAGGATGAATGTATACAATGAGGCTTAAATGAATCCGTTTCAAAGTGTAGTCACACCTCTAGGAGAGCTTCCCGAAGTGAGTGATTTTCTGATTTACCTGTAGCTGCAAAATAAAGTCACCTCACTTGAATTTTGGAGTCTTCTTTGTTCATGCATCCCTTCCGCAGACGTCTGTGGACACCTACTGTGTGCAGAGCATTTATGGGGTACCACCCAGGACAGAAGGGCAGGCAGTTTTCCTTCAGGTTTTGTGTAGAATGGTAACCATCAAACTAGAAAATATCAAATAGTGACTATCAAACTAGAGACAAAAGGACAAATAAATTCTAAGAAAGTGAGCTCCACTAGAAAGAGATTTTCTTTCTGAAAGAAATGCCCTGAATGAGAAATTTAAAGTACAACCACCTCCTGAATATGCAGATACTGGGTGAATTTCACTGAAGACTGTTGCTTGGAATGAGCAAAGGTGCAAAGAAGCATGCGCAGGGATTCTCTCTGTAACCCTCTCCAGAACAGCATAGGGCCCCGTGCATCTGAAGCCTCGGTGTTAGTGAGACTCCTCCTGACAAACAGAGCCACTTGGTGTCTGGGACACACACAGGTACACACGACCTGTAAAGAACTGGCCCGTGCAATGCTGGAGGCTGAAGCGCCTCCAGATGGGCAGGGTCAGCTGCCAGCTCGAGACTGAGAAGAGACTGGTGCTTCCTCAGGGAAAAGCCTGTGTCCCAGAGAGCACATCCTCAGGCAGAGGGACTCCTGGCTCACTGGGGAGAGCCTCTGCTCATCCCAGGCTGCGGCCTGACTCGATGAGGCCCACTCACACGGGGGAGGCCCGTCTGCTTTCCTCAGTGACCTGCAGTGAGTGTCTTCAAAAGGCAGCCGCACAGAAGCCCGCAGGGCCACACTGGTCAGGCATCTGCTCCCTGCAGGACCCCATTAGGGGGGCGCATAAGAAACACTGGCACAGCATTCACCAGTGCAAAAAAGCTAAACATCTGATGCTGCGCCCGGAGGGGCTTCTATAGCAACAGATGTGGCATCAACTTATAATCACATACGCAAGTGTTTAAACGCATTTTAGTTGGGAAAGCATAATAGAGAGTAGGGGTCTGTGTGTGCTAACACATCTGTAGATAGGAACTTATTTTTAATGTAAACCACACTCACAGGAGGAATAGTACCGGAGAACATTTACATCAACAGTCAGAGTAATAGCAGAATTTTAGTAACGTTTCCCTGGATTTCAAAATATCTGGATTAGCTCATTTCTTTTTTCATATACCTTGGGATATGTATAAGAAAGAACAGGGTGTGATTTTGTAAAGGAATGCCACATCCTCTACGAATGCTGAAGGCGTGGAGTTTCCAGAATAACTCATTTGACATCAAGATTTGATGGAAACGGAGGACAAGAGATATGCCAGGGATGGGTGGGATACAGAGCCATGAGTGGCCCCCACAGATGCTGGAGCAGGTGCTGAGCCCGAGGGTGGTCCAGGCCACAGCAGGGTCGACTGTGCCCTGGAGGAGTCTTTCACCAATTTTCCGTGCTTTGCTCTGTATGCAACCCTCGTAACTAGTCCTGTGTCAAGGGCCCATTTTTGAGGAAATATATTTCTGACACCTATTGAGCATACAAATGTTTTGAAAAGATATCCTCGTGTGAGTTTGCAAGGGCGCAGAATCTTCTGGACGCCGAAATATTGCAGATAATACATTGTTCATTTCTACAAGCTGATCGCACCTCCATCTGGTAAAGATAAATCACCTTAACATAATAAAACAGCCCCGTGGCTACACTGTGTGCTTCCCAAGGGGAAGGATGCAGCAGGCCCATCCTGCTTCCTCCGACCCGTACCACCTAAAAGAGCTCTCAGCACACTCATCACTTTAAAAGTATGTCATAAATTAATACACCTTATTTTTAGTATTGCTGTTTAAGTTCTGATTTTCTAAACATTTAAATTCTCACAGTTCAGATGTAACAACTTGCCTTCTGAAGGCATGAAAGACAGCCCATGTGTTGACTATTTAATAAATATTCACTCTGACTCTACTTCTATGCTAGGTGTACACTAAAGAGCTGTGAAGGTGAATTCATGGGTTAAAATACCCCAAAGCCTTGGCTTCATGAGAAAACGCACATAAACGCGGTTCTCGGCTGCTCCAGGACCGGGTCCAGGGCTCTGGGAAGCACTGCAGAGACTGTGGCTCTTTCTCACCGCAGGCCTGGCTCTGGCCTCCCAGAGCGGGTGCGTCCGTGAGGCGGCCCTGCCCTGTGCCTGCGAGGGCAGATGAACCCCCCCCCCCCAACCTGCCAGTGTGGCCGGGTCTCTACCAGCTTCCAGTTGCCTGATCCTGGCAAAGCATCAGACAGAAGAGGAGATTCATGGCACTGTTTCAGGCGGAGCCTCAGGAGGTGAAACGCACGTTAAACTTATAGCTAGATGTTTGCTGGGCCAGCTCTGGTCTCCCAGCTCTGAGGGCTCGTGTTCTCAACAGGCTGTGCATCTTGTTTGCCTTTCCACCTGCGTCTGAAAGCTGTTGGAAACAGCGAGATCAGACATACGAAATGGCTGTGTGCTCATGCCTCTGCGTAAGTTTAACACTTTCCAATAGTACAGATTTTATGTTTCTACTTTCCATTAAGTCAGAGTGGAAAAACTCACATGGATTCTTCTATTAAATGTTGATACTCAAGTCATGTAAAGCATTTGTAGCGAAACTGTATCTAGTACGGAGATCAAACTTCTGTTTCCATGAGGTTAAGTGAATGGAGAATTGTGGACATTTCAGCTGTTTCAGGGCAGTTGGCTAAAAGCTGCGGAACCCCCTTGGTGTTGGGAGTTACTCCTGACAGCTTAGCTCTGTGTGTTTATAGCAGCAAAACAGCAGCAAATCGATCTTGCTGAAAGAGTCCTCATGCTTCCCTGGAAAGGAAACAGCGAGAAACCGGTGGTTAACAGCTGCTGCCAAAGTCTCAGGAATTTGATGCAAAATGTTTGGTGTTGGAAAATGAAAATGAAAGCCTAAAGCCTGTGCTTGTTCAATGGAAAAGGTTCAAAATGCTTGTCACGGTGTAGACAAAAATACTATTAAAGAAGCCTCAAACTGGGAAACTCAGAAACAGAAAAGGTGAGGTCACAACAGACGATGTGGAAATGCAAGGATCAAGAAAGACTCACGAGCAGCTGTCTGCCAGTAAAGCGGACAGATCCTTAGAAACGGCAGCCTTCCAAGACGAGGCCAGGAAGAGACAAGTACACATCAGGAGATAAGGAAACTGAGTCAGCGTTAAGGACATTGCTTGCCCTGAAGCATTATTAGCTCCAGAGAAGTAAACTTCGCTAGGGTGTGAGATGAGTGCCGCTGTGTAGTAGGTGGCTCAGAGGTTAAAGCATCTGCCTGGAATGCTGGACACCCGGCTTCGATCCCTGGGTCAGGAAGATCCCCTGAAGAAGGAAATGGCAACCCACGCCAGTACTCTTACCTGGAGAATCCCATGGAGGGAGGAGCCTGGTAGGCTGCAGTCCATGGGGTCCGAAAGAGTTGGACGCGACTGAGCGACTTCACTTCACTTTAAAAACTCTTTGGCATTGCCTTTCTTTGGGATTGGAATGAAAACTGACTTTTTCCGGTCCTGTGGCCACTGCTGAGTTTCCCAAATATGGTGGCATATTGAGTGTAACGCTTTCATAGCATCATCTCTCAGGATTTGAAATAACTCAGCTGGAATTCCACCACCTCCACTAGCTTTGTTCATAGTGATGCTTCCTAACGCCCGCTTGACTCTGGACTCCAGGATGCCTGGCTCTAGGTGAGTGATCACAGCGTCGTGGTTACTGGGTGTTTAAGATCTTTTTTGTGTAGTTCCTGTGTGTGTCCTTGCCACCTCTTCTTAATCTCTCCTGCTTCTGTTAGGTCCAGACCATTTCCGTCCTTCATTGTGCTCATGGTGGCATGAAATGCTCTTGGTATCTCTAATTTTCTCGAAGAGATCTCTAGTCTTTCCCATTCTATCGTTTCCCTCTATTTTTTGCATTGATCGCTGAGGAAGGCTTTCTTATCTCTCCTTGCTATCGGTTGCAACTCTGCATTCAGATGGGTATAGCTTCCTTTTCTCCTTTGCCTTTCACTTCTTTTCTCAGCTGTTTGTAAGGCCTCCCTGACAGCCATTTTGCCTCTTGCATTTCTTTTTCTTGGAGATGGTTTTGATCACTCTCTCCTGCACAATGTCACGAACCCCCACTCATAGTTCTTCAGGCACTCTGTTTATCAGATCTGATCCCTTCAATCTATTTCTCACTTCCACTGCATAATTGTAAGGGATTTGATTTAGGTCATACCTGAATGGTCTAGTGGTTTTCCCTACTTTCTTCAATTTAAGTCTGAATTTTATAATAAGGAGTTCATGATCTGAGTCACAGTCAGCTCCTGGTCTTGTTTTTGCTGACTTTATAGAGCCTTTCTATCTTCGGCTGCAAAGAATATAATCAGCCTGATTTCGGTGTTGACCATCTGGTGATGTCCGTGTGTAGAGTCTTCTCTTGTGTTGTTGGAAGAGGGTGTTTGCTATGACCAGCACGTTCTCTTGGCAAAACTCTATTAGCCTTTGCCCCGCTTCATTTTGTACTCCCAGGCCAAACTTGCCTGTTACTCCAGGTATCTCTTGACTTCCTAGTTTTGCATTCCAGTCCCCTGTGATGTAAAGGACATTTTTTTTGGTGTTAGTTCTAGAAGGCCTTGTAGGTCTTCACAGAACTGTTGTAGGAAGGGAGAGGCCCCCCTACATGGCCCCAAGAGTGGGATCTTGTCTAACACTTGGAAAAGAATTGTCTGAGGACACACGTGTGCTGACAAAGCAAGAGATTTTGTTGGGAAAGGGTGACCGGGTGGAGAGCAGCAGGGTAAGGGAACCCAGGAGAACTGCTCTGCCGCGTGGCTCGCAGTCTCGGGTTTTATGGTGATGGGAATAGTTTCCAGGTGGTCTTTGGTCAATCATTCTAATTCAGAGTCTTTCCTGGTGGCGCACGCATCGCTCAGCCAAGATGGATGCTAGCGAGAGGGATTCCGGGGAGTGGACAGACACGCGGTGTCTCCTTTCAGCCTTTCCCGGACTCTTCTGGTTGGTGGTGGCTTATTAGTTCCGTGTTCCTTATCAGGACCTCCTGTCATAAAACAACTCATGCAAATGGTTACTATGGTGCCTGGCCAGGGTGGGCGGTTGCTTCCCCTAACAGAACCGTTCAACTTCAGCTTCTTCAGAATTACTAGTCGAGGCATAAACTTGGATTACCGTGCTATTGAATGGTTTGCTTTGGAAACGAACAGAGGTCATTCTGTCATTTGTGAGACTGCATCCAAGTACTGCGTTTCAGACTCTTTGGACTATGAGGGCAACTCCATTTCTTCTAAGGGATTCCTGCCCACAGTAGTAGATCTAATGGTCATCTGAGTTCAATTCACCCATTCCAGTCCATTTTAGTTCGCTGATTCCTGAAATCGATGTTCATTCTGGCCATCTCCTGTTTGCCCACTTCCAGTTCGCCCTGATTCTAGGCTCCTACGCAGCATTGTCCTTCACAGCAGCAGACCCTGCTTCCACCCCCGGTCACACCCACAGCTGGGCGCTGCTTCTGCTTTGGCCCCATCCCTCCATTCTCTCCTGAGCTGTTTCTCCTCTGACCTCCAGTAGCATGGCTGGGCACCTACCGACCTGGGGAGTTCCTCTTTCAGTGTCCTATCTTTTTGCCTTTTCATACTGCTCACAGGGTTCTCAAGGCAAGAATACTGAAGTGGTTTGCCTGCTTCTGTCCAAAGCATCAGGTCACATTTCAGAATCAGTAAGACTTTTGAAGCGTAACTCTCAGGTCACCAGTCTCAGGATGCCAGGCCCACACCTTGATTTTGGACTTGTAGCCTCCAAAACTGTGAGACGTGAAGTGTCTCTTAGGCTGCCCAGATCGCTGTGCTTTGTTACGACTTGAGGCAATGCAAAAGGTGAGAATAACCGTTTAGAACAGGTGCCTAGAGGTGTTCATGAGTGCCTGCAGAACAAGGCGAATGTCTAGAACAGCAGGATCTGGGAGGAGGAGTTCTTGAAACCAGTCTGAATTTATCCCGAATTTCTATTCTCAATTTACAGAGCGAATGGATTAGACATTTTATAGCTCTGCATTTTTTTCTGATAAAAGATCTCCTCCATTTATTTGTGCCCATAGGACAGGGCTATGTGTCAGAGTGTACAACCACGTATCTATGTAAAGGTCTCCTCCGTTCATTTATGCCTGTAGGACAGAGCTATGTGTCACAATCTACAACCACGTATCTATGTATCTGTGCCCTTTCAGCTGGATGTTGGCAGTTATAGAAAATTAAAAAGTGAATGAAGCCAGCAACAACAAAAAGCCATCCAAGGCAATGAAGCAGCCCTCCTCCCCACTCACCTTAATGCATTCAAATGCAAAATGTAAGCAGCATGCTAAGAAATGACTGTGCTTCGCAGAAACCCAACATTTAAAAATCAATCTGATGGTGATTTCTAGCTCAAGAAAACTGCAGTTCAGTCCTTTCTATATTTTCCACCATTTTAACCAAGGAAATTGGGTAAAATGACTTTCAAAAGGTAATGCTTAAAATCAGTTCTAAAATATTACCAGGCAATTAAAGAACAAACAGTAAGTGAACTGAAAACTTCCAGATGTTCAAGCTGGATTTAGAAAAGGCAGAGGAACCAGAGATCAAATTGCCAGCATCTACTGGATCGTCAAAAACGCAAGAGAGTTTTAGAAAAACATCTACTTCTACTTTATCGACTATGCCAAAGCCTTTGACTGTGTGGATCACAACAAACTGTGGAAAATTCTTCGAGAGAGATGGGAATACCAGACCACCTGACCTGCCTCTTGAGAAACCTGTATGCAGGTCAGGAAGCAACAGTTAGAACTGGACAGGGAACAACAGACTGGTTCCACATTGGAAAAGGAGTACGTCAAGGCTGTACGTTGTCACTCTGCTTATTTAACTTATATGCAGAGTACATCATGTGAAATACTGGGCTGGATGAAGTACAAGCTGGAATCAAGATTGCCGGGAGAAATATCAATAAGCTCAGATATACAGATGACACCACCCTTATGGCAGAAAGTGAAGAAGAACTAAAAAGCCTCTTGATGAAAGTGAAAGAGGAGAGTGAAAAAGCTGGCTTAAAGCTCAACATTCAGAAAACGAAGATCATGGCATCTGGTCCCATCACTTCATGGGAAATAGATGGGGAAACAGTGGAAACAGTATCAGACTTTATTTTTTGGGCTCCAAAATCACTGCAGATGGTGACTACAGCCATGAATTTAAAAGATCCTTGTTCCTTCGAAGAAAAGCCATGAAAAACCTAGGCAGCATATTAAAAAGTAGAGACATTACTTTACCAACAAAGGTCCATCTGGTCAAAGCTGTCGTTTTTCCAGTGGTCATGTATGGATGTGAGAGTTGGACTGTGAAGAAGGCTGAGCACCAAATACTTGATGCTTTTGAACTGTGGTGTTGGAGAAGACTCTTGAGAGTCCCTTGGACTGCAAGGAGATTCAACCAGTCAACCCTAAAGGAAATCAATCCTAAATATTCATTGGAAAGACTGATGCTGAAACTGAAGCTCCAGTACTTTGGCCACCTGATCTGAAGAACTGACTCATGTGAAAAGACCCTGATGCTGGGAAAGACTGAAGGCAGGAGGAGGAGGGGATGACCGAGGATGAGATGGTTGGATGGCATCACCGACTCAGTGGACACGGGTGTGAGCAAGCTGCAGGAGCCGGTCATGGACAGGGACGCCTGGCGCGCTGCAGCCCGTGCAGCCACAAAGAGCTAGACACAACTGAGCTGGACCGAATTGAAAGATCTCCAGGTTAATAAGATCTTGTCTCTGTGGGGCGTTGTTCTGTATGTAAGCTTACCAAGTCTTTCAGAACAAGCTGCCTTTCTGAGCTCCAACCGTAATGCAGTAGGCGTTTTGCGCACAGGGAGTAAGAATCACTTTCGTTAAAGTGGGAGGAGCCCTAATACGTAGTCTGCGCGTTCCTATCAGCAAAATCCACTTGTAAATTTCACACCAAATGGATCTTTTTCTGTGCTTGGTTGTATGCCAGAGACTGCTGCTGCTGCCGTCGCTTCAGTCATGTCCAACTCTGTGAGACCCCACAGACGGCAGCCCACCAGGCTCCCCCGTCCCTGGGATTCTCCAGGGAAGAACTCTGGAGTGGATTGCCATTTCCTTCTCCAATGCCAGAGACTAATTTTTGCTAAAACAAATGACACTTTCTTCTGCTGAGTCTTCACATTGTAGTTCACTGAAGTACAAATTAGCAGAAGTATTATAATACACACGTAACACAGAGCCCACTGAGAGCAGCGGCCCTGGCGCCGCTGTGGGTGGAGGCTTTGCTCCGCTCCAGCACTTTCTGCAGGGGGGCGAGGGCGCCGGCGTGGAGGCACTGTGGCCGCCCCTGGGTCGGATTAGCACTGCGCTGCCCCTGATGGCGCCTCTTCAGTCTGTGAGATGACTGATCATTATAGCAATTGAGGGAATTTGTAGTGACTGTGGTGAGTTTATGGAGTCCTGTTTATGTTTCAGATAATACCAGGCACGTTACAGATTAGTCATTGTAGCAACTGTCCAAAGTCGGAGTTACGACTTCATCTTTGAAACTGACATTCAAGGAATGAGAGCCACACCTCCTTGCTCAGGCGCAGGGACAGGGTGTGGGCTCTGGCTGAGGTCGCTCACTGCTCCAGCCCCAGGTCCCGCTCCGCTCACCAGCTCTGGGGTACACAGGCCTCCACCTCCTCATCTGTAAAATGGGGTGAGACTGGCGTTGAGCTCAGGAGGATGCTGAGGGCCTGTGGCCCGAGGACACTCAGGTTCTGGCCTGCTGCACAGAAAGCCCAGGGAAACCTTGGTGGCCCCAGCACTGGTCACTGTCAGCCCAGGCAGCGACAACTCTGTCCTCCCCAGCCCCGCGGCCACGCGCCACATCAAACCCTGCTGCACAGCACGGCGACATGTTCAAAGAGCAGTGCTGCGTTTGGGCTCTGTTCCCTCAGTTCAAATCATTGGCCACTTAAGAAAAGGAGTTAAGCTTCCATATTCTGAAGCCTGTTCACAAAACGGTCACTAATTCCCCACATTCAAAATGTGTGTCCTTCTTTGGAATAAATCTGCAGAGAGCTTCCCATTGTTCTTTATTGCTACACTGACTCATTTTGTAATCAGAGTTCCCTCACGTGAGATGCTGAAGTATAGTAATTTGAAAGTGGCAGTAACAGGCACGAAGATGGCTGGGCAAGCAAAACGATGGTTCAGGAGACAGATAGGAAGGCTGAGTGTGGATGTTTTTAATGTGAAAATAACTGGGAAGGATGAACAACAAGAATAAATTTTGTACAAGACTTACTGTCTATCAGTAAATTCTGAGTAATTTACAAAGATGCTCTTCAGGCATCCACAAGGAGAAAAGGTGAAAGAGGATTTCATCACAATGTTGCTATGGCAGCAAAGCATCGTAGACAAGCTATAGAAGTGTCCTTTATCTGGCAAATAGATGAGTAAAACAGTGGAATTTTATGGAGTACTTGAGATAATGCATTGTTTATATGCCATATTAAAATAGTTCTAAAAGCACTGTAAGTCAGTAAATGTTAGAATGTTAACATAGTAAGTCAGTAAATGTTAAAATTTCTATAGCACACACACATACACACCACTCTATATTTCCAAGGAAATACATAAATAAATATGCATGTAAGATAGGGGGTGGGCGTGGCGATCAGAGAAGAGGAATTGTTGCAATATAAAGAAAGTCCCTCAACAAAGCCATGATAATTATTTAAGAGGAGCTGCTGTTCCCAGCTCAGTCCTGTCAGCCTAAAATCCTACGCGATAAGAAACAGTGCTGGACGTCAACAGGCTGATCACTTGCCCATTTTTTATCCCTTTAGAAGCCCCACTGAATGGAACTGCATGCAGATTAGGAAAAACTGCAATTGTAGAAATAAAATAATAAGAAACAGCAGCGTACATGTCAGTAAAGGAAGATTAGTCAGTCTCTCCAGGTTGGACTCGGAGAAAAGGAACCCTCCATGCCCTGTGCGGAGGTAAATGGTGCCATTGCCGTGGGCAACAGCAGGAGGGCCTCAAAAGCTAACCAGGGCCTGGAATTCCACTGGTGGACGTTTACATGAAAGAAAATGGAAACTGTAATTCTGAGAGGCATCCACACTCCAGTGTTCTTTACAGCATTGCTTACAACAGCAACCTAAATGCCCATGGGCAGAGGAGCCGGTAGAGGGTACGTCTGTATCTGTCAGAACATCAGCGGTGGACGCAGAGAAGGATGAAGCCTCACCATTTGCAGCCACGCTGATGGACATACAGGGTGTGTCAGCAGGGAAATGAGTCAGACGGAGGAAGGCAGACAGGCTGTCTTTTCACTTTCCTGTGGACTTGCCAGAAGGGACAGGGAGGGACAGGAATGAGTGACGAAGGTGGAGAGGATGAAGAGGGACAGAGTCCAGTTACAGAGCAGGTCATGGGGACGTCACACCCCGCACAGGGAAGACAGTCAATGGCGTAATGGCAGGTGGCGTGTGGTGCCTGGATCTACTGTGCTGATCGAGTTGTGAGGTAAGTAAACGTCAAAGCTCTGCTGTACATCTGAAATGAATACGATGTTGTATGTTGCCTACATTTCAAGAAAAAATGAAAAAAGATGCTAAAAATTTAAATCGGAGCAAAAAACAGCTTGTATATATGACATATTTTATGACAGTAAATTTTTTGAAAAACTATTTTATTTTCATCCAAAGGATTTCTGAAATAAAAATAAATCTACTCTCACGGTCATTTTGTAAAAGAGGGGGAACTAAACCTCAACATGTCCTGCTGAAAATGTGTGTCTTCCGGGGTTGATACTGAGGGGTTTCAGCCGGGACCACTGGGGACAGGGGACAGGGGACCTGGGCAAGCTGCCTGCCTCCTTCTTCCCTGTCACCGCCCTTTGTCACGGCTTTCGTAGCACGTGAGATGAGTGCAACTGTGCGGTAGTTTAAGCATTCTTTGGCATTGCCTTTCTTTGGGTTTGGAATGAAAACTGACCTTTTCCAGGCCCATGGGCACTGCTGAGTTTTCCAAATTTGCTGGCATATTGAGTTCAGCACTTTCACAGCATCATCTTTAAGGATTTGAAGTAGTTCAACTGGGATTCCATCACCTCTACCAGCTTTGTTCATAGTGATGCTTCCTGAGGCCCACTTGACTTCACATTCCAGGATGTCTGGCTCTAGTCCAGTGATCACACCATCATGGTTACCTGGGACATGAAGACCTTTTTAGCGGCCACTGGGGAGGGGCGCAGCGAGGGCGGGGAGGGGCGCGGCGGGGGCCGAGACGGGCACAGACGGCGTTTCCTGCGTCCCATGCTCACTGCCCAGGGCCACCCAGGCCCTAGCTTCTGCTCAGGCTCCCTGCACCGTGTCCTGCGCACCAGAGCGTGTGGTCTGTGTTACCGCCGTGGTTCTCCCGTGTAGCACAGCCTCACACCTGACACAAGCCCAGTGAATATCTTTGAATAAATAATGAAGGAGATAAATGAATGCTCACCTTATTAAATTAGGAATCAGAAGAATCTTATATACTTGGTTGTAGCTGGATGTTTTACTAAAGCACTTTCTTGTAACAGAAAATCTGTAGCATGCAAGCAATTTTCTGCAAGAAGTAAATACATCAGAAATTCAAACTTTTAAAAATTTATATGCTTTGTACATTTCTAATGTACTTTTTAAGAAAAAAAGAAAGTATTAATTGAGAAATTAGCCTCATAACTATTTTTTATCACAGCACAACTTGAGGAGAATAATACCATGTTGCTCAAATTTCTATTCATCTTACTTAAGTCTGTGAAAATCAAAGTATCTTTTGTGTTCAGAAACTAGTTCTCAGAGCCTCCATACACTTATGTGACTGAAAATAAGGTTTGGTACTTGGTTATGAGTCAGAATTCAATGTATCCATAGCTCATTTCTCTTTGGAGGCTATCCTAAAAATTCAGGTGCATGTCTGGACATTCTAGTGCCTATTATACATTCAAATAGTCTCACTCGGGTGAGGATGCGGTGACATAACCAGGTTATAGTTCAGTCATTCATTCTCCAAAGTGTTTGACACGTGTGTTCATAACCCGACTTGGGAAGGACATTTTTATTATGTGGGCAATAAAATGCCCGGAATCCATCGAGTAAGACAGGCGGTGGCCTTATTCTGTCAGCCACCTCTAGATGCTGAGCAGCCTGAGGGCCTGGCGGTCTTGCCTGAATCCCAGCCCCAGTGTCTCCTAAGGCATCAAGACATCCGTCAAGAATCAATTCTTGCTCAACGGGTGAACGACTGAGGAAAATGCTGAGTATTAAAAGTGGTGAAAGATGCAAGCATTTACATACAGTTATAGGTCCTCACTGATCACCCACCTAAACCCATTCGTGATTTACAAGCCCCCTACTGTCTGGCAGCTACACAGGCCTGGCCGGTTTCTGAATCCTCTGAGCACTGCTGATTCTCAAGGGGCCCCAGGAGCCGCGTTCCTGCGGGAGAGCCCTGCAGGGACCAGCCCTCCACTGCTGTGGGACCTTCTCCCCTTTGCCTTCTTGCTTTCTGTCTTCCTCCTGTCCTTCCTTCCTTTTCTCTCTTTTCCTTCTCTCTCTTTTTCTGCCCCCTATTCTTTCTGTCTTCCTCCTGTCCTTCCTTCCTTTCCTCTTTTCCCTCTCTCTTCCTTTTTCTGCCCCCTATTCTTTCTGTCTTCCTCCTGCCCTTCCTTCCTTTCCTCTTTCCTCTCTCTCTCTTTTTCTGCCCCCTATTCTTTCTGTCTTCCTCCTGCCCTTCCTTCCTTTCCTCCTTTCCTTCTCTCTTCCTTTTTCTGCCCCCTATTCTTTCTGTCTTCCTTCTGTCCTTCCTTCCTTTCGTCTTTTCCTTCTCTCTCTTTTTCTGCCCCCTATTCTTTCTGTCTTCCTCCTGCCCTTCCTTCCTTTCCTCTTTTCCTTCTCTCTCTTTTTCTGCCCCCTATTCTTTCTGTCTTCCTCCTGCCCTTCCTTCCTTTCCTCTTTTCCTTCTCTCTCTTTTTCTGCCCCCTATTCTTTCTGTCTTCCTCCTGCCCTTCCTTCCTTTCCTCTTTTCCTTCTCTCTCTTTTTCTGCCCCCTATTCTTTCTGTCTTCCTCCTGCCCTTCCTTCCTTTCCTCTTTTCCTTCTCTCTCTTTTTCTGCCCCCTATTCTTTCTGTCTTCCTCCTGCCCTTCCTTCCTTTCCTCTTTTCCTTCTCTCTCTTTTTCTGCCCCCTATTCTTTCTGTCTTCCTCCTGCCCTTCCTTCCTTTCCTCTTTTCCTTCTCTCTCTTTTTCTGCCCCCTATTCTTTCTGTCTTCCTCCTGCCCTTCCTTCCTTTCCTCTTTTCCTTCTCTCTCTTTTTCTGCCCCCTATTCTTTCTGTCTTCCTCCTGCCCTTCCTTCCTTTCCTCTTTTCCTTCTCTCTCTTTTTCTGCCCCCTATTCTTTCTGTCTTCCTCCTGCCCTTCCTTCCTTTCCTCTTTTCCTTCTCTCTCTTTTTCTGCCCCCTATTCTTTCTGTCTTCCTCCTGCCCTTCCTTCCTTTCCTCTTTTCCTTCTCTCTCTTTTTCTGCCCCCTATTCTTTCTGTCTTCCTCCTGCCCTTCCTTCCTTTCCTCTTTTCCTTCTCTCTCTTTTTCTGCCCCCTATTCTTTCTGTCTTCCTCCTGCCCTTCCTTCCTTTCCTCTTTTCCTTCTCTCTCTTTTTCTGCCCCCTATTCTTTCTGTCTTCCTCCTGCCCTTCCTTCCTTTCCTCTTTTCCTTCTCTCTCTTTTTCTGCCCCCTATTCTTTCTGTCTTCCTTCTGTCCTTCCTTCCTTTCCTCTCTCTTTCTTTTTCTGCCCCTACTCTCTTTCACTTCAGAGAATGCCCTCAAAGTTCATCCATGTGGTTGCAAACAGCAAGATCCATTCTTTCTTGTGGCTGAATAATATTCGTTATCTGTACACATAATATACACGCATATGTGTATGCATAACACGTGTGCATGTATATCTGGTATATGCCTCAGTACACGCACACACAAAGGCACTCACACTCCACAGCTTCTTTATCCATTCATCCACAGCTGGACACTTGAGTTGCTTCCATGTCTTGGCTCTTGCGGATAATGTTGCAGTAGACAGGGGCGTGAAGATACCTTCAATATCCTGTTTTTATTTCCTTCAGTTATCTGCCCAGGAGGATTGCTGGGAGTAGTAATAACTCTGTGTATCTCTTGAGGTACACCCATGCTGCTTTCTCCATCTGCCTGTAGAGGAAACGAAGGTGTGTTTTTAAAATTGTATTTGCTACACAAGAAGTGTGTTTGCATGCACCATAATTTTTTGGTTGTCTAAACTAGAAATTCACTAAAGAGTAAAAGAAAAATCTATTAATCATTTAAGAAAAACAGTGTCACTTATGATCATTACCATATTTCTGTTTCATTGAACCTGACATTAATATGGGTTATGTCTAAAACTCACAACTACAGAGTAGGGCAGTCTTCGGATAATAAATGTTACTGCTCAATTCATATTGTTTTGGAATTTGTTGATATTTGTGTGCTAAGAAGTTGAACCAGTCCATCCTAAAGGAAATCAGTCCTAAATGTTCGTTGGAAGGACTGATGTTGAAGCTGAAACTCCAACACTTTGGCCACCTGATGCAAAGACACACTGTACGCGTTCTAAGTCACTTCAGTCGTGTCTGACTCTTCACGGCCCCATGGACTGCAGCCCGCCAGGCTCCTCTGTCCATAGGGATTCTCCAGGCAAGAATACTGGAGTGGGCTGCCATTTCCTTCTCCACACATACTGTATGGTCTCACTCAAATACTGACCCTAAAAAAGCCAAACTCAGAGAAACAGATCGGTAGTTACCAGGGTGCTGCAGCGAAAAGCCAGTTCTGACTCCAAGCTGGAGCGGTTTCTTTGACTTGCTCTCTGGTGCTTTTGTTATTATAATCATACATAATTGCCTGTCTCAGAGAACGCTGTCCTTCTTCCTGACTGTTAGAGTGCCTTTGTTCAGAACCCTGTCCACCTGTGGAGGGCAGGAAGGAAGAAATTAACTCGTCTCCTCCCTGAGGCTTGCCATTCTAGGAGATATTTGCAAGGTTACTGGCCTGTTTTCTTTGTTTCCTTACCTCCTCACTCTGATCTAAAGAAGAAGCTGGCATCCAGACCCCAGTAAGAGAGTTATTGTGAGATTTTCATCAGCCATTCTTTCCTCCCCAACTCATTGGCTTGTCCTGCGGGGAGCAGAGCAAGATTGGACTCTGGACTCAGTAGGTAACAAGGGGCTTGGGAGTTGGAGGGTTGCAAAGATGTTGATCAGAGGGTACAAACTGTTCAGTTACAAGCTGAATAAATTCTGGGGACCTAATGTACAGCATGGAGACTATCGTTACCAAGACTGTATTATATACTTGAAACTTAATTAGCAGATTATGAACGTTTTTACTGCTAAAAAGAAATGGTAGTTAGGTGACCTTAGCTAGCCTAGGATGGACTTGTACACGTTAAGCTTGCACAATGTTATCCATCCTATGGCAAAAGGACAAGGGGCCTGCAGAGGATGAGACTGTTAGATAACATCACCTACTGGATGGACAGGAATCTGAGTCACTTCCAGAAGATAGTGGAGGACAGAGGAGTCTGGCTTGCTGCGGTCCAGTGCAGTCACGAGGAGCTGGACGCGACTTAGCCACCGAACAGCAACCATCAATCACTTCCCAATAGAGCTGGAAAAGGCGGCAGTCAGACTGAGCAGTCTCTCTGATTGCCCGGTCTCCACTTGTCCACCCTGCCTGGGGCTTTCTCCCTGCAGGGACAGGTCACATGGTCCCCGTCTGGACTTTCCGCTCTCCCTCCTCCAAGGCCCGTGGGCGGCTTCCCCAGGTGAAAGCCTGCGCGCACCTGTGCCGAGTAAGTGTTGTGCCCGGCAGACAGGGATTGGAAAGCGTGGCAGACA
>SJYG01000969.1:396491-454176 GCA_006410535.1 Litocranius walleri | reverse complement strand
CTCGGGTCCGCCTGTTCCCGAGTTGAGTCTCTGTTCCTGCGAGCTCGGCTCCTGGGCTTGGGGTTCAGGGGCGCAGAGACCCCTGAACGCGCGAGGCGGGCGCCTCCCCGCGCCCAGCTCGGTCTTGGCGGCCCGTGTCCGGTGCTGCCCCTACCCCGGCCGGGAGCCCCGCCACTCTGGGGGCAGCCCAGCCCTGGGTCTTGGATTCGTGATACCAGCTCGGGGTGCGTGTGTGCGTGACTTTTCTCAGCCCTGCCTCAAACGGTGCCCCAGCTCCTACTTTTCAATCTCCACGTTGTTGCGGGAAGCAGCAGTGTGCCCCAAAGAGAACCGGTAAGTTCTGGAAGAGCCTTGGAGTTGCTCCCGGCTCGCAGTGTCCGGGAGCCGTCTGAGGACAGGGGCCCAGGAGAAGCCCCCCAGCGGGACCCCCTCCAGTAGGGTCCCTCCCCACAGCCTCCCCAAGCCCAGGAGAGGCAGGAGACACCCGCGCCGACTCAGCTGCCTTCTTAGGGTAACTGAGCTGTGTTTCAAGCGATCGTGGTTTGAAGGCTTTTATAATTCCTCGTGTGTCGGCATGTTTCTAAACTAGGGCGGTAAACTAGGGCGGTATTAATGACGACGGTGTGGTTTTCTTTAAATATGTGTAGGAATAGTTGCCTCCTCCAGCAAGTTATCCCACTCTGGGCTGCTAGGGCAACGTCTTGCAGTGAAGTTTCTGGTAAAGTTCCCTGTTGACTGTTTGAAGTACTCTGTCACCGAGGAGATTTGCAGCTGTTACAGATGGAAATTAAACTGGGAAGAGGTTCTGGAAGTAAACTGCGTCCCTAAGGAGGGGAGGCTGGGGGTTCTGTCCCCCCTGGGTGACAGACATGCTCTTGGCAGGAGCTGAGGGGCTTTCCCAGGGCCCCGTCTGCAGCCGCTGTGATTACCGTTCAGATGAATTACCTGCTGCGTAATTCACCTCCCAGAGGAGTTGCTGGCAGCCACTTCAGCTTTTAAAAAATAAGTCAGTGGTGAATCCTCAAATAAGCAGTCTGTGGAGTGCTACGTGCTGGCTCCTTAGGCACCAAATCTGGGGCTCAAACATGGGCTGCACTAACCCTGTGTGCCAGGCTGTCATGCTGCGATGACTGCTTCCTTCGTAGCCAGAGTCTCGAGGACGTGATGCCTGGCACCCCGTGCTGCCCAGGGTTCGTCAGCACCCGAGGACGCGGGCTGGAAGAGGAACACGGAGCTGCAAGACCAGGGGTGCTGTCTCTGGTGTGGTGTCACGGGTCCCCAGGCGCGCAGGGTGCTGGGCGAGCCGGCCCACAGCAGGCTCAGGGCTCATTTATTTATTAATCAAATGAGTCTGTTACGTGTTCTCCCTACAGGAACGTTCAGAGCACACGGTCGTGGATGGAGCCTGCCTTGGCACTGCTGGCCTCTAATGGCCACTGGTTTTCACTTGAATCCCTGGCGTCTGGACAGCCGTGCGGATTTGCTGTTTTCTCCTACCAGTAACTGTGACATCACTGAATGTGCCTAGTTACTTATCATTTCAGTTAAGAAGGAGAACTTAGTGCTTCTAATTAGACAATGATGACATTTAAGAGAGTTTTCAACCCATTATAATTCTAGCTGTAAACATCTTTTTTGTTTTTTTAAATAAGCAAAACAACATGTTCTTTCTGATTGCTGCTTTGAATCATAAGAACTTGGCCTCGCTTGAGTGTCCCTTGCTCAGGATTGGAGCGTCCGCGCTTCTTTGGCATTAGACCTGCTCCCTGGCGCACACTTTCCCTGAGTTGAGCCCTGGTTTACCTGCCTCCCCGACTCCCCCGTGTGGATAAACCCCGAGGGAGAGATGAACCAGTGGGCTGGCTTTCACGCTTAGACACGTGGCTGGTTTATTTCTGCTTTTAATGCACGCTGCTGCTCCAGTGGAGGCTTCTGCTCAGGGACTGGGAGCACCAGTCGGGTGTGGATCTCACGGTGAGCGTGCTGAGTGGAAGCTGAGAGCCTGTCGGGTCCTGTGAAGTGTGTGTCTGGTGACGTCACCACTTCCTCAGCTAGGTAGAGGTAAGGGGGAATTCTCCTGGGTAACCCGGTAACCTGGGGGACGGCTGTCCTTGTTTCATGCTTGTCACGTGTTTCTCGGGACCCCTGGTAAGGGGGAATTCTCCCGGGTAACCCGATAACCTGGGGGACCGCTGTCCTTGGGTTTCATGCTTGTCACGTGTTTCTCGTCCTGACTGACTCATCTTTGAGATAGGGATAAAACTTCTGA
Source organism: Litocranius walleri (assembly GCA_006410535.1). Classification (NCBI taxonomy): domain Eukaryota; kingdom Metazoa; phylum Chordata; class Mammalia; order Artiodactyla; family Bovidae; genus Litocranius; species Litocranius walleri. The sequence goes on along the minus strand of SJYG01000969.1, from coordinate 451,907 downwards.
TGGTGTCTGTGACGTCATAAGCAAGATGGACATCTTTAAAAATGGGGAATTACCTGATTTTTTTAGGAGATATGTGAACATTTTAACAAGATCAAGTTTAAAAAGTATGCTTATTTATTGAAACTATCTGATGTAAAAATCACTTCATGGGAAATAGATGGGGAAACAGTGGAAACAGTGTGAGACTTTATTTTTTGAGGCTCCAAAATCACTGCAGATGGTGACTGCAGCCATGAAATTAAAAGACGCTTACTCCTTGGGAGGAAAGTTATAACCAACCTAGATAGCATATTCAAAAGCAGAGACATTACTTTGCCGACTAAGGTCCGTCTAGGCAAGGCTATGGTTTTTCCAGGGATCATGTATGGATGTGAGAGTTGGACTGTGAAGAAGGCTGAGCACCAAAGAATTGATGCTTTTGAACTGTGGTATTGGAGAAGACTCTTGAGAGTCCCTTGGACTGCAAGGAGATCCAACCAGTCCATCAAAAGGAGATCAGCCCTGGGTGTTCTTTGGAAGGAATGATGCCAAAGCTGAAACTCCAGTATTTTGGCCACCTCATGTGAAGAGTTGACTCACTGGAAAAGACTCTGATGCTGGGAGGGATTAGGGGCAGGAGGAGAAGGGGACGACCGAGGATGAGATGGCTGGATGGCATCACTGACTCGATGGACGTGAGTCTGAGTGAACTCCGGGAGATGGTGATGGACAGGGAGGCCTGGTGTGCTGCAATTCATGGGGTCGCAGAGTCAGACACGACTGAGCGACTGAACTGAACTGATGTAAAAATATGCCATGTTTCACCAAGCAAAGTGTGAGGAATGGTGACCTTTTATATCTGCATTTCTCTGTGGCTGCATAAGCATAAATACGGCTTTTAAAGTTTCAGCAGTAGCCCCCACGTCCCATGATGTCCCAGGAGATGTGCAGGAGGCGAGGCTGACGGCAGAGCTCCACAGACTGAATTCCAGGGAAGGGTGGCAGGCAGAGACGCTGAGCTGCTTTATCATCTGAACGGAGGGAGGAGAGCCGGGTCAATGGGCTCACAGCCGGTTCCCAGTCTGTGACTGGGCTCCCTGGCTGCCGAATCAGGATGGCCGTGCGTGTCCTGGAGGCTCGCCTACTGGGGACCAGCCCCGGTGGATCCAGGGTGATTCGAAGGTGGAGACGGAGTAGGCGGCCTAGGAAAAACTTAATTACAGATAGAGAGAGACTAGGAATTTAGCAAAGGAAAAGAGGCCAAATAACTTGGTTAACACAGGGTACCAATCACCACCTACGAAGGCCGCAGGCGTCTTCCCGTTCTCCCGAAGGAGAGGAGGCACTGAGACCTCCCCGGTCCGATCTTAGAAGCCCAGGCAGAATTAGTAGGCTTGGTGGGTCCTATGCACCAGATGGGAATTCAGCCAGAAAATAGTAAGAGAGAGAGAGAAAGGGGCTGAATAACTTGGCTTACGTGGGGTACCAATAAAATTCCAGACAAGGAATTTGCACCATCTGTATGGCGGGCACCCACGCTCCAGATGGGAATTCAGCCCGAAAATTGAGGAGCAGAGAAGAACGACATGAGGGAATCAGTCTTTCCGGAACTGATCTGATTTCTTTATTTTTCGGGTTTGTTTATATACCTTGTGTTACACATAGGGATGAATACAGAGTCACGTGGGGGTCAGCAGTCCTGACCTTATCAAAATCAGGTGCTTTACATAAAAAAAGGTCTTAGGGGTTTTACATCATCTTCAAGCCATTTCTGCCTGCTGACACTCACAACTCTTTCTGATAACCAGAAAACTTATTTTTTCCAAGGGTGTTTTTCCTTAAACCAAGCACCACCCTCCAAATAAAGTCGCATTCCTATAGGGTGAGGGTGTAGTGAGTTACAATCAAGAAAGGAATTTACTTAACCTAAGGTTTAACATGATTAGTCTTAAAGGTTAATACTTATTTCTCCTATATGCTAGTTATATTCATTATAAGAGTAGGGAATATGAAGATTTAGCAGCAAACATCAGTCCAACAAATGAAAATCCTTCACCAATGTTCCCTTTACAATCTATTTAGTCTTAAGATAGTGATAAGGTTACAGTTTTGCATAGCAAGGACACAGTGATTTATAACAAAGTACAGTAGTCTATAACAAAAGAGAAAATTCATTAACTCAAAAAGTCTAATATTGCTAACATCAAAAACTACTATATTTCCTTTTCTATATTCCAAATACATTGATTAATATATTCTCAGGTGCCTAAGGATATGAAAGCCTGTGGGCAATCACATGAGAAAAGCCCTATGCTAATACTCCAAACTCTCTGTGCTGTTTATGGTTGAGAGGTTGTCACACAAGCTAGTCTGTCAGTAGAGAGGTTTGACCTGAGCCACCCTTGTCACACCCAAGGCAAGGAATTAGCAGCAATTATTGACACAACAAATGAAGAAACCCTTTATCAATATAATTCCCAACCAACCCACTATACTAATAATTTCTAACTTTCCACAAGAATTTGCCTTTAGTAAGTCAAAACATCTCATGCCTCTCAAGGTTGGAGGGCTGTTGTGGCCGGAGGAACCTATACAGGCAGGCTAGATAACCTTCAGAGGAGTCCCGTAAGTTGAAACACTCTAGTCACGCCCAGGAATTTTTACTAACTGGGGCTGCAAGTTAACTCGTTCTCCGAGAGGAATGGTTATGGGAGAGAGCTCCCTGTAAAGTACTCTGGTTTGGGGGTAGATGCTCGGGAACAGGGGATCTCCTGAGGCTTGATCACGCCTTTGCATATGCCAAGCTTCTTTTTCCTCATGACCTTTGCCATGGGCAGAGTTCCTCACACTGGCCCGCAACACTCGCCTGTCACCACGGGAAGCACATGGCATCAGGCGCGTGGGGTCGTCTCTGCACCCAGGGCCCTGTACTGTCCGCACAGAGCAGACACCTCCCCTGAGCTCGTGGACGTGAGCAGTGGGTGGCCCCAGCAGGATGGGAACTGGGGACCATGTGTCCCCCGCCACCTCCACCACCACCTGGAGAACCTGCGATTTGAGTTCTGCCGTGGTCCTGGCGCGGGTTGGAAAAGAATTTCCAGACATGAGACAGAATGAGAGGGAAATAATGTTTATTAGAGTGGGAGATGCTGTTAGAGCAGCGGGCCAGCTGGAGGGGGAGCCGATGTTGAACAGGGTCCTTAGCGCACTTTTATCCCGAGGGTACAGGGAGTGGGCGGGGTCTTGCGGGTCTTGCTGATTGGATGAGGCATGGGTAGTGGGTGGGGAAGGGTAGGGCAAGTACCTTCTCCCTGCTGGGTAGGAGGGGAAACAGGTTAGACTCTTCCTCTAATAGTTACAATGTGGGGGCCGGAAGGACAGTAAGGGTCTGGTTTTTTCGTTCCTGCATTCCAAGACCCTCCTTGGTGTTATCTGCTCTCTGGCCCGTGGGTCACCGCAGGTTCTAAGTCCTTTGAGATCTGATTCCATCATCCTCAGAAACTCACCAGGTAGACTCTACGTGCATTTTTTGAGGTGAACCAAGGCAGGTTAAAGACATACTTCTGGAGGAAGACTGCGAGAGGATTTCACGGGGAAGTGCGTTTGCATTTAGGCTGCCTTGTGCTGCTGCTTATTTCCCGCTGGTCGCCGGCCGCTGTCGCCCAGATCGCCGGCTTGCTGAGGGCTGGGCTTGTTCTCACTGGACACTCGAGGCCACCTTCCCCCAGGCCAGGCCGCGGTGCCCTCGCTCCTGTGCTGAGCACCAGCCTCTGCACCACGGAGTCCTGCCTTCCCCACCCCTCGCCCTTCTCTTTGATGCTGGTGAACAGTGTTGCCTTTTTCAGTTAAGATTATTGGTGAGACCGTTTCTGCTTTCTACGGAAGCTTAGCTCTACATCCTGTAAACATTACTAATCAGCTGTGTTTTGATTAAGCAAAGAAGTGGGAAATTTTGAAACTTCTCTTAGTTGCTTAGTGGACCTGTTAGCAGTTGTCGCTAGAAATAGTCAGAAAAGGCCAGTTAAGTGGGGGTACCCAGGGGGCCTGCCGGGGAGCCCAGCACCCTCGCTGACCTGCTTCTCCTGAGGGGGTCTCCAGAGCTGTCTCTCTGTACCTCACGCCTGGCGCTGAGTCTGGTGTTACTTATAGTCCTTACTGTGAGTGAATAAATCTGCTTGTCATTGGACATCACCTCTATTTTTGATAGGCACCACAATTCCTTGCATTACGGCGCTGAGTTATAATTGTGGTTATATAAACGGTAAGGTTCAGTATCAAGACTCAGGCTGACTTCAGCTGAAGTCAGACACCCTGCCCCTGTGCAGTGAGTGGGAATTGCATTTAAGCGTTGACTTGAGAAGTAACTGTAATTATTTATATTTTGATGGAAGTAGTTTAAATGACAAATCATTGTAAGAATCAGGGGCTTCCCTGGTGGCTCAGAGGTTAAAGTGTCTGCCTGCAAGGTGGGAGACCTGGGTTCAATCCCTGGGTCGGGAAGATTCCCCGGAGAAGGAAATGGCAACCCACTCCAGTATTCTTGCCCAGAGAATCCCAAGGACAGAGGAGCCTGGTGGGTTACAGTCCACAGGGTAACAGATTCGGACACGACTGCTGAGTGACTTCAGTTTCACTTTCACATTGTAAGAATCAAATTCCATTTCTAGAATGAACGTGAATGCTCTTAATAGGAGTATAATTTGCTGTCTATTTTATGACTCATCTGTGAGAATATAACCACCTGAATGAACCCAACTTCTACACTGGGACATTTCTGTTCATTGAACTAGTGTTTAGGGGAACAGTCTGTATTTACAAAGTGTGACATAGATGTCAGTTATTCCTGTCAGAAGTTACCACGCTTGGTATTGAAAATGAACAGTGTGTCTGTCAGCGTTCGCACACATTTTGGTGACTTGACCTTCAGAGTCTAAGTGCCATGGGCCTCGGGGGTCCTCTGCCCAGGAGCCCCGCTCCCCTCCCTGAGTGAGAGCTGGGAGGTGGGCTGTGAGCTCAGCAGAGCTGGCCCTCTGCTCTGGCTCTGCGAGTGGGGCATGGGGACCTTCTGCTGTGGGTCCTTTTCTTGTTTCCAGGGAGCCTCACCCTCTGGTTAAACTGCCCTTGAAGCCCATAATACCCATCGTGGGGCCCCTGGGAGCCCTGCCCGGCTGGTCAGTTAACACTCCTGGGACCCACCTCATAACCTCCTCCTGAAGCTCAGTCTCTGTTTATGCGTCAGAAGCAGCAGCAGCAGCCCCCCCACCCGCACACACCTTCTCTGGACGCAGCCACCCCCCCCACGGCACACACCTGTGGCTCTGGTGCCCTGGAGGCTGCCCTGGGCTTTAGTGCGTGCTCCCTCTGCCCGACGCTGACCTCAGCCGGCTCGGTCCATGCCTCCCTTTGGAACCCCAGCCCGGGCCGCATGTCCCTCCCTACCTGCGTCAGCCCTGCTGGCTCCAGCTGTTCTCAGCCCGCTTCTCCTCTGCCGTCGGAACCCGCTTCTGTCCAGGTATCTGTGCCTGTGTGTTTCATGAGCCTCGTCCCGCTCGCAGGTGTACAGTGGACCAGTCGCCGTCAGCGATGGCCTTTGGAAAGGGCAGGATGGCGGCTTTGCCAGGGAGGCTGCTTGTGAGTCAGCGGGAGGGAACCCTTTCTTCCAGAAAGAGACTCAGGACTGGATGAGTCAGTTAGACCCTGGCACCCAATGGCCGATTCACATGCACCAGCTGAATCGAAGGATTCATCCCAGTTTATGGTACTGGTGCTGTGACGGAGAGGAGGCCAGTCCTGCTTCTGGCTCTTGTTCTGAGAATTTGTAATTATGATTAGCCGTTTGGGAACAGCTGTATCTTCATATCAGTTGTATAAACTGGCGTCACTATTAGTGGTAAAATGTAGCATATCCTCTTCCCGTCTCTGTCCTGTGAACGTCACCCTTAAAGGTTGCTCTCAGATAATCACACTTTACTGAATGACCCCGTCAGCTGACCTTTCCTGTACCGTTGTGTGCAGTTCTTCTTATGCTCCGAGAGGTGTGCAATCCCGCCTCGGGTCACCGGGGCCGCGAGGCGCTGGGGAGGCGCTGGTCCGGCCGGTGGGCTTGCTGACCGCCGGGCTGCGTGGACGCCGCCAGCTTCCGCGGCTGTGGCAGGAGCCGGGCGGGAGGTTTCAGGTAATTGCACACGCGTGTGGGCAGGTGAGCGAGAGGCGCGAGCAGCGCTTCGGCCCGGGCAGGTGACCCCAGCGCTCCCCGCAGGTCTCAGCCGCCCTGACTCCAGGCGCGGGGTCTGGACCCTCTTCCGTGACCCCCGCAGCCGGGCGGTGCCCGCCTCTCTGTGACTCACCGGTAAGGCCAGGAGGAGAAGGACGAGAATCCTCCTGTCTCTGGAACAACGACCATGAATTAATTTTTGAAGAGGAAAGTTTAAAGTACTTTTTCTCTCTTCCCTCAGAACTGCATTCTGAGTTATCTTTTCTAGTATGTTGAAAACTTCAAATGTAAATATTTTCCAGTTTCTCTTAAAAACTGTAAGATAAATGGTTTAATAAATTTTTAGAACAGAATTTCTTGGAGAGTTTCCTTTATTATTATACATTGAATAGCTCTGAACATAAACAAAATATCTGTGATTAACTTTTACCTTCTATCGCATTGCAGTGTAACTGGTGAATACTTAATGCAGGATTTGATGTAAAACATGGTGGATTTTTTGATTCTGCAAAGAAGTGACATTTTAGTGAAGCTGGGATGATGGAAGCTTTGTGAATTTCCTGCAATTGCTTTAGAGAAAAACTCTGAAGTCACTTGCCAAAGTTAGTGTTTCAGTTCAGTTCAGTTCAGTCGCTCAGTCATGCCCAATTCATTGCAACCCCATGAACCAGGACACGCCAGCCCTCCCTGTCCATCACCAACTCCCGGAGTCCACCCAAACCCACGTCCATTGAGTCAGTGATGCCATCCAACCATCTTGTCCTCTATTGTCCCCTTCTCCTCTTGCCCTCAATCTTTCCCAGCATCATGGTCTTTTCAAATGAATCAGCTCTTTGCATCAGGTGGCCAAAGTATTGGAGTTTCAGTTTCAGCATCAGTCCTTCCAGTGAACACCCAGTACTGATCTCCTTTAGAATGGACTGGTTGGATCTCCTTGCAGTCCAAGGGACTTTCAAGAGTCTTCTCCAACACCATAGTTCGAAAGCATCAGTTCTTCATCGATCACCTTTCTTTATAGTCCAACTCTCACATCCGTACATGACTATTGGTGAAACAATAATCTTGACTAGATGGACCTTTGTCAGCAAAGTAATGTCTCGGCAAACTAATGTCCTGCTTTTTATAATGCTGTCTAGATTGGTCATAACTTTCCTTCCGACGAGTAAGCATCTTTTAATTTCATGGCTGCAATCACCATCTGCAGTGATTTTGGAGCCCAGAAAAATAAAGTCAGCCACTGTTTCCCATCTATTTGCCATGAAGTGATGGGACCAGATGCCATGATCTTAGTTTTCTGAATGTTTTGCTTCAAGCCAATTTTTTCACTCTCCTCTTTCACTTTCATCAAGAGACTCTGGTTCTTCTTCACTTTCTACTATAAGGGTGGTGTCATCTGCATATCTGAGGTTACTGATATTTTTCCCAGTACTCTTGATTCCAGCTTGTGCTTCATGCAGCCCAGTGTTTCTCATGATGTGCTCTGCATATAAGTTAAATAAGCAAGCTGACAATATACAGCCTTGACATACTCCTTTTCCTATTTGGAACTAGTCTGTTCCATATCCAGTTCTAACTGTTACTTCCTGGCCTGCATACAGGTTTCTCAAGAGGCAGGTCAGGTGGCCTGGTATTCCCATGTCTTTTAGAATTTTCCACAGTTTATTGTGATCCACACAGTCAAACGCTTTGGCATTGTCAATAAAACAGAAACAGACGTTTTTCTGGAACTCTCTTGCTTTTTCCATGATCCAGAGGATGTTGGCAATTTGATCTCTGCTTCCTTTGTTTTGTAAAACCAGCTTGAACATCAGGGAGTTCGCGGTTCACATATTGCTGAAGCTTGGCTTGAAGAATTTTGAGCATTACTTTACTAGTGTGTGAGATGAGTACAATTGTGTGGTAGTTTGAACATTCTTTGGCATTGCCTTTCTTTGGAATTGGAATGAAAACTGACCTTTTCCAGTCCTGTGGCCACTGCTGAGTTTTCCAAATTTTCTGGCATACTGAGTGCAGCACTTTGACAGCATCATCTTTCAGGATTTGAAACAGCTCAACTGGAATTCCATCACCTCCACTAGCTTTGTTCGTAGTGATGCTTCCTAAGGCCCACTTGACTTCTCATTCCATGATGTCTGGTTCTAGGTGAGTGGTTACACCATCAAGATTATCCGGGTCGTGAAGATCTTTTCTGTACAGTTCTTCTGTGTATTCCTGCCACCTCTTCTTAATATCTTCTGCTTCTGTTAGGTCCCTACCATTTCTGTCCTTTTTTTGAGCCCGTCTTTGCATGAGATATTCCCTTGGTATCTCTAATTTTCTTGAAGAGATCTCTAGTCTTTCCCATTCTATTGTTTTCCTCTATTTTTTTGTGTGTTGATCACTGAGGAAGGCTTTCTTGTCTCTCCTTGCTATTCTTTGGAACTCTGCATTCAGATGGGTATATCTTCCCTTTTCTCCTTTGCTTTTTGCTTCCCTTCTTTTCACAGCTATTTGTAAGGCCTCCTAAGGCAGTCATTTTGCTTTTTTGCATTTCTTTTTCTTGGGGATAGTCTCGATCCCTGTCTCCTGTACAGTGTCACAAACCTCCGTCCATAGTTCATCAGGCACGCTCTCAGATCTAGTCCCTTAAACCTATTTCTCACTTCCACTGTGTAGTCATAAGGGATTTGATTTAGGCCATACCTGAATGGTCTAGTGGTTTTCTCCACTTTCTTCAATTTCGGTCTGAATTTGGCAATAAGGAGTTCATGATCTGAGCCACAGTCAGCTCCCGGTCTTGTTTTTGCTGACTACAGAGCTTCTCCATCTTTGGCTGCAATGAATATAATCAATCTGATTTCGATGTCGACCATCTGCTGTTTAGGATTGGAAATGCAATGGGAATCAGGATTTAGTGCTAAAATCTCTTGTGGTTGAAGTCAGTGGTATTTTGAAAAGAAATTGTTTCACTTAAGATCCAGAAAGATATAAGAAATAATTTTAATGTACAGAATTTTTAATTTTAATTTTAGAATGTAATATAAATAATGCTTATGTATTTTTATATTTTAATGTTGCTGTTGTTTGTTCAGTCACTAAGTCGTGTCCGACTCTGTGACTCCATGGACTGCAGCCCGCCAGGTTTCCCTGTCCTTCGCTATCTCCCAGAGTTGGCTCAAACTCATGTCCATTGAGTCAGTGATGCCAATGTTAATACAGTTATAATATAGTCAGTTCTTAACGACATTCAGGATTTTGGAATAATGTTCACCTTCGTGGCTCAGACAGTAAAGTTTCTACCTGCAGTGCAGGAGACCCAGGTTCTATCCCTGGGTTGGGAAGATCCCCTGGAGAAGGGAAGGGCTCCCTACTCCAGTATCCTGCCTGGAAAATCCCAGGGACAGAGGAGCCTAGTAGGCTGCATGGTCCATGGGGCCACAAATAGTTGGGCCTGACTGAGCAACTAACACTTTCACATTTCAAAACCATCATATTTAAGATTTAAGAACTTAGAATACAGTTCTGAAAGAAAGCTGAGTGCCAAAGAATTGATGCTTTTGAACTGTGGTGTTGGAGAAGACTCCTGAGAGTCCCTTGGACTGCAGGGAGATCCAACCAGTCCATTCTGAAGGAGATCAGCCCTGGGATTTCTTTGGAAGGAATGATGCTAAAGCTGAAACTCCAGTACTTTGGCCATGTCATGCGAAGAGTTGACTCATTGGAAAAGACTCTGATGCTGGGAGGGATTGGGGGCAGGAGGAGAAGGGGACGACCGAGGATGAGATGGCTGGATGGCATCATGGACATGAGTCTGAGTGAACTCCGGGAGTTGGTGATGGACAGGGAGGCCTGGCGTGCTGTGACTCATGGGGTTGCAAAGAGTCGGACACGACTGAGCGACTGAACGGAACTGAACTGAAAGATGAATAATGACATGCTCAGTCATATACACATTAACTACCCCTTCTCTTTATATAAAGTGAATTTGTTCTAACTACCAAAATGTAATAGGAGAAAACGACTAAGAGCACGCGTAGGAAGTACAGTGCTTAGATCCCCCAGCCCCTCCTAAAGGAGGTCAGCCCTGGGTGTCCACTGGAAGGGCTGCTGCTGAAGCCGAAACTCCAGCACTTTGGCCACCTGATGGGAAGAGCTGACTCATTAGAAAACGCCCTGATGCTGGGGAAGAGTGAAGGCAGGAGGAGAAGGGACGACCGAGGATGAGATGGCTGGATGGCATCACTGACTCGATGGAATGAGTTTGAGCAGCTCCGGGAGTTGTTAACAGACAGGGAGGCCTGGCGTGCTGCAGTCCAAGGAGTTGCAAAGAATCGCACACGACTGAGTGACTGAACTGAACTGATGCTTAGATAAGATTTAGTCATGTTAAAACTTAATTTCTAAATCGGATAATGTAGTTCATTAATTTGATATGAGCATATATAACACGTTATGCTAAATTCAGTTCAGTCACTCAGTCGTGTCCCACTCTTTCGACCCCGTGGACTGCAGCATGCCAGGCCTCCCTGTCCATCACCAACTCCCAGAGTTCACTCAAACTCATGTCCATTGTCGGTGATGCCATCCAACCATCTCATTCTCTGTTGTCCCCTTCTCCTCCTGTCCTCAATCTTTCCCAGCATCAGAGTCTTTTCAGATGAGTCAGTTCTTCACATCAGGTGGCCAAAGTATTGGAGTTTCAGCTTCAGCATCAGTCCTTCCAATGAATATTCAGGACTGATTTCCTTTAGGATGGACTGGTTGGATCTCCTTGCAGTCCAAGGGACTCTCAAGAGTCTTCTCCAACACCACAGTTCAAAAGCATCGATAATTCAGCACTCAGCTTTATAGTCCAAGTCTCACATCCATACCTGACTACTGGAAAAACCATAGCTTTGACTAGATGGACCTTTATCGGCAAAGTAATGTCTCTGCTTTTTAATATGCTGTCTAGGTTGGTCATAACTTGACTTCCAAGGAGCAAGCGTTTTTTAATTTCATGGCTGCAGTCACCATCTGCAGTGATTTGGGAGCCCAAGAAAATAAAGTCTGTCACTGTTTGGATTGTTTCCCCATCTATTTCCCATGAAGTGATGGGACCAGATGCCATGATCTTAGTTTTCTCAATGTTGAGTTTTAAGCCAACTTTTTCACTCTCCTCTTTTACTTTCATCAAGAGGCTCTTTAGTTCTTCTTCACTTTCTGCCATAAGGGTGGTGTCATCTGCATATCTGAGGTTACTGATATTTCTCCCAACAATCTTGATTCCAGCTTGTGCTTCTTCCAGCCCAGAGTTTCTCATGATGTAGTCTACATAGAAGTTAAATAAGCAGGGTGACAATATACAGCCTTGTTGTACTTATTTCCATATTTGGAACCAGTCTGTTCCATGTCCAATACTAAGTGTTGCTTCTTGACCTGCATGCAGATTTCTCAGGAGGTAGGTCAGGTGGCCTGGTATTCCCATCTCTTTCAGAATTTTCCACAGTTTATTGTGATCCACACAGTCAAAGGCTTTGGCGTAATGAATAAAACAGAAGCAGATGTTCTCTGAACTCTTACTTTTTCGACGATCAGTGGATGTTGGCTATTTGATCTCTTATTCTTCTGCCTTTTCTAAATCCAGCTTAAACTTCTGGAAGTTCATGGTTCACATACTGTTGAAGCCTGGCTTGGAGAATTTTGAGCATTACTTTACTAGCATGTGAGATGAGTGCAGTTGTGCGGTAGTTTGAGCATTCTTTGGCATTGCCTTTCTTTGGTAGCATCAGTCCTTCCAATGAATATTCAGGACTGATTTCCTTTAGGATGGACTGGTTGGATCTCCTTGCAGTCCAAGGGACTCTCAAGAGTCTTCTCCAACACCACAGTTCAAAAGCATCGATAATTCAGCACTCAGCTTTATAGTCCAAGTCTCACATCCATACCTGACTACTGGAAAAACCATAGCTTTGACTAGATGGACCTTTATCGGCAAAGTAATGTCTCTGCTTTTTAATATGCTGTCTAGGTTGGTCATAACTTGACTTCCAAGGAGCAAGCGTTTTTTAATTTCATGGCTGCAGTCACCATCTGCAGTGATTTGGGAGCCCAAGAAAATAAAGTCTGTCACTGTTTGGATTGTTTCCCCATCTATTTCCCATGAAGTGATGGGACCAGATGCCATGATCTTAGTTTTCTCAATGTTGAGTTTTAAGCCAACTTTTTCACTCTCCTCTTTTACTTTCATCAAGAGGCTCTTTAGTTCTTCTTCACTTTCTGCCATAAGGGTGGTGTCATCTGCATATCTGAGGTTACTGATATTTCTCCCAACAATCTTGATTCCAGCTTGTGCTTCTTCCAGCCCAGAGTTTCTCATGATGTAGTCTACATAGAAGTTAAATAAGCAGGGTGACAATATACAGCCTTGTTGTACTTATTTCCATATTTGGAACCAGTCTGTTCCATGTCCAATACTAAGTGTTGCTTCTTGACCTGCATGCAGATTTCTCAGGAGGTAGGTCAGGTGGCCTGGTATTCCCATCTCTTTCAGAATTTTCCACAGTTTATTGTGATCCACACAGTCAAAGGCTTTGGCGTAATGAATAAAACAGAAGCAGATGTTCTCTGAACTCTTACTTTTTCGACGATCAGTGGATGTTGGCTATTTGATCTCTTATTCTTCTGCCTTTTCTAAATCCAGCTTAAACTTCTGGAAGTTCATGGTTCACATACTGTTGAAGCCTGGCTTGGAGAATTTTGAGCATTACTTTACTAGCATGTGAGATGAGTGCAGTTGTGCGGTAGTTTGAGCATTCTTTGGCATTGCCTTTCTTTGGGATTGGAATGAAAACTGACATTTTCCAGTCCTGTGGCCACTGCTGAGTTTTCCAAAGTTGCTGGCATATTGAGTGCAGCACTTTCACAGTGTCATCTTTCAGGATTTGAAACAGCTCAGCTGGAATTTCATCATCTCCACTAGCTTTGTTCATAGTGATGCTTCCTAAGGCCCAGTTGACTTCACATTCCAGGATGTCTGGCTCTAGGTTAGTGGACACACCATCGTGATTATCTGGGTCACGAAGTTCTTTTTTGTACAGTTCTTCTGTGTATTCTTGCCAATTATTCTTAATATCTTCTGCTTGTCCTTTATCGAGCCCATCTTTGCATGAAAAGTTCCCTTTGTAGCTAATTTTCTTGAAGAGATCTCTAGTCTTTCCCATTCTGTTGTTTTCCTCTATTTCTTTGTACTGATCGCTGAGGAAGGCTTTCTTATCTCTCCTTGCTACTCTTTGGAACTCTGCATTCAAATGGGTATATCTTTCCTTTTCTTCTTTGCCTTTCACTTCTCTTCTTTTCATAGCTGTTTGTAAGGCCTCCTAAGACAACCATTTTGCCTTTTTTTGCATTTATTTTTCTCGAAGATGGTCTTGATTACTACCTCCTCTGTAATTTATGTGACGAACCTCCGTCCATAGTTCATCAGGCACTCTGTCTATCAGATCTAGTCCCTTAAATCTATTTCTCACTTCCACTGTATAATCATAAGGGATTTGATTTAGGTCATACCTGAATGATCTAGTGGTTTTCCGTACTTTCTTCAATTTCAGTCTGAATTTGGCAATAAGGAGTTCATGACCTGAGCCACAGTCAGCTCCTGCTCTTGTTTTTGCTGACTGTGTGGAGCTTCTCCATCTTCGGCTGCAAAGAATATAATCAATCTGATTTTGATGTTGCCCATCTGGTGATGTCCATGTTAGAGTCTTCTCTTGTGTTGTTGGAAGAGGGTGTTTGCTATGACCAGTGTGTCTTGGCAAAACTCTGTTAGCCTTTACCCTCCTTAATTCTGTATTCTAAGGCCAAATTTGTCTGTTACCCCAGGTGTTTCTTGACTTCCTACTTTTGCATTCCAGTCCCATGTAATGAAGAGGACATCTTTTTTGGGTGTTAGTTATTGAAGGTCTTGTTGGTCTTCATAGACCCGTTCAACATCAGCTTCTTCAGCGTTACTGGTTGGGGCATTGACTCGAATTACCGTGATATTGAATGGTTTGCCTTGGAAACGAACAGAGATCATTCTGTTGTTTTTGAGACTGCATCCAAGCACTGCATTTCAGACTCTTTTGTTGACCATGTTACATTAAGTAACAGAAAACTCAATATGATGAAGAGGATAAAGCTGGCAGGTAAGACAGGAGGTAAAACTGGAAGCTTTCCCATCAGGACAAGACGCAAAATGCTGGCTAAGACTGAGGAGTATCGTGCATTCTCTTTCTGATATGGGTGGAGCCAGCCCCGACTGTTGTGCATTGATGCTCCTTCCTTCCTTTGCTTTATCAAATTCCACTGTGACCTGTAGGTTCCTCTCACTGTTGTCAGGGTGGAGTTGAAGTGCTTTTGGATTTGTGGTCTCCGTGGTCACAGGTGGGCAGGAGGAGGTGGGGTTGGTTTGGACCCTGCACGGCAGGGTCTGGAATAGGGCGGAGACTGGAGTCTTGGGGAGAAAGAGACGGTGGTTCAGCCAGTGGAGTCCCTGAGGGGTCAGGGCGCTGGGTGTCACCACGTTTGCTGTGAAAGCCCCCTGCTGCCCTGGGGCTGGGACGGGATGGGGAGGACTGAGGCGGCAGGGGTGCGGCTGGACCTCAGAAGCAGGTCACAAGGCTGCATCCAGCCCCCTCCCCGGTCCTTCCCTGTGGGATCCTGGCTCTTTCTGTCACCTCGTTTGGTTTAAATCTCTTTATTTCACATTTCAGAATTTGTGTGAATAGTAACATAATGTTCCTGCCTCAGTGTGGAAAATGTGTAGAACGTTGAACAGTGTGGGAAAGTGTGTGACTTGGACGCGCGAGCGCAGGCAGCACTCTCTGCACTTCTGGCCTGTTTTGCTATGTACCCTGTCAGGCAAACCATACACTAGGTGCAGGTTTTGTCTGCATTTTAAACTGTCTCTTTGTAAAATGATGATTTTCACACTTTTGAGATATGTTCATCAATACTGCCAAGTCTCTGCTCAGTAGTCTATTGTATCAGCAGAGAGGCTTTGCAGCTGTTCCCATGAGAAAGGGTTTAGTGGTGAAGTCTGCTTGTTTGTGGAATTTGGCACAGCCCCTCCAGGTTGCTCTTGCCAGCTTGCTCCTCTGTGGCTAAGCTGACTGTGTCCCTTAGGAATCCTTGGTAGCTGTTCAGTTTACTCACGGTTCATAATCCCACAGGGAAAAATGCCAGATTTCTAAATCCCACAGGCCTTTCCAGTTCTCAAGCTGGTTGTTTTCATTCGTCAGAAATGCACCAGTAAGTCATGTTTGGGGGATGGATTTGTGTGATTCATTTGCTAAATCTAGCATCTCTCCCCTGACTGGAGGGAAGAAGGCAGTGGGGTGGCGCTCTCCAAGGTGCTGAGGGAAAAAGAAACATCAGTTCAACATGTTATACCCAGCAGAGCTGCTCGTCAGAGCTGAGGATGCCGGAAAAGCAGGTCCAGGTGGACAAGAGTGTGTTCCTGTAACAAGACCTGGGAGCCCCCAGAGACGGCGCCCAGTGGGCACAGAACCCCTAGTGCCCTCTGTTGGCAGGGTGTGCTCTCTTGTCTGTTAACTTCAAAAGTGAGACTCTTACTGATTTTTCTAGAAGCTCTTTCCACCTCTTGCCCTTTTCCTGTGCTGTGCCTTTGTTATCACAGGTGTTCCTTCTGGGATCCCCGTTCTTCCTAAAGAACATCCTTAGAGGTGGCAAAGGTCTCTCTAGGACTGAAATCTCTCCTTTTGCCACACCTTACTTCTGAAAGACTTAGAATTCCAGTTTATTTTCTTGTTGCTATTTTGGAAGTATATTTCCTCTGATGCCCATTGTTGCTACTCAGAGCTCTGCCATCAGTGGGCTTGCCAGTGGTCAGCTGACTGTTTGCATCTGTGTCTGAAAGACCTTTTATTCCTTTGTGTTATTCAGTTTCATGATGGCCTTGCTTCTAAGCAGTCCTCCCGCATTTTCTCTGAGAATTCTGCTCCTCTGCACAGCACCTCTTCTCTTTGTGGGGAATTTCACCTGGACATGGGGGAATGTGAAGTATTACTTATTTTCTTGTATTTTTGATTATTTCTCTTTGTGTTTCTTAGAAAGCTGATGGTCAGCATTCTTTGCAAACTATATTTCTTTAAACTTTGTCTCTGAGTGTTATGAGATTGGGAAAGGTGTTTATAATGCAGAAGCCATAAGAAAAAGGCAGATAGACTATAAAGAAATGTTTCTAATCTCAAAAAAATAGACAAATTAGAAAATTAAGTCAAAACAAGATAGAAAATTATTTCTAATATAAATGATAATTGAAGAGCTATATTTTTAATTAAAAAAAGACTTCCAAGATTGCAAAAAGAACCCAAGAGGGAAAAAATGTACAAAGGATATAAACTTGGCTTTAAATAAAGAGCTTATAGCTAGTCATAACTATCTGAAAAAGATTTGTCCTGTCCCAACCAAAGCAGTGGGGGGACTGTAGGTTCTGGGGTTTCCTCTGTTGGTGATGGTGTCGTCAGCAGTAAAGGAGCTGCTGCCTCCTCTGCAGTCTGCGCACCACTGCTCGTCTGCTCCGCCCTGGTAGGGTGCTGTGCTCCAGACGCAGAGTGTCAGTCAGAGGAGGGCTGCTGCTCTTTCACCGGCAGGAGGGCACGCCAGGACCTCCTTGGGAGGTTAGAGCCTGGAGAATCTTCCAGACCCACCTCTGTCTCCCGGGGCTCAGCTGTGCGTCCTCAGTCCCACTGTGCCACTCCTCAGCCATGAGCAAGGCCGCATCCATGTTTCTGAAGAGCCTGCCGACGAGTAGCACACGTGCTTTCAGCCAAAATGTTTTCTCATTTGCTCTTTGATCCTTGCAGTGACTCATGGTTTACAAGGAAGTACATGGTTCACTTTCCAAATACTTCAGGGTTTCTAGATACTCATGGTTAATCTGTTGTGAATGGGGACATACTTGGTCCGCCAGGCACGTGATATGAGTTAGACTGCTGAAGCCTGTGTGTTCATGGGCGCCTGGCTATGCTGCTCAGCACTAAGCCTGAGGACTCAGCGAGGGCTCCTCTTCTCCGCAGGTCTCATAGGAAAGGCCTGAAGTGCCACTCGTGGTCTCACGGAAAGTCGGTGATGGGCTGGTCGCACGGAGGGGACAGGCTGGGTCATGGTGTGGCTGATGCCTGTGGGCTCAGCGCTGTGCGGTGGTGACGTCAGGCTGCCAGGGGCCAGTCCCCAGGCCGCATTGTGTCTGCCCTCCTGCTGGCACAGAGGCAGCATCCGTCCCGGCCATGGACAGGGCCAGAGGCAGAGCCAGCAGCCTTGGTGTCGGGGGGGCCTGGGGGCCTGGGGACATGGGGACAGCTGGGAGCTGCCTCTCCCGCCTTCTCACTGACCCCTTGACCCCGTGTCTCCTGGGTGGTGGACTGAACTGGCTTCTTCACCTCCTGAGTTGCCTCTGGGGAGCTGGGTAGCATCTGAAACTTTCCTAGGGCTTTGCGCTGAGGGATTTCTTCCTCAAAATGTGTTTTTTGGAGAAGGCTCCTTGCTTGTGATCATTTTCTGTCCTCCTTTTACAAGGTATTTCTCTTTCTTGAGACTGCAAGAACAGGAACAATCAGTGCCACTTATTATGCAAATGTGTGGGCTTCTTTCAGCTGCCAGAGCGATTTTCCACTTAAAGATGTTTTAACTCTTAATGTTGTATTTGCAACTTTCCAGCCCATTGAATGCCCACAGAGTGGTGATACCTTTTAACCAAGTTGTTGCTGAAATTTACAGAGAGAGATTCTCATTTAATGTAAATTATATGCAATGAAATAATTTACAAAAGTACTGTACAACATTTTTATTAAGGAATATGTAGACATATTGTCATTCAGAATCTCTAGTGGAAGAAATTCCACCGACGTTAGGTGACCTTAAGATCCGATGCTTTGGTTGCAGTCTGTGGCCTCGTGGGGAACCGCATGTCTCATTACAGCCTGTCTCAAACTTAGCGATCAGATTAGCCTTCTTTTTGTCCGTAGTTAATTCTTTATCACACACTCTCCAGTCTAACCTGGTGTCATGTGTTAGGATCCAGTTTTCAACCACAGCTCAGGGTTAGGGCCTCTCTTTGCATGTAAAACAGATGAGAAAGGGTGATTTTCATAGTAAACAGCAAAACGAGAGAAAGTTCAGCAAAACTGAAAGCTTCTGATGATGAGTCATTCATGAAGGCTCTGTTTCCTCCGGATCTGGGGGCAAAGCACCACCTTCAGGGACTGTTGTGTTCTCGAGTCACTGGGACTCCACACAGAGAAAACAAATTTGGACGACAATATCCACATTTTCACCCACTGTTGCATATTTAAATTTAAGATAAAGTGAAATTATGGTTTATCATCTGTTTTACCAAGAATACAGTGGTTTCTGCAGAGCTTGTATTTGCAACCAGATATTTATCAGAAAGTTTAGCCCCATGAGCTCTCTGACACAAGTGTAATAAGTGGACTGATCTGGAATGCTCTGATTTTTAATAAATAAAAATAGAGGCATGTAACGAAAGCTTGTTTTACATGCTTCATGGAGAGAAGATGCTTTTGTTTCTCTTGGACGGCAGTGACAGACGTGGTGCTGGAGGGCAGCTGGCTAATTCTCTAGCCCAGGTCTGGACTCAGGACCGGTTCCTTATTCTGTGGCCTGTCGGGGCCCTGCTCTCTGGATGCAGGACCGTCTCCTTATCCTGTGGCCCGTCGGGGCCCTGCTCTCCCTGGTCTTCCACGTTGTCCCCGGGTGAGAGCTGATGCTTCGGAGCTGTTATTCCAGTCCCGAATGCCACGTCCTCGGCTTCAGCACTGCGGCGTCTGTACCCACTTGGCGGTGTGCCCAGGGGCAGCGGGCATGAGCAAGTCAGGGGGACAAACTCCCACCTCCTTCAGAAGCTGTGGCACCATCAGGGAGGCACCCGGGCGGGCTGCTCACGGCACAGACATGCGCCCTGCTGGCCTGCCTCCTGTTGCAAGTCCCTTCTCCCTAGGCCCACTCTCTCCCTGGTGCCCTGGCACCTCTGCCTGAGCAGCGCATGGTTCAGAGGAGGCGACCCGGTGTGGCACATGGTCCCTGATCAGCCAGGGGGCTCGTTTCAATAGGTCAGTGCCCTTCTCTGCTGGGGCCTCCTTTCTGCTTGGTGTGACCCACCCGCTCCCCACGTCCCCCACAGCCCCTGCGCCCTGCAGACCCCCCTGAGCTGCGCGCCCCTCAGTGATGGGCAGGGTCCGGAGGGCAGAACCTGGCGCAGGATCCAAGGCGGTGCAGGATGTGTGAGCTTGGAAGCCCAGGGAGGAGGCCCTCGTCGGTGCTGGCTCTGGGGGCTGGACCACCGGATCGCTTTCTGGTCCCGAGCCCAGGTCTGAAGTCTGCAGGTCCGGGACTGGATTTTCAATAGGAGAGAGGGAGTTTCAGCATCAGAGTTTAACCGGGATGGACGTAGACTTTTTCGTTTCTTTTACAGGGTTTTTTCTTCGTAGCGATAGTAACGAGATGTGCAGAGCTACTCAGTTTGCTGGGAAAGATGCTCCGGACACAAGTGCATTATACATTGCTTGGTTCCCAGGAAGCCTTTGTTCACTTTTCCCTGAGAGCAATCACCTCAATTTGTGAAGATATAAAATCCAATCATCAAGTGTTGCTGAAGAACCAAATGTGTGTAAATCACTTCTTTCTTAAACACAATCTGGTTTCCAAGGAAGAAAAACTGCCTCCTGAGGAAAGCCACACCTCCTGTAGATGAATTGCCTTTTCCTCAGTGAATAAGTAGCAGATTCTGAAAAAGAAAATCTGCCCAAACATGTGTGCCTGGTTTCATTAGAGGAAAGCCTAGTTGCTTTTCTTTTTCTTTTGGGCAAATCAGAAACTGGTGAGAAAGGATTTCATGCTACAGCAGCTTGTATGGTTAAGACATTTCCCTCTTCCAAAGCAGCAGGGTTTGTGTCTGCTGATGGGTGTCTGTTTCTCTCAGTTGGCATTTTCTTCTCTAGGAGGTGGGAGAAACCAGATTCTCCACCTGAATTTTGGGGCTTCTGCTGGTGACAGCCCTCTTCTGTGGCTTGCGTGGTGCTGGTCCAGGCAGAGATGTCCCCACAAGGATGAAATCTGGCACCCAGGGACATCTCTGCTTTAGCTCAGAGCGTGTCTACAGAGTCCGAGAAGGCACTGGCACCACACTCCAGTACTCTTGCCTGGAAAATCCCATGGACCGAGAAGGCTGGTGGGCTGCAGTCCATGGGGTTGCGAAGAGTCAGACACGACTGAGCGACTTCACTTTCACTTTTCATTTTCGTGCATTGGAGGAGGCACTGGCAACCCACTCCAGTGTTCTTGCCTGGAGAATTCCAAGGACAGCGGAGCCTGGTGGGCTGCCGTCTATGGGGTCGCACAGAGTCAGACATGACTAAAGCAACTTAGCAGCAGCAGCAGCACAGAGTAACTTTCTTTGAAGAGAGAAACTGACTCTCGGTACACTGGTCCCTCAGGACCCCAGCCAGAGCCTGGCTGTCTGAGGTGACATCCCAGGAAGGCTTGTCCCCACAAGCCCACGAGGACCCCTCCTCTGCAGGACCAGGGACCTTCCCCCAGGGAGCCCTTCCTGGAATCGACAGGACTGTTGCTGCTTTGGGATGGACCCTCATAACTATTCAGCTTATTCTCACAAGAGTTACTAGTGTTAAGGCAGGCAGGTATTACCACGGCTTCATGGATGGGAGAGAGAATAGAGGAAATGATCATGCTCAAAGACCCAAGCTGTTTATTTGTCTATTTTGAGAAGCAAAGTGAGGAGAGAGGAGAGAAGGGGAGAGGCCTCTTATCTTTGCTCCCATTTTTTCCAATGTGTGTGATTGGATTATATGCTAAAATTATGGATATAAAATGCATGTGTGTGTATTTTCCTGCAAATAGCCGTAAAATCATATAACCTTTTTTGAGAGAAATCAAACTGAGAGAATTTCATATTTGCCAAATGTCCACTTTCCCCTTACACCACAAGGCTGGAGGGCTGGGACAAAGGTCAAGGGCACGTGGTGCGGCGGGATGGTGTCTGCTCGCTGTTCCTTGGTTCTGAGCACAGCCAGGGGACCTCCTGGGATCTCACAGCAGGGATCTCCTGGGATCTTCTCTCAGGGGACCTCCCGGGATCTTGTGTTAGGGACCTCCTGAGATGGTCTATCAGGGGATGTCCTGGGAGTCTCATGATCTCTGGGACCTCCCAGCCACTCTTCTCTCAGGCTCTAACAGGGTTGTTTGGAGAGAGGACCAAAAAGTAACTACACCTTCAGAACAAGAGAAAATCTCACGTGGGATCGGCTTTCTGTTTTCATTTCCATGTTCTTAAAGATGCCCTGAACTTGAGTTGGCCTGGACTCAGTGGCCAACTGGATAATGTGAACTGAAACAATTAGACAGTGCTTTCTGTGAAGAGGCTGGAGTTTGGCAAGTGCTGTGAGTCCACAGCGCTGAGTTACAGGAAGCAGAGAGGAACACTTGGAGCAGTGTCCAGAAGCTCAGGCCGAGGCAGGAATAGACCCATCGGCCAGAGTCATTCCCGAGGCTGCTGTCTTCTTAAAGAGCCCAGAGCTTTGGAGGCTCCCAGCAGTTCTGTGAAAGATCCAGGGAGACCGCTTCCTTAGCGAGTGGGCAGTTTTTCTTCCTTAAATAGAGGATTTGTTCCTGTAGTAGATAAGACAAAATGTTGTACTGTCCAAATTAAAGAACAGATTGTGTTGTTTAAAGAAAATGTCCTTGGCATTCCTGAAAAATGAAACGTCTTAGAAAAGCCAGTAAAATGCTCAGCGTTTTCAGGGTGAATAGCTAAGGGCTAAACTTTACAGAATATTCCTAAAATACAGTATATTTCACTCATTAATAGCTTGAAAGTTGAAATATTACTTTGTAGTTAATCTGCCGAGTGACTCGTTATACTATACGTTTACATATGTATATATATATAAACAAAAAATTTTCTGACACAGAATTTTGGAAAGTTGGTTATTTACTTGATACTGGGCCAACTTGTTTGGAAAATGCACAAGTTACAGAAAACATGGAAAGATGGATGCCCGTCTGGCCAGAGGGCGTGTCTGAGTGACAGCGGGTGGTGGCAGGCTCAGCTGCCCGGCCTGGCTGTCCTGGGGACCACGCGGAGGTGACCTGAGGTCAGGAGTGGTCGTGGAAGGCGCTCTAGGGCAGAGCCTGGGGCCAGATGGTGAATTCCAATGGGGGTCCATCCATACCCTGATTCCGGAACCTGCAAACCTTTCGGAGCAGGAGAGCGCACACAGCTGTGGCGTGATGGCAGTCATTCCAGGTTGCTAAGGTAACTGGAAAATTCTGAGAGAGATGGGAATACCAGGCCACCTAACCTGCCTCTTGAGAAATCTGTATGCAGGCCAGGAAGCAACAGTTAGAACTGGACATGGAACAACAGACTGGTTCCAAATAGGAAAAGGAGTACGTCAAGGCTATATATTGTCACCCTGCTTATTTAACTTATATGCAGAGTACATCATTAGAAATACTGGGCTGGAAGAAACACAAGCTGGATTCAAGATTTCTGGGAGAAATATCAATAACCTCAGAAATGCAGATGACACCACCCTTATGGCAGAAAGTGAAGAGGAGCTAAAGGGCTTCTTGATGAAGGTGAAAGAGGAGAATGAAAAAGTTGGCTTAAAGCTCAACATTCAGAAAAGTAAGATCATGGTATCCAGTCCCATCACTTCATGGGAAATAGATGGGGAAACAGTGGAAACAGTGTCAGACTTTATTATGGGGGGCTCCAAAATCAGTGCCGATGGTGACTGCAGCCATGAAATTAGAAGACGCTTACTCCTTGGAAGAAAAGTTATGACCAACCTAGAGAGCATATTCAAAAGCAGAGACGTTACTTTGCCAACTAAGGTCCATCTAGTCAAGGCTATGGTTTTCCCTGTGGTCATGTATGGATGTGAGAGTTGGACTGTGAAGAAGGCTGAGCGCCGAAGAATTGATGCTTTTGAACTGTGTTGTTGGAGAAGACTCTTGAGAGTCTCTTGGACTGCAAGGAGATCCAACTTTAGAACTGGACATGGAACAACAGACTGGTTCCAAATAGGAAAAGGAGTACGTCAAGGCTATATATTGTCACCCTGCTTATTTAACTTATATGCAGAGTACATCATTAGAAATACTGGGCTGGAAGAAACACAAGCTGGATTCAAGATTTCTGGGAGAAATATCAATAACCTCAGAAATGCAGATGACACCACCCTTATGGCAGAAAGTGAAGAGGAGCTAAAGGGCTTCTTGATGAAGGTGAAAGAGGAGAATGAAAAAGTTGGCTTAAAGCTCAACATTCAGAAAAGTAAGATCATGGTATCCAGTCCCATCACTTCATGGGAAATAGATGGGGAAACAGTGGAAACAGTGTCAGACTTTATTATGGGGGGCTCCAAAATCAGTGCCGATGGTGACTGCAGCCATGAAATTAGAAGACGCTTACTCCTTGGAAGAAAAGTTATGACCAACCTAGAGAGCATATTCAAAAGCAGAGACGTTACTTTGCCAACTAAGGTCCATCTAGTCAAGGCTATGGTTTTCCCTGTGGTCATGTATGGATGTGAGAGTTGGACTGTGAAGAAGGCTGAGCGCCGAAGAATTGATGCTTTTGAACTGTGTTGTTGGAGAAGACTCTTGAGAGTCTCTTGGACTGCAAGGAGATTCCACCAGTCCATTCTGAAGGAGATCAACCCTGGGATTTCTTTGGAAGGAATGATGCTAAAGCTGAAACTCCAGTACTTTGGCCACCTCATGCGAAGAGTTGACTGGAAAAGACTCTGATGCTGGGAGGGATTGGAGGGAGGAGGAGAAGGGGAGGACCGAGGATGAGATGGCTGGATGGCATCACGGACTCGATGGACGTGAGTCTGAGTGAACTCCGGGAGATGGTGATGGACAGGGAGGCCTGGCGTGCTGCGATTCATGGGGTCACAAAGAGTCAGACACGACTGAGCAACTGAACTGAACTGAAGGTAAGTGGGGACCTGTGTGGCTCCTCTTGGTCATTCTAGGAGGTTTGTAAAGAACTTCCAGGAAAGCAGCTGGGGCCTTGAACTTCCTTTGTAGAGGTGATAGAGGGCTGTTTGGGCTATCTTATCGAGTGAGCTTTGATCATCTGCCTGTTCTAACACTCTTGTTAACTTCATCCTTGCCATCCACCTTCATGCCATGCAGCTGTCCCCAGCACTCCCTCATCCTTTCCGACCCCTGGAGCTTCAGTCGCATCCAGTCTGTGAGCCTCTACCCTCCTCTTCCTCTCCCCATTTCCCCGGATCCTTTAGCTAATGAGCTGTCTATTTTGTTGATTTCCAAAGAATTCTGTTTATTGTTTCTATTTTCTAAAAAAGAAAAAAGCTCATTTCTGTTTTATAACTTTTATTTACTTCTTATTGCTGACTTTGGGATGATTCTTTTAGTCTCTTAAGGGGAAAGATCAGGTCACTGATTTTGGGACTTTTCTTTGTTTCTATTTTAAACATTTAAATGTCATTCACTTCCTCTAAGTAGCACTGAGGCTGCCTTTCAGAGACTTTTGAGATGTCATTTTGACATTTTTATTTCATCTCAAATGTTTTCTAATCATCTCTCTTATGATTCTTTCTCTGAGATACAGGTTGAACGTGGTCCTTTTTGGTTAGCATTTCATTTTCACTCAAAGGAGTGTGTGGTATCATTCAGGCGTCCAAGCTTCTGATGGGTGTGTGACAGTTTGTGCTTGCTCGTCTGTAATAGTGTGCTCTAGGACCTACTGAAGGTGTTAGGTGTTGAAGAGGGCTTCCTTCTTAGCTCAGATGGCAAAGAATCTGCCTGCAGCACCAGAGACTTAACCAGCAAGCCACCACAGATGCAGTGAGCAGACTGTGGGCACAGCGGAAGGAGGAGGACCGGCATGGACTGAGAAAATAGCACTCAGAGATGTACACTATCTCACGCAAAACAGCCAGCTAGCGGGGGCTGCTGAGGAGCAAAGGGAAGGCAACCTGGCGCTCTGAGGTAGGAAGGGGAGGGAGGCGATGTCTGTAACCACGACTGATTCACTCTGTTGTGCAGCAAAGATTGGTGCAACATCGTAAAGCAGTTTTCCTCCAATTGATTGAAAAACCAGTACCTGGTGGTGATTTAGTCACCAAGTCGCGTCCGACTCTTCCAGCACCATGGACCAGCCCAGCAGGCTCCTCTGTCCATGAGATTCTCC
Source organism: Litocranius walleri (assembly GCA_006410535.1). NCBI lineage: Eukaryota > Metazoa > Chordata > Mammalia > Artiodactyla > Bovidae > Litocranius > Litocranius walleri. Next base: position 426,486 of record SJYG01000969.1, on the reverse strand, counting down.
AGGCAAGAGCACAGGAGTGGGTCGCCACTCCCTTCTCCAGGGGAGCCTCCCCACCCAGGGGTCAAGCCCAGTCTCCCGCAGTGCAGGCAGACTGCCCACCGAGCTCCGCTGCGTCTGCGTCTCCATTCTGCTCCTGCAGATGGGCCCATCACTGCCATTTTCCACATTACACACGTGTGGGTCAGTGTGCGACACGGGCTTTCTCTAGCGTCGCGCTGGTAGGGGCTCCGGGCCCATCCGCCTCTCTACAGCTGGCTCAGGCCATTCCTTTCATGACTGCGTGGCAGTCTCTGGCCTATTGCTGCCGCGGCTTCTCTACCGCCCATCCGTCGACGGCATCCGGGCTGCTTCCGCGGCCAGGCCGCTCTGAGCCAAGCGGCAGGCAGCTCCTGCCGCCCGTGTCTTTCAGGTTGGGGCTTTCTCAGGATATATGCCAGTGGCGGGATTGCTGCTCATATGGTCGGTTTATTCTTAGCTGTTTAAGGAATCACCATACTTCTCTCCATGGTGGCTGTACCCGTTTATATCCCCACAAACGGTGCAGGACGGTTCCCTCTTCTCCACATCCTCTCCAACATCTGCTGTCTGTAGACTTCTGATGAGGATCGTTCTGACTGGTGTGAGCTGATAACTCAACTGTGGCTTTGGCTTGCGTTTCTCTAGTAGTGAGTGATGTCGGGCACCTTTCCATGTCTTCACTGGCCATCGGTGTGTCTTTGGAGAAATGCCTCTTAGGTCTCCTGCCATTTTTTGATTGGGTTCTTTGTTTTTGTGATGTTGAGTTACATGAGCTGCTTATATGTTTTGGAGATTAATCCTTGATCAGTTGCTTAATTTATAATTATTTCTCCCATTATGAGGGTTGTCTTTCATCTCGTTTATAGTTTCCTTTGCTGTGCAAAAGCTTTTAAGTTTTATTAGGTCCCGTTTGTTATTTTTATTTCCATTACTCTAGGAGGTGGGTCAGAGAAAATCTTTCTGTGACTTGTCAGAAGTGTACTGCCTGTGTTTTCCTCTAAGAGCTTTATAGTTTCTGGCCTTATATTTAAATTTTTTTAAGGGCTAAAGGTTTGAAAACAATAGTAGGGAGGATGGGGAAAGGGCTGGATGCTATTATAAGGTTCTTGTGGTTATACAGGAGGTCATGTATTACACGAACGCAGACCATGGAGATTGTGGTACGTTAAAGATGTGTAGTGTAAATTCCAAATCAGACACATGCACATTTTAAAAAAGAATTATAAAGTTAGAAAAAGAGCAGAAAATGTTAAATAATAAAATTATTGACTTTAAAAGGCAGGGCAACAAGGAAACAGACAGATGAAACTAAAAAGCAGTTACTAAGCCATGAGGATGACTATGTCACATTCCACTCTAGTGGCTTCAGCCCCCGCGTTAGAGGACAGGTCGTCGGCAGGTGGGTGAAGAGGCAGCAGTGGCTGCCCTTGCTGTGGACAGTTGTCTGCTGGGGAGATTATAATCAGGAAAGTCGTGTCTCTGAACGCATCCTCCCGCCTCCCTGGGGCTTCCTCTAGCCTCACGCGCTGTGTGTGTCTCATCCTTGTCTCTGAGTGAGGCTTCCTGTTTCTCTGGACGCTTCTGAGACTTCCCCTGGGTCTCAGCAGTATGACCGCGGTGTGTCTGGGTGTGTTCTGTCCTGTTTTTCCACCTTGGTGATCTCCCGTTAAGGGCACAGATTTTTCAGTCTGAAGTGTGTAGGCAACTCTGTGGAGCTCTTTTATAAAGACAACTCTTTAATAAAGTCTGTCTTACAGATTCCTCCAGAATTTCCAGTGCGCTTAGTCGCCTTCTCTGCTGGGCCTCCTCTGCCCCTGCTGGTGTCCCGCTTTCCCGACGGGCTGCCCCTGACGAGCTCAGCGCGGCTCCTCCAGCCGCGCTTCCTCGCGGGCCGGCGTCTGGCTGTCAGGGGTGTCGGGAGAGCCAGCCTTTCGCCCCCCGTGTGCACAGCCTTCCTTTCCTGTGTCTCGGTCGGGGCTTTGGCAGGTAAGAGGGAGGGCGGCGGCCCCCCCGGGGGCTTCCTGCTTGTGGGGGCTGTGCCTGGTGCATCCGGGGGCGTCCCGCGGCCCCTTCAGGGCGCCTCTCGGCTCAGCTTGGAAAACGTTGTTGTTCACCGTGTGTAGTTGGTGTGACTGTGCTGAAACCCCGCCTTCCTTTGCATACAGCCTTGTTATTGCTCAAATAAGTAACTGTGAGTTGTCATGCTTCTTGTCTTGTTGACTCGTTAGTGTACTGTCCTGCAGACTTCTAAATTCCCGCTGCACCCTCAACACTCATTTCAGTAACTCTAGTGACCCCAGTAGTGTTGTCTAGGAAGCGAGTTATTGCAAAGCAGATGCTGTTAGAAATGAGACTCTGCTGACCAGCTGTGTAAACGAGCCTGAAAGGTGCAACAACCTTAATTTTAAAAATTATGCTTTATTTTCTAGTAACTTGCTGCTGCTCAGTCCCTAAGCCGTGCCCGACTCCCCGCGGCCCGTGGGCTGCAGTGTGGCGGGCTCCCCTGCCCGCTGAGCCAGTGCTCAGAGTCATGCCCGCTGAGCCAGCGCAGCCGTCTGCCCACCTGACTGTCCTCTGCCGCCTCTTCTCGCTTTGCCTTGAGCCTTTCCCAGCATCAGGGTCTTTTCCAGTGACCTGGCTCTTCACATCAGTGATTGGATGGGAAGAGTGTTGGAGCTTCAGCATCAGGCTTTCCAGTGAATGTTCAGGTTGATTGCCTTTAGGATGGACTGGTTGGATCTTCTTAAGTGTTCTCCACCAACACCACAGTTCAAAGCACCAGTTATTTGGTGCTCAGCCTTCTTTATGGCCCGACACGCACATCCATCTGTACACGAGCACTGGAGAAACCATAGCTTGACTAGACGGGCCTTTTTCAGCAACGTGGTGTCTCTGCTTTTCAATGTGCTACAGTACATTGGATCAGGAAGAGTCAGACGCAGCTGAGCGACTCATACTTCTAGGCTGGTCATGGTTCTCCTTCCAAGGAGCAAGCAGCTTTCAATCTCATGGCTGCAGCCACATCTGCAGTGATTTTGGAGCCCGAGAAAAGAAAGTCTGTCACTGTTTCCACTTTTCCTCTTCTATAATATTTTCCATGAAGTAATGGGACCGGATGGCACCACTTTAGTTTTTTGAATATTGAGTTTTCAGCCAGCTTTTTCACTCTCCTCTCTCCCTTCCTCAAGAGGCTTTTTAGTTCCTCTTCCCTTTCTGCCATAAGGGTGGTATCATCTGCATATCTGAGGTTGTTGATATATCTTCCAGCAATCTTGATTCCAACTTGTGATTCATCCAGCCTGGCATTTCGCATGATGTACTCTGCATGAAAGTGAAAGAGGAGAGTGAAAAAGTTGGCTCAAAGGTCAACATTTAGAAAACGAAGATCTTGGTATGCAGTCCCATCACTTCATGGCAGATAGACGGGGACACAATGGAAACAGTGTCAGACTTTACTTTTTGGGGGCTCCAAAATCACTGCAGATGGTGACTGCAGCCATGAAATTAAAAGACACTTACTCCTTGGAAGGAAAGTTATGACCAACCTAGACAACATATTAGAAAGCAGAGACATTAATTTGCCAACAAAGGTCTGTCTAGTCAAGGCTATTGTTTTTCCTGTGGTCATGTATGGATGTGAGAGTTGGACAGTGAAGAAGGCTGAGCACCGAAGAATTGATGGTTTTGAACTGTGGTGTTGGAGAAGACTCTTGAGAGTCCCTTGGACTGCAAGGAGATCCAACCAGTCCATCCTAAAGGAGATCTGTCCTGGGTGTTCTTTGGAAGAACTGATGTTGAAGCTGAAACTTCAATCCTTTGCCCACCTCATGCGAAGAGTTGACTCATTGGAAAAGCCCCTGATGCTGGGAGGGATTAGGGACAGGAGGAGAAGGGGATGACCGAGGATTAGATGGTTGGAAGGCATCACCGACTCAGTGGAGATGAGTTTGGGTAAGCTCCAGGAGTTGGTGATGGACAGGGAGGCCTGGCGTGCTGCAGTCCATGGGGTCACAAAGAGTCAGACACGACTGAGCGACTGAACTGAACTGAATTCTGCGTTTAAGTTAAATAAGCAGGGTGATGATATACAGCCTTGACGGACTCCTTTCGCTTCCTGTCCTGCATACAGGTTTCTTAGGAGGCAGGTAAAGTGGTCTGGTATTCCCATCTCTTTAAGAATTCTCCACAGTTTGCTGCGATTCACACAATTAGAGGCTTTGGTGTAGTCAATGAAGCAGGAGTAGACTTTTTCTCCGAATTCCCTGCTTTTTCTGTGACCCAACAGCTGGTGGCAATTTGGTCTCTGGTTCCTCTGCCTTTTCTAAGCCCAGCTTGTACGTGTAGAAGTTCTTGGTTCGTTTACTGTTGGAGCCTAACTTGAAAGATTTTGAACATTACCTTGCTAGTGTGCGAAATGAGTGCAGCCGTACAGTAATTGAATATTCTTTGGCGTTCCCTCTCTTTGGGACTGGAATGAAAACTGCCCGTTTCCAGTCCTGTGGCCGCTGCGGAGCTTTCTGACTTTGCTGGCATGCTGAGTGCAGCACTTCAGCGCAGCATCTTTCGGGATCTGAACCAGCTCAGCTGGAATTCCATTCCTCCACTGACTTTGTCTTAGTTTTGCTTCCTGAGGCCCCCGTGACGTCACCCTCCAGGCTGCCTGGCTCTGGGTGAGTGACCCCACCATGACTATCCGGGTCATTAAGATCTCATTTTGTACAGTTGTTCTGTGTATTTTTGGTCTCTTCTTAATGTCTTCTGCTTCTGTTAGGTCCTTGCCTTTTGTGTAGTGCTTGACATTACTGTCATGACAGAGATTACATCCTTAGTCTCTGTTGCAAGAACGGGGATGCTCCTCTCACTACTGAAGTCTTCAGGTTTTTATGACAAACTGAGAATAACCCTGTTCTTGCTGTAAAACAGAGACAGTGTTCTCAGTAAACCAGGTTTGTGAGAGAAAAAGCTTACGTGGCAGTAACGAATGACGTTCTGATCTGCTGGGGTCCAGCCCCGGTGGATCCAGGGTAATTCGAAGGGGAGATGGAGTCGGCGTCCTAGGAAAACACTTATTTAATTACAGATACATAGAGAGATTAGAAACGGATAGTGTAGTTGGAAAATTAGTGGAGAAAGAGGCTGAATAACTTGGTTTATGTGGGATACCAATAAAATTCCAAGACAAGGAATTTGCACCGTCTACATTGGGCCACCGGCACCCGTTTGAATATCGGAGGGTGCCTCGCCTTGGGCTCCCTCTCTTACGGATCTTAGAAGCCAGGGCAGGTAAGTAGATGTGGTGAGCACTCATGTTCCAGATGGGAATTCAGCCAGAAAAACGGGGAAAGAAAGAGCAACACGGGGGAATCAGTCTTTCCAGAAACTGATCCGATTTCTTTATTTTTTAGGTTTGCTTGTATACTTTTTGTTACACATAGAGACAAATGGAAATTTTAAAGTCATTTGGGGGTCAGCAGTCCTGACCTTTATCAAAATCAGGTGCTTCACATAAAAGTATACATAAAGGTCTTAGGGGTTTTACATCATCTTCTGGCCACGAAGCCTGCTGACATTTTATGATCCTTTCTTTCTGATAACCAAAAAACTTATTTTCCAGGGGTGTTTTTTCTTAAACCAGGCGCCACCCTCTGAAGGTACCAGATAAAGTTGCATTCCTATAGGGGGAGGGTGTAGTGGGTTACAACTAAGAAAGGAATTTATTTAACCTAAGATTAACATGATTAATCTTAAAGGTTAATACACATTTCTCCTATATGCTAGTTATATTCATTATAAGGGCAGGGAATATGGAGATTTAGCAGCAAACATCAGCCCAACAAATGAAAACCCTTCACCAATGTTCCCCTTAAGATCTATTTAGTCTTAAGATAGCAATAAAGTTACATTTTTACATAACAAGGACACAGTGATTTATAACAAAGAACAGTGATCTATAACAAAAGAGAAAATTCATTAACTCAAAATGTCTAGTATTGCTAACATCAAAAGCTACTATATTTCCTTTTCTATATTCCAAATACATTAATAAATTCCCAGGTGCTAGGGATATGGAGGCCTGGCGGCAATCATTGACTCAACAATGAGAAAATCCCTATGCTAATTAAGACTTTCAAAATACTCCAAACTCTCTGTGCTATTTATTGCTGAGAGGTTGTCACACAAGCTAGTCTGTCAGCAGAGAGGTTTGACCTGAGACACCCTTGTCACACCCAGAGCAGGGAATTAGCAGCAATTATTGGCACAACAAATGAAAAACCCCTCACCAATATAATTCCTAACCAACCCACTATACTAATAATTTCTAACTTCCCCAAAGAATCTGCCTTTAGTAAGTCTAAAACATCTCAAGCCTCTCACAGTTGGGAGGCTGTAAACAATCACATGTGGCCGGACGAACCTGTACAGGCAGGCTAGATAACCTTCAGAGGAGTTCGTAAGTTGAAACGCTCTTGTCACACCCAGGAATTTTTATTAACTGGAGCTGCAAGTTAACTCCTTCTCCGAAAGAGGTGGTGGGGGTCAGCCCCCCGTAAGGTCAGAGGTGTAGGTGAGAGCATGAAACAGTAAAGTAGGTAGACTCTGGTTCTGGAAGTAGATGCTCGGGAACAGGCGGTTTCCTGAGGCTCGATCCGCCTCTGCGTGTGCCGAGGCTCCGTCCTCACTGCCTCTGCCACGGGCGGAGTGCCTCACGCTGGCGCCCGGCACTGGTCAGCTCCTCTGCACAGATCAACCATATGGTGTTTTGGGTGAACTGTTTCACAATGTGCTTGAAATTTCTACTTAAAGGGAACTCCTTTTCTAAAATATCTTAATTACATGAGATCAGTTCTGTAAAGATTTAAGCCTAGTTAAAATTAAATTGATCAAACAACAGTTCTTTTGTAAAAGTTTTGCTAGTTGTAGTGAACAGCGATTTATTAAAAATAGACGTCACAGTTATTAACTTTCCTGGTATGCTCGTTGGTGGTAGGAATGAAATTTGGTTGTGAGCTCAATTGGGTTTGTTTTTAGGTTGGGGTACTTTGTGTTTTACGTGATTCTAACCAGGTGTGAACTGTTTATTGGTGAGTCTGGCGTGTGACTGGCCCAACCACTGCACCATGGACCTCCAAACTGTTTATTAAATCATGACAGATGACAGCTGATAAAAATGGGCATTAAGATTATCTTGCAGTGATTTCCAAGGAGGAGTCTTAATTTTAGCGAGCAGCTTCCTTGCAGCTTTTAGAAAATATCTGTTTGCATATTGTGAACCAAATCCAGTTCAAGATAACATACTGATCTGTGCTTCTGTAAATAAATTAGCATTTGTTATTTAGTATGTTTATAACCTTCACAGGCTAGGAGTGGATTCTGGTAATCTTATCTTTTTTATTTTATTTCACGTTGGTATTAGTGTTGAGAATTTATAGCCATTCTTGACTATTTTAAGGGCTTTACAAAAGACTGTAATAGTTTTACCACTTATACAGTGATAGGAAAGGGTGTTTAATTTGGAGATTTGGACAGTAATTATGTTTTACTCTTACATAAAAATAAACACAAGCTTATGAATTACATATATTTAAAGTATTCTTAAATTTTACTTTTTAAGTTTCCTATGCAATGTAATTTTCAGTTCTGTCTTTTTGACAGACTTGGTGATGTATCAGTGCCTGTGACGGAAAGTGCTGTTTCAAAGCATTTAATGTTAGTGTGGCAGGAGAGAATAGCATTATGGCAACACGAATTGCACACACGTAATTGTCTTTCAAAGAAACGTTGTGAAGAAGGACAAGACACTGTTTAGAAAAGAGCGCCTGGGAACATCTGATTTTGCAGAGAAAGTTCCGCCGCGTGCACAGCCTGCTCTGCGGCCACCACACCTAGTCCTGTGGACCTGTGGACCTGAGTCACACCTGGGAGCTCAGGAGACGTGGCTGCCCCGATGTCGAGTCGTTAGACACACTTACACACATGCACACACGCACACTCCACACACAGGTTCATCGTCATTTGTCAAGGTCCACGGTCCATCTAGACAAGGCTATGGTTTTTCCAGTGGTCACGTATGGATGCGAGAGTTGGACTGTGAAGAAAGCTGAGCGCCAAAGAATTGCTGCTTTTGAACTGTGGTGTTGGAGGAGACTCTTGAGAGTCCCTTGGACTGCAAGGAGATCCAACCAGTCCATCCTAGAGGAGATCAACCCTGGGTGTTCATTGGAAGGACTGATGCTGAAGCTGAAGCTCCAATACTTTGGCCACCTGATGGGAAGAACTGAGTCACTGGAAAAGACCCTGATGGTGGGAAAGATTGAGTTCAGAAGGAGAAGGGGACGACAGAGGGGGAGATGGCTGGATGGTATCCCTGACTCGATGGATGTGAGTCTGAGCAACTTTGGGAGACGGTGAAGGACGGGGAGCCTGGCAGGCTGCTGTCCGTGGGGTCGGAAAGTGTTGGGCGTGACTGAGCTCCTGAACAACAGCCGCAAAAGTTGCCTCGTCTCAGACTCACGGCAGAGAGTGAGGGCCCTCCCCCACCCTCTCTTTGCTCTTTCTGTTTTAAAGAAGATCAGAGGCTCTTGCCAGGTGGGGAAGCCTGTAAGGCGCCCTCTGCCCGCGGCCGTCGCGTCTGATGAGGGAGTGGAGCGTCCTGGTTGAAAGGTGGTGGCTTCCGCTGGTGCCCTTTGTGTTTGAGAGAGAAGGGGATGAGCTGTCAGAACGAGCAGTTCACCTCCAGGGGTGGTTGAAGGGCGCTGGCTTGCGATTCAGAATAAAGTAGTAGGCACTGCGACGGGCCAGAAAGGGATGATGCAGTGAGCCGGCCAGCCGGTCAGTCCACACGTGGAGCGAGGAGTGAGGACGAGGCCAGAAACTCAGGCAGCCGAAATGAAGACAGAGGGGGATGCTTAGCAAGTCAGCTTACGTGTTCGTCCTGAAGATTTATCTGCTGCTCATCGCTGAGCTTTACGACGTAGTCAGTTATGGACTTTCAGATCCATACTTACAGATAGTATACTGTTCAAAAGTATTTAAATACTTTTATCTCTCTGTAGTTCATTATGCAGTCAGCTTTAATAATTAATCAGTTTCTATTGTTTGGGTTTTAATGTTTTTCTTTTGACTTAATTAAATTTTGAATTTGTAAAAAATTACATTGTGAAAAATTAAAACTATAGACAAGAAAACTCAGAGAATTCTCAATCCAGTCCCTATTCACTCAATCTGGATATTTCCTATACATGTTGCTAATCATTTTGGTTATTTTCTAGGTTAGGTTATATTTGTGATATTTACTTTTGAAAAATTAATATGTATTTTCCTCATTTTCTTATATATCCCTCTCCTTACAACATCATCCTTCAGATGGAAGTTATCAGACATTGTGTGCATGGCATGGCGCCTCAGCTTGCCTTGAGCCCGGCTCCATGCTGGAGTGATGGTGTTCCTCTAATACTGTGCTTGCCTTGAGCCTGGCTCCCTGCTGGATGCTGGTATTCCCTTAGGTGCTGGGCTTGCCTTAGTCCGGCTCCATGCTGGATGCTGGTGTTCCTCTAATGCTGTGCTTGCCCTGAGCCTGGCTCCCTGCTGGATGCTGGGGTCCCCCTAGGTGCTGGGCTTGCCTCAGCCCGGCTCCATGCTGGATGCTGGTGTTCCCCTTGGTGCTGGGCTTGCCTTGAGCCCAGCTCCATGCTGGATGCTGGTGTTCCTCTAATGCTGGGCTTGCCTTGAGCCCGGCTCCCTGCTGGATGCTGGTGTTCCTCTGATGCCTCAGCTTGCCTCAGCCCGGCTCCACGCTGCTGTTGTCTGTCCCCTTCTGGTTGCTGAGCAGTCACCGCATGAAGGTGCAGTGTGCACTTTAGCCAGTCCCCTGCTGATGACACTGTGTTCTCCAGTCCCCTGCTGATGACACTGTGTTCTTTCCTAGCTTTTGGGAATAAGAAGTGTTGCTGGTGGTGTTTCTGCGTGTATTGTCTTCTGTGGGTGAGGGCGTCTTGAAGTTAGCATCTTTTGAGGAGGGTCACAGGGTTGAATAGTAAAGGCACACTTCACTGGGGGACTTGAGTTCCTCTCCCTGGGGTAGTACGTTTTGCACTTAACTGAATAGTTTATTTCCTTCAGGGGTTCACCAGTGGAGGCTGTTGTTGCCGGTTTGTGTGTTTATGAGTCAGAGCTGTGATACACGGCTTCCCAGCTGGGAGCACGGGGCCTGCGCGTCTGGTTGACCAGGTGTATCCTCACCTTTACCCGCCTCCTGGTCATGCCTCCAGTGTGAGCTGTGGGTAATCTCACCTGCTCTCCTTGTCGGCCTCTAAGCTTTTTGCAAGATGTCCGACGTATTTTAAAAGCTACAGTTTCGCAGGGGGAATCTCAGATTAGTCCTCTGACTTAATTGTGCAGAATCTTTTTCCCTTGTGTGTAGTAGAAGTGCTGTGATACCATCACCTAATTAAATGCTGACCCGACACGGTGCTGATGGTAAAGTTGCAAGAGAAAAGGGCCACCTGGGCTTCCGGTGGCTAATCCCGCGGATGGCAGGGAAGTCCGGCTGCAGTGGAGCTGGGCCACGGGTGATGGGCCCGCCCTCCTGGCAGTCTTGGGACGAGCCTCCTGGGGGCTCTGCTGCTGCCTGTTCCCCGCTCAGTGCGTCTCAGGTGTGAAGACAAATGTGTGCTGTATCAGCGCACACATTTTGCAGCTGGTCAGTGTGTTTAGTGCTCAGTTAAGGAATTAGGAAATTCCATTGCAGTATTGCCTCTGGATAGTTGAGTGGTGTTTTAATTTATTATCATAGCATTATAAGCAGTAAAGACAGTGCAGTGAAGTGGTTCTAAAGCTTGCCATTGAAGCTTGAATTTGCATTAGGTAGCAATTTGTCTTTACTTTTAAAAAAAGCAGTGTTTGAAATGTGCTCTACTGAAATGCTACTCAACCACTATTTTTGGTACCAACTGATAATAAATAAGGGATAATAAATAAAGTGAAGGCTGTTTTGTGATTCAAAATTATGATGGCTTGCTGACACAATTAGTGAATTCCTCTGAATTTTGACCATGCTTTGTTCTTGTATACTGTCTCATAGGAGGTTTATTTAGATCTCATGAAACTGGCTGTCAAGGTGTTGGGAATGGCTTGGACAGTCATTTCTAGAATGCAGGGTTACCCAATACCCATCTATACAGGGATGGTGTGAGCATAAGAATTTCCCCAGCACAATGGAGTGATTTTAGCATTGATTCTACATTTGTGCTTCGAGTTGCATTTATTTGGAGATTAAAAGCTATCTTCATTTCAAATCTTAATCCGACTTATGTCCATCATTTTTGTAAGAAAGAGTGATTTCTCTGTAAGAAATGTGTTATTACATGGCAGAAAAGCCCAGGGCTGTTACAGTCAATGCTCTGGGTGTTGAATTTTATTTTTAAACATAAACTAATGAGATGTGTGTGGTTAGTACCATGTGGGCATGATGGAGTATGTGAACCATTTATTGAAAGTTAAGGGGAAATAACGTATAACAGGAAATTCTCTAATTCAACCTAATATAACATTAGGGTGGAAAATTAGCTGACTTTTCTCATGTAAATTTTCCCAGATAAAGAAACTGTATAGAATTTAGTGTCAAGTATGTACTTCTAAGTACGGCAAAGTTTCTAAACTAGAACAGTGTCTCGGAAAGAGAGAAGCTGATTATCTTGACACTGTATTAGCTCACATTACCGGCACTTCAACTCAAGAAGTGTAGTGATATTAACTGGGAAAACGAAATGCCTTTCTTTTAAGCAACACACTTTAGAGTTCCTTCTTTGGTTCTGATTTTACAAATGAACAGACTGAGGTTTGTTCACAGAGCAAACGGGCAGTTTGGTGGAGGAGGTCATTTAAAAGCTTCTGAGTCAGGGCAGGTGGGTCAGGCTGTCCCCCTGGGTTCCAGGTCCTGGCCAGTGAGGAAGGCCTCTGAGCGTGCGGGAGGGACGTACCTACGCAAGGACCCGAGTTAATCAGGCGCATCCTCCTTCCAGGGTCAAGGGTCAAGCCAGGCCCCCCATGGGAAGTAGGGTGGGCAGTGGCCCTGGGTTGGTCTTGCAGGATGAGACTGCATCGGTGCACGGGCGTTCCGCCACACGCCTGGCATGTGGGGTAGCTCAGGCATGAATTTAGATCAGCGTGGGAAGTGTGTGTGGGGCCCGTGTCCCCATCCTGGGAGGACCAGACACCTCCTCCCTCCCGGCCTCTGCTTCCCACCCTTGGGTCCAGCCCGCCCGCTGGAGTCTGGGGTCAAAAAGGCGTGTCTCATCCGGAGGGTGGAAGCAAACCCGCAGATCCCCCAGGGCGAGTGAGGAGTCCAGGTTTCCTCCAGGAAGAAAGGAAGCTGGAGCAGGAGGAGGAGCCCCCGGGAGGCTGGGGAGCCGCGAGTCCCAGCGGGGCAGCAGGGGGTCTAGTGGGGCAGCAGGGGTGCCTGGCGGGGCAGCAGGGGCGCCCGGTGGGGCAGCAGGGGTGTCCAGAGGGGCAACAGGGGCGCCCGGTGGGGCAGCAGGGGCGCCCGGCGGGGCAGCAGGGGGTCTAGTGGGACAGCAGGGGTGTCCAGTGGGGCAGCAGGGGGTCTAGTGGGACAGCAGGGGTGTCCAGTGGGGCAGCAGGGGCACCCGGCAGGGCAGCAAGGGGTCTAGTGGGGCAGCAGGGGTGTCCAGTGGGGCAGCAGGGGTGCCCAGTGGGGCAGCAGGGGGTCTAGTGAGGCAGCAGGGGCACCCGGTGGGGCAGCAGGGGGTCTAGTGGGACAGCAGGGGTGTCCAGTGGGGCAGCAGGGGGTCTAGTGGGACAGCAGGGGTGTCCAGTGGGGCAGCAGGGGCACCCGGCAGGGCAGCAAGGGGTCTAGTGGGGCAGCAGGGGTGTCCAGTGGGGCAGCAGGGGTGCCCAGTGGGGCAGCAGGGGGTCTAGTGAGGCAGCAGGGGCACCCGGTGGGGCAGCAGGGGGTCTAGTGGGACAGCAGGGGTGTCCAGTGGGGCAGCAGGGGGTCTAGTGGGACAGCAGGGGTGTCCAGTGGGGCAGCAGGGGCACCCGGCAGGGCAGCAAGGGGTCTAGTGGGGCAGCAGGGGTGTCCAGTGGGGCAGCAGGGGTGCCCAGTGGGGCAGCAGGGGGTCTAGTGAGGCAGCAGGGGCACCCGGTGGGGCAGCAGGGGGTCTAGTGGGACAGCAGGGGTGTCCAGTGGGGCAGCAGGGGGTCTAGTGGGACAGCAGGGGTGTCCAGTGGGGCAGCAGGGGCACCCGGCAGGGCAGCAAGGGGTCTAGTGGGGCAGCAGGGGTGTCCAGTGGGGCAGCAGGGGTGCCCAGTGGGGCAGCAGGGGGTCTAGTGAGGCAGCAGGGGCACCCGGTGGGGCAGCAGGGGGTCTAGTGGGACAGCAGGGGTGTCCAGTGGGGCAGCAGGGGGTCTAGTGGGACAGCAGGGGTGTCCAGTGGGGCAGCAGGGGCACCCGGCAGGGCAGCAAGGGGTCTAGTGGGGCAGCAGGGGTGTCCAGTGGGGCAGCAGGGGTGCCCAGTGGGGCAGCAGGGGGTCTAGTGAGGCAGCAGGGGCACCCGGTGGGGCAGCAGGGGGTCTAGTGGGACAGCAGGGGTGTCCAGTGGGGCAGCAGGGGGTCTAGTGGGACAGCAGGGGTGTCCAGTGGGGCAGCAGGGGCACCCGGCAGGGCAGCAAGGGGTCTAGTGGGGCAGCAGGGGTGTCCAGTGGGGCAGCAGGGGTGCCCAGTGGGGCAGCAGGGGGTCTAGTGAGGCAGCAGGGGCACCCGGTGGGGCAGCAGGGGGTCTAGTGGGACAGCAGAGTCACCCGGCGGGGCAGCAGGGGGTCTAGTGGGACAGCAGGGGCGCCCAGCGGGGCAGCAGGGGTGTCCAGCCAGGCGGCAAGGGGTCTAGCAGGGCAGCAGGGGCGTCCAGCCGGGCCGCCGCTGCCAGGGCCTGAGCTCCGACTGCGCGCTGGGCTCACACGTGTCTCTGTACGTTTGTGCCACCTCCAGTGATAACCTGAGTCGTTTTCCTGACCTTGAGGGTCTGGCCTGTTGCTCAGGTGGGCGTTTGGCTCGTCCACCTTGCCTACCTGCTTGGACTCAGGAAGGTGAGGTGAAGTTTGGAGGCTGGATGGCCAGAGGGTGTCCTCCCTGTGGCCCCTCTCCAGTGGTGGGTGGACCGGCCTTGCCCCTGGAAACTTCTTCTCCATTTAAACAAGGAGAGGTGCTTAAAATCCAGTAACTTGCCTGGGCATGTGGGGTGTGCGCCTGGATGATGGTGAATCTATTTTTAAAGCAATTCTCTGCAGTCAGAATTTGCAAATAGATGGTGCTGAGTCTTTGTTTTGGAGCATGGAAATTAAAAGGTTTTAATTTTTTGTTAAGCACAATGTTTTGTTAAAGTGTAAAATATGAATTTATGCCTCAGGTAGGTAGAAAGTTATCATGAGAAAGTTCACAGCATGGGTTATGTCCCCAATCTGATAGCCACGCAAAGGGTTGGTCTATGGTACGTGCCTTGAGGCTGGCTGGCCCGACCCCAGCGACCATCCCTCTTGCTGGACAACACGGTGACCCACAGTGTCCAGAAGTTGGGGTGATGGAGATGCTCTGGGGCCTGTGGCCCCCCAAGACCCCTCACCACCGTGCCCACCCAGCTCCAGACGTGGCCACGCCTCTGCTCCACGACCTCTGCTTCTTGACTGGACCCAACAAGCGCTCTTGGGAGCTGCTGCGTGAGCTGGGGGGCGGTGCAGCGCAGCTCAGATGTGGGAAGGGCAGTGTGCGATCTGCACCAGGGACGGCTCTTGAGGGCAGGAGTCAGCAGGCTTTTCCAGTGAAGGACCCGATGGTGTTTCCTGCTGTGCAGCCTCTGCGGCCAGGACTCTGTCCAGCTCTTGCAGGGACGAGTAGCTGCCTCGTGTGGAGAGTGAAGAACTGGCATCCTGTGTGCTAACAAAAGTACTCGCCAGGAAAGCATGCCTTCATTTACCCCTTGTGCAGCAACATGTGGAGAAGGTGATGGCCCCACTCCAGCGCTCTTGCCTGGAGAAGCCCTGGGACAGGGGGCCTGGTGGGCTGCACCCCACTCCAGCGCTCTCGCCTGGAGAAGCCCAGGGACGGGGGGCCTGGTGGGCTGCAGTCCATGGGGCTGCAAAGAGTCAGATAGGACTGAGTGACTTCCCTTTCACTTTTCGCTTTCATGCACTGGAGAAGAAAATGGCACCCCACTCCAGTACTTTTGCCTAGAGAATCCCAGGGATGGGGGAGCTAATGGGCTGCAGTCCATGGGGTCGCTAAGAGTCAGACATGACTGAGCGACTTCCCTTTCACTTTTCTCTTTCATGCATTGGAGAAGGAAATGGCAACCCACTCCAGTGTTCTTGCCTGGAGAATCCCAGGGACGGGGAGCCTGGTGGGCTGCCGTCTGTGGGGTCTCACAGAGTCGGACGTGACTGAAGCGACTTAGCAGCAGCAGCGAGATGAGCCGCCAGAGAGAGTATTCACCGTGAGATCTCTCTTACATGTGTGATCAAAAAGATAAAACTGAAGCCACACTCAGAGCACAGGCTGGTGCAAGAGGCGGGTGGGGCAGAGCGAGAGGTGGCGAGCCTGGTCTTTTTATATATGATTTAAATAAATAGAATTAAAGATAGAACTGATAGATCCTCTCAAAGGTATAAAGCGGGACTGCGGAAAGGATGAAGAGACATTTTAACCTTGAAAACGTGCCCGGGGGCCGGTGTCTTCCCGGAAGTGAACGAGGACAGCGTGCTGGCGCGTCCCTGCTGTTGCCAGCGGCGCCTCGGACCCCGCCGGGCGGTGGCCCGTCCTGCCCAGGCCGCCCCTCCTCTCCGCCCCGGCCCCTCCTTGGCACCTGAGAGGCCTGTCGGATCGCTCGCCGCGAGGGGCTCGGGGCCCCTGCTGACGCTCGCTGTCGGCGGGACCTGCGGCCGCGGCCTGTCCTCCCGCGTCTGGGGCCGGTGGTCGTGGTCTGCGCTCGCTTTCCGTCAGTTTCGGCCGTATCTTTGGAGCCATGTTACCGCCTTTACAGACGTGCCCAGGCCCTCAGGATCGGTCCAGTGGTCAGAACCTGTACAAAGGGCCTGTTCCACCTTACTGGGAGGACGTTCGTGCATTGCTCGTCTCTGCTCAGAGTTTAAGCAAGATTGCTTCATCTCATTGTAACTACATTCTCACAGAGTGAATCTGTGAGCTTCCACTGCCAGACTCGGGGGGGGGAGAAACGACAAGCAGATTCTTGCGGCAAAACACGCACTTGTGGCGTGGCTGACTCTTCAGAGGACGTAGACGGCGGCCCCGCCGAGCCTCGTCCCGGGGGGCCTTCCGGGAGGACGTCGGGGGCTGGCCTGCCCTTGGCCTCAGCGCGGAGCAGCCCCGTCCGTCCTGCGCTCAGCAGCTCCCGTCGGGCAGGCTCGCTGCTGCGGCCAAGTCGCTGCATTCGTGCCCGACTGTGCGACCCCACAGGCGGCAGCCCCCCAGGGCCCCGTCCCTGGGATTCCCCAGCAAGAGCACTGCAGTGGGCTGCCATTTCCTTCTCCAGCGCATGAAAGCTTAGTAGCATCCCAACTAGGCATTTGTGCCATTTTCTTTGTAATATTGTGAGTTAAAATGCAAAGAAATTCAGTGCAGTAAAGAAGGGTGTGCGCGATTACACAGGAGAAGCTGTCCCGAGCCCCGCTGCGTTCAGCTAACGACAGCTCGCGGCGTCTGCAGTGAGTGTGTGCTGATTCACTGTCAGAGTCAAAAGTAAAGGCCTCTCCACTGAGACCCGGGCTCACTGGGAACGTCTAGACACGCGGGGCGTATTCCGTTCCCACTGACTGACTGCCTTTCCAAATGAGCCCGTATCTTCTCTCTACCTTTCCCAGACTGAAGCCCTTGCAGACTGTTCGCCTGGCAGTCCGGTGCTCTCTGCAGGCCTGTAGCTCCTGGTAGAGCCTGTGGAGCCTGGTGCAGACCCCTTGCTGGAAGCAGCGACCTCTCAGTGCCAGTGAGCGTCCTCACTCTCACTTTTGGAGTCAGATAAACCCCCACTCACAGTGTCTGAAGGCTTGTCTCGACAGCCTCAGCGACAGCGTCTGAGTGACTGGCGGCTGGATCTGATAATGATGAATGGCGATCCATCGATTTTGTTGTGATTGTTTCAACGTCTTTTATGACTTTTAAATGCGTGTACACCTCTTTTTCCCAAGATTTTCCTCACGATTGGGTTTCATTTAAAAATGCAGTTTAAGGAAGTAGGTGTCTATTTTAAATAACACTGAAATGCTTTTTGTGTGTCAAATCCGAGTTATCCAAATGTTATTCCATTTTGCTGAGTCTTTGATCTTTGGGGCTCATTATAGCAGTCTATTTTTACAGAAGTAGAAATCATTCAACAGCATAAGAGTCCTACCTTTTTTCCTTCCAAAAAGTGCATCGTAAGTAGGTCGTGACTGACAGGTCCTGCCTGTTGCCCTTGATGGCTGTGAAGTCACGGGGGTGGGTGGTGGGGTGAATCTGATGCCGAGCGGCAGTTACAGGGGCAGTGTCGCTGATTGAAGTCTGACTCAGATTTTAAAGCCAGTGATTAGAGTGCTTCATCTGACGCTCTCCTCAAGTCCTGGAAACACACAAGCCCTTCCTCTCTCCACCACGGGCACCTTTCTCCCTGTGGAAGGGCGGCTGTGTGTTTAGACTTCTGTGTCCGTGTGTGGAGGGCTGGCCGGACTCTGCCTGCCCACTGCCCAGCCCTGCCGGGCCGTCCTAGGTGGGGCTCTGGACAGATGGGGAGGGTGTCAGTCACGGGGCGCTGAGGTCAGGGGCCCTGGCTCCAGCCCAGAGCTGCCCACCGGCCCTGTGCCACCCCGAACCCACGGTCGCCCCCTCCTGTCTTTCACCTCCAGCCCCCAGGAAGGCTGATTTTCTCTTCCTCCTGTTTCCAGCTGGGTCGTCCTCAAAGCTCCCTGCCCTGAGAGTCTCCTAGGGAGTGTCCAGACCCCACTCCCCCTGCCTGTGACGTGTAGGACCCCCCATGGGCAGTGGTCCCCAAAGCTCGGCCAGGATGCCCATTTGTGGACCCGCACCCTCTCCTGAGATCCTGGCCTCAGCCTTTCTCCTCCTTCCTCCCTTTCTCGTCCACAGCTCGGCCCCAGCCCCGCCAGCCCCAGCCTCTCCCTGCGGCCCCTGTGTCCCCAGGCTTGGAGAAGTGCTGGGGCTCTCCACCGTTGCCAGCCTCAGGGTGGATCCGCTCATCCCACGAATCTTTTGATGCCGGGGAAACCTTATGTCCTCAAAGATGAAGTTCCCTTTTTTGTGTTCCAAATTAAACTAATTTGGATCTTTCCTTTGAAATTGGCATCACACCTGATGGCAGGATCAGTTCACAGGAAGTGACGAGCCGTCATGTCCGAGGAGGTGCGACTCATGACAGGGCAGGCATCCCGCCCCCGACTCTGCTGCTGCTGATGCCGCAGAGGTGGACGGAGCTCGGCCTCGGAGGTGGACAGAGCTCGACCCTCCAAGGTGGACAGAGCTCAGCCTCGGAGGTAGACAGAGCTCGACCCTCCAAGGTGGACAGAGCTCGGCCCTCCAAGGTGGACAGAGCTCGGCCCTCCAAGGTGGACAGAGCCCGGCCTCCAGGGTGGACAGAGCTTGGCTGCCCACATGGTCTCTGAGTTTGCTCCGTGTTCATTTTCTTTTTCCGTCAGCTTTCAGTCAGCGAGGCGGATGGATTTCAGCTGATGCCGATGTTCATTTGAACTCAGAGGTTTACGGAAAGCAGGTGGACGCGCGTTGTCAGGAGCGCTGGAGGTGGGGCGGGCTGCCCAGTGGGCCCGCAACACTGCCCTCGCCCCCGGCCCCCGTCGCTCTGCTGGGGCCACGTGCGTCACCCTCAGCGGGTGCTTGGACAGAGACCGTTCAGCCAGAGTGCACGTGATGGTTTCTCCCGCGTAATTTTGGTTTTTGTGCCTTGTTAGGCAAGCCTTCCTAAGCCAAGAATATACTTATTAAAATTCTGAATTAATCTTTAACACACCTGGAATGGAGTGAGGGTCCAATTGACAGTTTCCTCGTGGAGTTCATTGTCCCGATGGTGTTTATTTTTGTTCCTCACCATCAGCAACACCCGCCAGCACCCAGAGGACTCTTGCTGGGCTCTCCTGTGGTCTTGTGGTCATTTTTCCAAACCCTGTATCATTTTCCCCCCCAGTTTCAATTATTGTAAATAAACAGTGCCGTATTCCTTCAATTATAAGTGCAGTGAACAGCAACACGCCTGCTGTTTCATGAACCACTATGAAGAGTGAGGCTGCCAGCGGAGTGCTGAGAGAACCTCCTTGTGATGCACTCCCTGACTTCCCAGATGCTAAATTACGAACAGAAATCCGCGTGAGAGCCAGTGGCAAACCTCCCACCATCTCATTTCTAGCAGCGCTTCAACCCCTCCTGGCCGTGTTTTCCCTTAATCAGGGTCTTTCTGTCAAGGTCTAGACTGATTCACATTCTGGCTGGAATAAAGTGACTGTGTAGACCAGTTTGGGGACAGTTTCCCACCCACAGGCATTTATCTATTTAATTAGTATTTCTTTAGTATTTTTCAAGGAAGGATTAAATTTTCTCATTTTAAGTACTCATGCTGTTTTGCATATTCTTGAATATCTAATGATTTTGGGGGGAGAAATAGTCTCAGTTTTTTTCCTCCTGGTTCTGTTGTATGAAGGCATGAGTCACACTGATATATTTTACTTTTATCCATCCATATTTCTAGACGTTCACGATTTCTCAGACGTCTGCACATCTCTTTGGTCGTGTTTATGGACATTATTCTCATCTGTGAATACTGTTAATGTTGTAAATTGTTTATGCCTTTAAGAGTATTTTCCCCACCTCAAGGTGGGCAAAGGTAAACTGGGAAATTTGGATCCCAGCAGGGGACTGAGAATTCTAGCATCTCTAGAATGACATTTACTGGAGAGGTTGTCACCAGCCTCTCGGTTACAGACTCACAAAATTAGTGAGCGTCTCTCTCAGCCTGCAGGAGGAAGTTTTCCATATTCAACACAGAATCACCGATGCTCCGAGTCTCCTTTAGAGGTTTCCCGGAAGGCCACGGAAGGCACCTTGTATTAGAAGGCTTCGTTGCAAATGACGTCTGTCAGGCGTCTTCCGAGGCTTGTTCATGATCCTGCAAGAGTCTCCGTGCTCTGAGCTGTGGTGTGGGGGCTCCCAGGAGCCCCGACCACCCACCCCGGGTGGTCCTGCCCCACCTCCGTCCCAGGCTGGGCTGTGTGTCCACGGCCTTGGGCAGGAGTGACGATGCTCGGTTACAGAAAAAGCGGCTCCAGTTTTGGGCATTCTTTCGGGGGATGCCTGCCGTGAGCGGCCAGAGAGAGGCGGCCCGGGCCCAGCCCAGGGTCCGCTGCTGGCAGCGTGCGAGCAGCTGGGGGCCGACCTGCCACCCGAGCCCACTCCCACTTGACTGCGGCCCCCACGACTGACCGAGGCCGCAGGAGGCCCCCAGATCCCAGGAGCCCTGAGGTTTGAGGGGTCTCTCTAGGCCCTGCTGGGTGACTGTTACAAGGAGTAAATGATTCGGACATTCAGGTGAAAAGCTATATTCCCTTCCTTGTTCGTTACTCAAGGCGTATTTTCATTTCTATATTTTTCTACGTCTGGTTTGGTAATATTTTCTCTAGGGTGTTTGCATTTATGTTCAGGAAGGTGATAGGTAAGTTAATTTTGTTATAACTTCCTTGCTGGGTTTTTGGCTTCGGTTTATACAAGTTAGATGTTGTTCGTTTTTAGTTTCTCTCAAAAACTTTGTGAATTTTTTTTTCTTGAAATATGTGGAATTCCCTGATGAAGCTGTATAGCCTTAGAGTTTTCTTTGTAAAAGAATTTTAATAGTGGATTCGGCTTTTAAAACAAATGTAGTAATATTTGCATAAAAACCGCTGAACCAATACAACTTTATTTACAAAAACAGGCCCTTGGCTACCCTGAGATTAGATCGGCTGTCAACAGCTTTTTAAAAATAAAAATGCATTGAGAGATGTAAATATTCTTTGAAACACCATTTCAAAGAGCTGTAACTTCATGATCCATTCAAAATGCATTCTTTTTTCCACTGTGGTTTTTTTTAAATTTTATGGTTTCTTATTCATTTTTTTATTTGATTGGAGGCTAATTGCTTTACAATATTGTGGTGGTTTTGCCATCCATTGACATGAATCAGCCACAGGTGTACGTGTGTCCCCCATCCCGAACCCCCCTCCCACCTCCCTCCCCATCCCATCCCTCAGGGTCATCCCAGAGCGCCGGCTTTGAGGGCCCTGTTTCATGTGTCAAACTTGGACTGGTGACCTGTTTCACATGTGGTGATATACATGCTTCAATGCTGTTCTCTCAAATCACCCCACCCTCGCCTTCTCCCACAGAATCCAAAAGTCTGTTCTTCCTATCTGTGTCTCTTCTGCTGTCTTGCATACAGGGTGATTGTTACCATCTCTCTAAATTCCATATATATGTGCTAATACACTGCACTGGCGTCTTTCTTCCTGACTGACTTCACTCTGCTTCCTCCACCTCATCAGAACTGGTTCAAATGCTTCCTTTTTGATGGCTGAGTAATACTCCATTGTGCTTATGTACCGCAGCTTCCTTATCCATTCGTCTGCCGATGGGCATCTATAGCTGTCTCTTATACACATCTCCCTCCCACCTCCCTCCCCATCCCATCCCTCAGGGTCATCCCAGAGCGCCGGCTTTGAGGGCCCTGTTTCATGTGTCAAACTTGGACTGGTGACCTGTTTCACATGTGGTGATATACATGCTTCAATGCTGTTCTCTCAAATCACCCCACCCTCGCCTTCTCCCACAGAATCCAAAAGTCTGTTCTTCCTATCTGTGTCTCTTCTGCTGTCTTGCATACAGGGTGATTGTTACCATCTCTCTAAATTCCATATATATGTGCTAATACACTGCACTGGCGTCTTTCTTCCTGACTGACTTCACTCTGCTTCCTCCACCTCATCAGAACTGGTTCAAATGCTTCCTTTTTGATGGCTGAGTAATACTCCATTGTGCTTATGTACCGCAGCTTCCTTATCCATTCGTCTGCCGATGGGCATCTAGGTTGCCTCCATGCCCTGGCTATTGTAAGCAGTGCTGCGATGAACACTGGGGTACACGTGTCTCTTTCAGTTCTGGTTTCCTTGGTATGTTTCTCCCATTCTGAAGGCTGTCTTTTCACCTTGCTTATAGTTTGCTTAGTTGTGCAAAAGCTTTTAAGGTTAATTAGGTCCCATTTGTTTATTTTTGCTTTTATTTCCACTACTCTGGGAGGTGAGTCATAGAGGATCCTGCTGTGATTTATGTCAGAGAGTGTGATTCTTACACCTTTGGTCTGTGGTGCTTTAGACGTTTATTAATCAATTTTGTTGAGAAGGAGGTTTGGTGTTCTCTTTCACTGCTCACTTTCCGCTGTAGAGAATGTGAGGACACAGTCCTCAGCAAATCACACTCAGTGAATCTGACCCTGTGAAAAAATTTCATGCTGGAGCATTTAAAAATTTTTTTATTTAGTTGCTAAGTCATGTCTGACTCATTTGTGACCCCATGAACTGTAGTCCACCAGGTTCCTCTGTCCATGGGACTTTCCAGGCATGAATACTGGAGTGGGTTGCTGTTTCCCTCTCCAGGGCGCCTTCCTGACCCGGGGAGGGAGCCCACGTCTCCCGCATTTGCAGGCTGAGCCCCCTGGGCAGCCCCAAGTTGGAGAGCAGTTGAGTCACAGTGTTGTATGTGTTTTAGGTAAACAGCAAAGTGACTCAGTCTCCCTGTCTAGACTGCTGCAAGACACTAGGTCATAGCCCCCCGAACGGCAGGTCTCCAGCAGTCGGCTGTCTATTGTATATGTAGTAACGTTCGTGATGCGTAGTGTTGTTTTGCTCCTAGACATGTATTAAATATTCTCTTTTTACCTGCAGTGAAGGGCTTTTGGCAGGAATCTCAATCCCACTAAGTTATAATGAGAGGAAGTCATACCGCGTTACCTTTCTTTGTTCTTAGTGCACAGTTCCTCCAGCAGGAAAAGCTCTGTGTTGACCACAGATCGGTGTCCGCTGCCCCGCCCTCGGGCTCCATGTGTCCCGCTGTTTCTGCTCCAGCCTCGCCCTGCCGACGCCCAGCCCCCGGGGCCCGGCCGGGGCTCTGCAGGCCCTGGGACCGTCCTCTGGTCCTGGGCGGTGGACGAGACGCCGACGCCCTCGCTGAGCTTCCTACCTGCCCTCTCCCCTCCCCCAGGTGCAGGGCTGTGTCCGAGGCCACGCAGGCCAGAGCTCTGTAGGCACCGGGGGGATGAGGTGGCCGTTCCAGTGGTCTCCCATGACCCATGCCACCCACTGACCAGGCCCCGCTCAGCCTGGGACACGTCTGTGACTCCACGTGGAAGAGCCAATTTCTCTAGTTTATCCGGGGTGACTTTCTGACTCATCCATTCTTCACTTGCTAAAAACATGTTTTATACAAATCCTATAAAAACTGATCAGGAAGAAATATTTTTAAAATCCCACAATTTTGTTGGGAGGAGACTCTCGAGAGTCCCTTGGGCTGCAAGGAGATCCAACCAGTCCATCCTAAAGGAGGTCAGTCCTGAATATTCATTGGAAGGACTAGTGCTGAAGCTGAAACGCCAATACTTTTGCCACCTGATGTGAAGAACTGACTCCTTAGAAAAGACCCTGATACTGAGAAAGATTGAGGGCAGGAGGAGAAGGGGATGACAGAGGATGAGATGGTTAGATGGCGTCACCGACTCAATGGACATGAGTTTGGGTAAACTCCAGGAGTTGACGATGTACAGGGAGGCCTGGTGTGCTGCAGTCCATGGGGTCACAGAGTCGGACACGACTGAGCGACTGAACTGAACTGAATCTAACCCTTGTTAGATGTGTGGGCATGTGGGGAACACGCCCACAGCTTGTTTTAGACACAGGCGCATTTTGCCAGGGTCCCTGCTCTCTGCCTTCACACCTCCCACCTCTGCTCTGTTTCAGACTAAAACTGGGATCGCCTTGTTGCATGATGAAGTGTCTGGCCACACCTATGACGTCCGCCTGAAGCTGACGAGAGAAGTACTGACAATTCAGAAACAGGATGTCGTCTGTGTTAGCGGCAGCCGTCCCAGTGCAAAGGTAAGTGCCTCCTCGCCTGCAGCCCGAGGGCTTGTCTAGGCCGGGTCACGCTGATACGCGGGAGGGGCTCCCCAGACGAAAGCTCCCGGGGAGTCCTGCAGGACGCGGCCTGATGGTCCTCAGCCCTGTCCAGACGCCCACGTTGCTGCAAAGCAGAGTATCTTTTCAAGTTCATATTTGCTCTCTTGATGGCTTTCTTAATTTCTTTATTAATATATTTTCCTTGAGGAGCTTTATATTAAAAACATGCCCAGACAGCACACCATGAGACTGAGCATATTCTCATGGGAAACTAGAAAGCCTTGATGAACAAGGTCATCTCCTTCCTGAAGGAGTAAGAACCCCGGGGTTTCTACCCGGAACCACAGGCAGCGGCACGCACAGCAGGTGCTCTTCGGCGTCCACCTGCTCGCCTCCATGGATGCGCAGAGTTTCCACAGGAAGCTTGGTCCTTCTCGGCTTCAGTTATAAGTGAAATGTTCTTAAAGGTAAGAAACATGTATTGGATGTTTTAGAATATTGAATAAAGATTAGGAAACAATGGTTTTGCAAGTTTTTTCTCCGAATTTAACTTGAGACTACTGCAATGCGTTAAATATATAACACGTTATGTTTGCAGTTTCCTACTTTCCTCCCAGTGTGCTTAAGTGGCTATGGACACGTTCTAGAAGAATTCGGAAAGTACCTCAAGGCTCTGCCGTCCCCAGGCGGGCTGGCTCTTCTGGGAGCACGGGAGACCCTTCTCTGTAGGGTTTATGAGCCCCCGTAAGCTTTACGCAGAGATACTGTGGGCAGGACGCTTCCACCCGGTCTGTCCACAGTCCTGTGGCCAGCGTGCCGTCATCAGTACGGGCGCCCTGATGTCACCGACGGCGCCACGACCTTGCCTCTGTGTCCTCACACGCATGTCTCCCCCTGGATGGCGTCCTCCTCCTTCTGTCCTGGAGCCCAAGGCCGCGCGCCCACCCAGGTCCCGCCCCTGTCCTGGCTTGGTTGAGGGTGTCCCCTGCACATCCAGGGTGGCGGAGCCTCACAATGAGGGTGGGCAACAGGACACTCCCCCTGGACCCTCAGGCCCGTGTTCTGCATCCCATCCTCTCAAGGACACCCCCCGCCCCCCCACGGATCCTGCAGACCCACCTCTCCAGCTCTTAGAAGAGTCCCTCAGAGCCGAGAGTGCTCCTCTCCACCAGGCGGGCAGCCTCCTGCTCAGCTGCACAAGGCCCATCCCTTTGCTGATTACCTCCCAGGTGCTCTTGGGACCATGGGTGGTGGGTGGAGAGGGGTCCGGAGGAGGCAGCCAAGATGTTGTAACCACTTAAAAGTGTCACCTTTCTTAATGGTGAATTTGTGATCAACAGAAAGTTTCAGATAACTTATAGTAAAAACAGGTAATGTTTCTACATTATATTGTCCAGTTCAGTTCAGTCACTCAGTCGTGTCCAAC
Source organism: Litocranius walleri (assembly GCA_006410535.1). Classification (NCBI taxonomy): domain Eukaryota; kingdom Metazoa; phylum Chordata; class Mammalia; order Artiodactyla; family Bovidae; genus Litocranius; species Litocranius walleri. The sequence continues at coordinate 400,826 of SJYG01000969.1, read as the reverse complement.
TCTTTGCAACCCCATGAACTACAGCATGCCAGGCCTCCATGTCCATCATGAAATCCCGGAGTTTACTCAAACTCATGTCCATTGAGTTGGTGATGCCATCCAACCATCTCCTCCTCTGTCATCCCCTTCTGCCTTCAATCTTTCCTGGCATCAGGGTCTTTTCACATGAGTCAGTTCTTCGCATCAGGTGGCCAAAGTATTAGAGTTTCAGCTTCAGCATCAGTCCTTCTAATGAACACTCAGGACTGATTTCCTTTAAGATGGACTGGTTGGATCTCCTTGCATTTCAAGAGACTCTCAAGAGTCTTCTTCAACACCACAATTCAAAAGCATCAATTCTTGGGTGCTCAGCTTTCTTTATAGTCCAACTCTCACATCCATATGTGACTACTGGGAAAACCATAGCTTTGACTAGATGAACATTTGATGGCAAAATAACGTCTCTGCTTTTTACTATGCTGTCTAGGTTGGTCATAGCTTTTCTGTTTCCAGTGTTTTCCCATCTATTTGCCATAAAGTGATGGGACCAGATGCCACGATCTTCATTTTTTGAATGTTGAGTTTTAAACCAGCTCTTTCACTTTGATCAAGAGGCTCTTTAGTTCCTCTTCACTTTCTGCCATCAGGGTGGTGTCATCTGCATATCTGAGGTTATTGATATTTCTCCCGGCAATCTTGATTCCAGCTTGTGCTTCATCCAGCTCAGCGTTTCTCATGATGTGCTCTGCACATAAGTTAATAGCAGGTGGCAATATACAGCCTTGACGTTCTCCTTTCCCAGTTTGGAACCAGTCTGTTGTTTCATGTCTGGTTCTAACTGTTGCTTCTTGACCTGCCTACAGATTCCTGTGTATTGTCCAAGGAAAATAAATTATACTTTTTAGAATTCAGTGTCTGATTCTCTGCCCAAGATTACCTTCTTGGAGGAGGCAGCCAAGATGTTGTAACCACTTAAAAGTGTCACCTTTCTTAATGGTGAATTTGTGATCAACAGAAAGTTTCAGATAACTTATAGTAAAAACAGGTAATGTTTCTACATTATATTGTCCAGTTCAGTTCAGTCACTCAGTCGTGTCCAACTCTTTGCAACCCCATGAACTACAGCATGCCAGGCCTCCATGTCCATCATGAAATCCCGGAGTTTACTCAAACTCATGTCCATTGAGTTGGTGATGCCATCCAACCATCTCCTCCTCTGTCATCCCCTTCTGCCTTCAATCTTTCCTGGCATCAGGGTCTTTTCACATGAGTCAGTTCTTCGCATCAGGTGGCCAAAGTATTAGAGTTTCAGCTTCAGCATCAGTCCTTCTAATGAACACTCAGGACTGATTTCCTTTAAGATGGACTGGTTGGATCTCCTTGCATTTCAAGAGACTCTCAAGAGTCTTCTTCAACACCACAATTCAAAAGCATCAATTCTTGGGTGCTCAGCTTTCTTTATAGTCCAACTCTCACATCCATATGTGACTACTGGGAAAACCATAGCTTTGACTAGATGAACATTTGATGGCAAAATAACGTCTCTGCTTTTTACTATGCTGTCTAGGTTGGTCATAGCTTTTCTGTTTCCAGTGTTTTCCCATCTATTTGCCATAAAGTGATGGGACCAGATGCCACGATCTTCATTTTTTGAATGTTGAGTTTTAAACCAGCTCTTTCACTTTGATCAAGAGGCTCTTTAGTTCCTCTTCACTTTCTGCCATCAGGGTGGTGTCATCTGCATATCTGAGGTTATTGATATTTCTCCCGGCAATCTTGATTCCAGCTTGTGCTTCATCCAGCTCAGCGTTTCTCATGATGTGCTCTGCACATAAGTTAATAGCAGGTGGCAATATACAGCCTTGACGTTCTCCTTTCCCAGTTTGGAACCAGTCTGTTGTTTCATGTCTGGTTCTAACTGTTGCTTCTTGACCTGCCTACAGATTCCTGTGTATTGTCCAAGGAAAATAAATTATACTTTTTAGAATTCAGTGTCTGATTCTCTGCCCAAGATTACCTTCTTGATGAAAATTATTGGATCCTTCATAAGAAAAAATGGGTGTATGTTCATAAATTTATGTTTACAGTTTCAAGTGATTCATTGGTGCCCAAAGCTTGGTGTTGAAATTGCCTGCTGTGTGTCAAAGGGCGGTTCCCGAGGTTATGTTCTCAGCCTCCTGGCTCCATCTTTAATGATCTCTGCTGCTTCCAGAGGAAGCCTCATTTGTAGGAAAGGAGTGAAATATTCTTGAATAGACGTGTGTATCTGGGCTAGGTAATTGTGAGGGGGACTCAGAGGACATTTTTGAACCAAGAAGGACATGTTCAGCACCGAGATCAGAATGCCCTTTCTATACCAGACTCAGAATCCCACTGGACTCAATCCCATTGATTGGAGAAACAGCTGAAACCCGTGTTCTTCAGTTGATTATGAAAATAAAACTAACCTTGACCCGATAATTTATCATGAGTTTGGAGAATGAGAAAGACGACTTCCAACAACAGTCATGGCTATTTCTGCAGATCGTATAGCACCTCTGGGGGTGTAGAGCACGGTGATTCACTTACGTTCATATTGCTGAGTCTCAGTGTTGACCTCCAGCAGAAAACCTGATGGAGAGAATTTATTTTCCATCATCTAAAATTACTCTGAGTTGCGGGAGAGGGAGGTGCGATGATTATTCCCCAGCTGATCAGCAGAGGCGAGTGTGGATTTCACATCTCACTGAAGCTTGAGTCCCTGTGTGGGTCCCAGGAGGTGAGGAATGCATCACGGGACTCAACTCACATTTACTGCGTCTCACCATCCGTGACTGATGCTGAAGCTCCAATACTTTGGTCACTTGATGGGCAGAACCAACTCATAGGAAAAGACCCTGATGCTGGGAAAGACTGAGGGCAGGAGGAGGAGGGGGTGACAGAGGATGAGATGGTTGGAGGGCCTCACTGACTCGATGACTCGATGGACACGCACTTGAGTAAACTCTGGAAGATGGTGAAGGAAGGGAGGCCTGGGGTGCTACGGTCCCTGGGGCTGTAAAGAGTCGGACACGACTGAGCAACTGAACAACAACACCACCCGTGTATCGTCAAGCAGAGGCTGGCTTGTTGCTGGGGCCCGCAAGGCCTTCAGAGTCTAAGGGCGGACACCAGACTCCTGCGGGGATGACTCACACTGGTGCTTTGAATCCCAAGGTCAGCTTTCTTAACAGGAATAATGCTGCTGGCCGATCCTTACATTCCAAGCTCTGTTGTCAGCGGGAGGCTCATGCTTGCTTCACGACCAGCAGGCTCTGTGACCCAGAACTTGCTCACAAGCTGAGACTGGAGGGAACCTGGTTCTTTTGGAACCTGGCCCAGTCTTCACTGAGCTTCACACCTTGGGTTGCACTTATACTCTTTATTGTCTGTTTGAGGAGACAGGATTAAGGAGTAGACTTGTATTAGTGTTCATGAAACTGCTGAAAAAATAAGCACTGTGTCAGTTCTGGGTGGATGTTCTTATCAGGAAAGAGGGAGAGAAAGCTGAGTTTACCCTTTTATAAAACCCATAGATTCTCAAACTTGCTGATTCAACAGTAGAGTCTAGAATTGGCAACTTTATATTCCACTTGTATTCCTGTCTCTTATGGTCAGCATGGAACTCTGAATAGTTAAAACTAAATTTCTGGGTTTTCTGTCCTTTATCGAGCCCACAGAAATGGTCTGGACCTAACAGAAGCAGAGGATATTGAGGTGGCAAGAATACACAGAAGAACTGTACAAAAAAGATCTTCATGACCCAGATAATCATGATGGTGTGATCACTCATCTAGAGCCAGACATCCTGGAATGTGAAGTCAAGTGGGCCTTAGAAAGCGTCACTACGAACAAAGCTAGTGGAGGTGATGGCATTCCAGTGGAGCTGTTTGAAATCCTGAAAGATGATGCTGTGAAAGTGCTGCACTCAATATGCCAGCAAATTTGGAAAACTCAGCAGTGGCCACAGGACTGGAAAAGGTCAGTTTTCATTCCAATTCCACAGAAAGGCAATGCCAAAGAATGCTCAAACTACCGCACAATTGCACTCATCTCACATGCTAGTAAAGTAATGCTCAAAATTCTCCAAGCCAGGCTTCAGCAATACGTGAACCATGAACTTCGTGATGTTCAAGCTGGTTTTAGGAAAGGCAGAGGAACCAGAGATCAAATTGCCAATATCTGCTGGATCATGGAAAAAGCAAGAGAGTTCCAGAAAAACATCTATTTCTGCTTTATTGACTATGCCAAAGCCTTTGACTGTGTGGATCACAATAAACGGTGGAAAATTCTGAAAAAGATGGGAATACCAGAGCACCTGACCTGCCTCTTGAGAAA